>VZRU01018982.1:132265-238783 GCA_013398155.1 Pedionomus torquatus | reverse complement strand
CCGCAGCCAGCCCTCCATCTCCCGTCCCTCCCGCGGGAAACCGCCCAGGCAGCTCGGTCGCCTTGGTTTCTCCCCTCCGAGGCGGGATTTCAGCCCTCCTCCTCCCGCCGGCCGCCTCGCCTGCCTTTCTGCCATCCCATCCCTCCCCTCCGCTCCTGTCACGTCCCCCCTCCCGGTCGGGGATGCAGAGGCAGGGGAGGGCCGGGGGAGAAGCCAGCCTGAGCTGCGAGCAGGTTTCGCCTCCCTCGCTAGGCTGAGCGGAGCGGCTGCCTAACCTGTTGCTCCATTTTATTTTTCTATTTGATTAGGTTTTTTTTTTTCCTTTTTCATTCCCCCCACTAAATGTTTGGTGTGTTTGAAAATCAAGCTTTTGAGTTTTTCTGCAGACGCTTCAAAGAGGATTCTGTTTGAAAAAACAAATGCCTGATNTTTTTTCCTTTTCATTCCCCCCCCCCCTTTTTTTTTTCGCCCAAATCGTAATGCTCGGCAATATCTTAAACGGATTACACGGAGGAGGGGTTGAAGCTGAAAACCTCATTCATCCTCACTGCGGTCTTATTCATTCCTGAAATAGGTGTAGCGTAGAGCCGGTAAGATCCTCCCCCAGCCCCACTCGTGTTTTGGGGGTCTCTTTCAGCCCTTCTCCCTTGAATAGTGGGAATGGAAGGAGAGGGTCTTCTGCTCTTGAGGTGACAGAAGTGTAATCGTAAATCACCTACCTTGTTTGTCCTTCTGTCCTTTGGTCATAGAGGGGCTCCAGCCAGCTGTGTGGTCTCACGTACCGTTGCTCCCGCTGAACAGTTTCCAAGTTTGAGGTAAAAGATCAAATCGCACTTTTCAGGGACTTATTGAGACGCTCAGAAATAAAAAATAATTAAAAATGAAAATAATAATAAAATATTGTTTAAGGCTATTCAGTCCTACTCATTTTCTCCCACGTGTTTTCACAATAACCATGTATTTGTCTTTCTCTGCTTCAGTTTCTAGCTCAAAGTTGTGGGATTTTTTTTTTGCATATAATAATAATTAAAAAAAAAGTTAGAAGTAATAAATTAGGAGTTAGTTTGTCGTGGTCGAAGCTGAAGATCTCATTTAAAACCCGGCTAGCCAGGAGCCTGGAGAAGTTGCAAGACAGAGTCTGAAAGTTTGAGAGATGTACAGCATCAGATAAAGTCTCTTTGGTGATGCCTTGCTGATCGAGTAACTGTTTCAATGAGGTTTCTCAGCAGCAGCAGCAGCAAACGGGTAATATTTTCCAGACGTCTTTTTCTTTCCCGCTGCTGCTGCTGCTTTTCTGCCTCCTCCACGTTATGGGGTCTTTTAACAAGTGAGACTTGAGTTGTTTTAATAGGCGGAGGATGGGAAGAAGGAGGGGAGGGAACTCCTGTAAGGAGGAGAAAAAAAAAAAAAAAAGAAACCAACCCTGCCCATTGAAATGATCTCAGCCAAGGACCAGTTCAGCGGCAGGAATTCAATTAGCGAAGTTGCAAATTTTGCAGAGAAACGCAATACGCATATTTGGCCACCACCTGATTTCCTCTTCATGCCCTGCAGTTAGGGGGAAACCCCGACTTTCCCCTCTCCCTCCATCTCTAGGCTTGGGGTGTGGGACTCCCTCCCACAGCCACTATTCGGGTGGGACAGTTTTTGCTGCTGCTGTTTTTTATTAATAAGAGAATTGCTTCTATGAATGGATGAACTTTGCAGTTTCCAACCCTGCTTTACCCATTCAGTCTCGGAAACATTTGCTGTAGTAAATACCCAAGGAAGCTCTCTCTGGCATTAAGACCTATATCACTTGCATTAAAACAAGCCAGGAAACACATTAGACGGTTTAAAAGAACTGGAAAATTGTGGTGTGGAGGGTTTTTTTTATTATTTTTTTAAATACAAATGTTCATTCTATGCTTAGCCAGGGGCACCAGCGGATAACAACACATCCCACCGTCTGCTTCCTGCCAGCAGTTTTCGCTTGCTTGGACAGGCTCCTTCCCTTTGTAACTCTCGGCCTCTCTGCCGCAAAGGCGGCTTTCCCCACTTTCGAGCCCCCGTTTCCACTTGAAATGATTTTTAAAAGGCACTAGGTGGCACTGTTGAAGTGAGAGGAGCACCACCAGAGCCCGGTAACACCCAGAGCTGGGATGCGCTGCCGGAGCGTGGCCGGTGCGCGGGTCCCGGCTGGATGCTCCTCTGTCCCGCCGCGCCCTGGCGGAGACCCTCCGGGCTCGGATGAGGCGGGGGTGGGATCAGCTTCTCATTCCCCCGTCCTGTTTTCTCAAGTAACCACAAAGGTCGCTGCCTGGAGGCGTCGAGACCACAAAGGGGACCATGTTCAGACACCATTGGGAAACAAGGATGACTCCTCACCAACCGTCCTTACCTTCTGGCATTCTTTCGGTGTTCTGGGGGCTTCTCATCCACAACAAATGGCTTGAAGTCAGTGGTTATCTAGGCTGGAGATCTTTTGCCTCCCTCATGGAAGAGGTTGGACTTTCAGGTGTGCTCAGTCACAGCCAAGGGGAAGGGTGGGTTTAGGATGTCCATTGAAGTTGAGCTTCTGAAACAATTAGTCTGCCTCAAATAACAAGTCTGCCTCTAGTTTAAGCCCAGAGCAGTGTGGCTGTTTTAACCTGGCAGTGTCAAGGAAAGCAGCTGTCTAACCCTCTTCCTGCTTTGTGCTGCTCATTCCTGTCTCCTCACTGCCCCTTTCCCTATGTCAGGAGAACTGGCTTAGGTTAGAAAGTAGATATCTGGGGAGAGGGAGCAGCAAAAAAAGAACAAGGGTTGGGGGAAGGCAAGACAACTGTTTTTGGCAACAAACTGGTTTATGATGGTTTAGTGTCCTTACAAAAGTACAGCATGGCTTAGCAAGCATGAAGTCTACTAGGGCTTTCAGGCATTCCTGTTTCATGCATTCCTCCCTTGGCAGCACCATTCCCATACTCCAGTCACCTCCAAATGGTCTGTGGACCATTGGACCACAGAACCTACAGGGCCCAGCATGCCTCTGTCGTCAGGCCAGGGGCAATTGTAGTGTCTGCTCCAAGCAGGGCCAGGGGGAAGAAGGATATCAAGAGGGCTATTGAAACACTTGTCCACACCAACCTTCCTACCACCCAAATATCTACTGCAAACCAGCCTTAAAATGTGATGAACATTTTTCATTTAGCCAGGCAGGGAGGGATCACCAGGCTTTGCTACCATCACACATGTAACCAAGTCTTCAATGTCTGTGTGAGTCCTAAAGCCTGATTTCCTGACATCAGACTTTCCCTGGTGTTGCCAGAGGCAAGAGAGGGTTAAATTGTTACACACACATCCCAAGTCTGTCCTTGAACATGGCTATCCTCAAAACTGTGCCTTGAGGCAAAGTGCCTTGAACTTTGACTTGAACAAAGTGCCTCTGTGCCTTGAACATGGCACAAAACTGTTGCTGCCACCCTCTCTGGGGTTCCCTGGGCACTTTTTGCCTTGTCTTGATCCAGGGACACATATGTCTGGCACAGTGAGCTTCACATCTAGGATGGTTTCTGAAATGAAGTTGAGGTGGAGGGTGGTCTTGTTGGTATTTTCCCTCTTTCTGTAACCACATGTTACAAATTAACTTTTTCAAACAAGCATTTATTATAAATAGACTTTTTTTTTTCTTTTTTATTCCACCTTTTAGCAGTTTAAATTTGGAGGCTGCACGTCTTCTTTACTGATGACTGCATAGTACTCTGGAAATACACAGTGTCCATTGGCTTAATCCCATGCTCTTTAGATTTGAACAGGGATCAAGAGATGGAGTCTGGTGAGGCACAGATCTCTGTGTCCTGCTTGTATTACAGGGGCAGCAATAGCAGTACTTAAATCACACTGAAACTTTGTTTTAGAAAATGACATAATGGGAGTGGTGAGTCTCTCATGTCCACAGCTACTTCCTTCTCAGCCATAGCTCATGTTGTGCGATCGTGCTGTCAGGGCAAGCAGGATAACGTCGGTCACTGAAGCTAGGTTCGCCTACCAGGAAGGAATTAAAAGTAGGAGGATATGATTAATGTCAATCCACGCAGTGCTATAGAAAACAGATGTAGGTGTGTTTCATTGGAAGTATATCACATCTACATTTATGTTATATTACGTCTACATGGTAACCATTATCAAACAATCCTGTTTTCTAATTAGGATTTATAATCACAAGTAGTGAGGAAAAGGGAATTCTTGGCTGTCACTGATCACAGGCACAGATAATCACCAGCAGTAGGAGAATAATCTTCCTGAAATAACCCGACTTCATTTTCTAATGAAGCAATGGGCTTGTTTTACAGAGGTCAAACAAAACAAATTTGGGGGGGAGTTTGACATAGGCTATAGTTAAATTCATTGGTTACCTCAGAGCAAATTAGGGGATGAACTGATGGCATGTTACCAGCACTCCAGCAACTATTGAGTACTTGATTTTATCCTGAGGGGATGGCTCCACATGCCTTTTTCCTGCCGCTTCTTTCCTGTCACCCTTAAACGTGTCAATCCTCCCCTCCAACAAACACCACACATACGTACACGTTAATGTACTCCCTTGCTGGGACCAGCAGAGTTTTCAGCGCTTGAATGATTGCTTCAGTGAACTGACCTGTGCTGAAGACAACTGCAAAGCATGAAAGCCAATTCCTATGTGCACATATGAACTGACTGTCCAGGGTGAGGGAAACAGGGATGTTCTTGGGTGGAAATGAGCTGACAGCAGGACTGCCCTGAACAGCATCCTTGGTGGCATTGCTGCCAGGAAAATAGGAACAGAGCTGGTCCCTCGGTGAAGCTGAGGTGGCTGAGCCCATCCATGCTGAAGGGCTCTTATCTTGCATCTTCTCTAAGGTAAGGATTTACACAGTCTTTTATTGCAGATCAGCTACAGTGCATAGCTTATCAAAAAGAAAAGCAAGAAGCAATGCACAGTTGTCTTCGCAGTAAGGAAATGAGAGATAATAAGGACCTTTGTAACAGTAACAGTGAAAAGCTAGAAGTGGAAGGTAGACATATTCAAATAGACAGCTGGCACATTTAATAGTGAGCTTTCTTTAACACTTGTCTGAACAATGAAGGGGAGTGGTGGATTCCTATGTTTTTGAAATCCTCTGGATGTTTTTTTGGAAGCTGCATTTTAGTTCAGCGCAGCTTATTGGACCCAGTACAAGAATAACTGAATGGATTTCCATAACGAGGATGTCAGATGAAGCCATCTAGCAATTCCTTCCATCCCTGAACTCCATGAAACCAACAACCAGACTGACATGTCAGGTGTGTTTCACACCTATTTCCACATGTAGCATATTCTCTTGGAAGAATATTCTGGGAGAGTTACAGAAATTTATATGGGTGTAAGTGGAAGTAGAATTGTGTCCTAAATTATGATTTTGCAGCAACTGGGAATCCACTTGCAGATTCTAATATAAATGTTGTGGGCAGTTTGAAGTGTGGACTAAGTGCAGACAGACCTAAAACTGTGGTTGTTTTCATGGTGTACAGAACCATTTTAGAGGCTGCCAGTGTTCTGGGTGTTTAAATCCAAAATTATTTATAAATGAAGCTTTGCAGGTTTTGGAGAAAACCACTGGTCTTTACAATGAAATAACTCTTGCAAAATTGAAACTTTCCAACAATTTCTCTTTCATGTAGTGGAGAAAGCCATAACTTGAAGCCACAGTTAGAAGTTAATAGCAGACAGGTTCAGACTAGAAAGAAGTCATGCACATTTGGATATGTCCAGAACTCTTGGCTAGAATGGACTGTGATTGTCAACAAAAATACCCTTCAGGACAGTTTGAAGGAATGAGTTTTGATGTGTAACCAGCATGGAGTAGAAGTAAAAGCAGGTCAGTTAGAGGTTTTTTTTCATGAAGTCTAATTTAAGAGAAATGACTTAATGGCATGCCTATAGTCTACTGTGACAGTAGTGATAGTCCAGTATAGAATGACTCGATGTTATTTTTAAATAGCAGCATTGTATTCTGTGTAGGATCCATAGATAACACCACATAAAACAAAGAGCACATGCAATTGAAACCTAGATCTACAAACTATGACTGTGCTAGTAACCTACACTTACCAGAGCCAGGCAGCTCAAGGTTGGCACATTTTCATCCACACTATTTTATTGCTGCCAAGCTCTTGGCAGGGCTGACCCTGACCAGTCTGGAGAGCCCAACCACACTTGGAAGTTTCCCACCTGTGAGGATGTCGGGGCTCTCACCTCCAAGAGGCTGCTCACAGGATTGGGACATACTCCTGTGTATTCTTATCTGGCTTCAGATGGAGAAACTGTGCAGAATAGTGGTTTTTAGAAGCCTCCACGACTGGTTGGAGAGAGTTGCCTTTATTAATTGCCCTGCTGCCTAGGCAGGTCACAGGAGTGGTTCAGCCAGTCACAGCCTGCTTGTGGCATTGCCCTGGCCCCTGCCAGCCTGGTTTTTGGGTTGTTCTCCCAATAGTGCTGCCAAATGAGGCAGTGCAGTCACCCTCAGGTGCCACATGGGAACAAAGACACAGGGCTATGGACCCTCTCAGGACACCCCTTTTATTCAGTTTTAGGGTACTCTTTTGTCAGTTCCTGGTACATACCAACCAGTTTAGCCAAACTTTCCACTTTACCTAAATAGTTACATGGTCTCTTGCTCACTTCCCAAGAACATGATTCATGTTGCAGATCAGTGTTAGGAAGATGAATACTATTAAAATGACATTCCCTCCTTACCGTCACCAGCTCAGTGATAGATGGGTCACCATCCTCCAGACATCTGAGTACCACTCTCCTAGGAGACCCCAAGGGATGCAGCTGCACTCATACAACTTGGAGGCTCATTTTCTGCCCATGTTGTATCAAAATTTGCCAGATATCAAAGGGCACATGTATCTCTCATTGCATTCTCTGGAAGTCATTACATCAGAGCAGCTGTGTCAGTGTCCCATTCACTACCAAAAGTAGCTAAAAATCAGGACTGAACCTAACACTTGTGGGGTGCTGTGTGTCTCCCAGTTGGCTGCCAAGCGGCGTGGCTGTGCAATGTCTGTGACATGTAGATCTTACCAAAGAGGTAAGAGACCCAACACACTTGTCTGTGGCAACATCTTATGTGACCACACTAACAGTCAATTGCTGTTCCAGGAGCCTGGATTTACCCATATTTTCTCTTTCCTGGGATATACTGTTAGACTGTGGGAAGGGTCCAGGTCCCAGTTTGTAGAGCTCTCTGGCCTTCATGGATTTTATTGGCATATGGTCTGGGTAGGGGACTTCATTGCAGCATGTGACACCTGAGTTTGGGTTATTGAATGGTCAAACAGTCACGTAGTTGATGGAGATGTTCGCCCAGTGTTTTGCAATGCATCCACAATATGTGAAAATGCTTAGTATTTTTGCACTATATGGAACAGGAAAGGAACCTGGATACCTGCTTACAAATAACATCAGAGAGTACTGATGAATCCCAGCAGCTTGCATACAAAGAAAGCCAGATCTTGTCACGGGCACACACACGCGCCAAATAATTTTCTTCCTTTCCCTCACAATTTGAACAGGGCAACCATAGTACAGCCCTTGTGCAAATATGCATTTGAATGTGCGTACTGATAACAAAGCAAACCTGCGAGTGATGACAGGCTGCAGAGCCTGCTGATTCAACTTGTTCTCCTGATCTTTTACTGAAAAAGTTGTTTTCAGTTCTGGTTATGGGGGCAGATTTCAAAGACACTGGTCTTTAATGCCTGTTGTCAGACTGAAGGCTTGATGATGAGGGGGTCTTTTTCCTGACCACAGCCACAGGAGTAGGTGACATATCAGAGCTACCAGTGAATCGACAGAGATTTGGCAGCGTTACCATGCCCCGACACACAGTTCAGCTTTTCCTGCTTGCTGCTAGCTGCAGTCTGAAGTGATACTGACTGGCTGGTCTGTGGCAGGGGAAAGCCTTTCCATAGCTGGTCATGGGAAGAGGAAATTCTCTGGGTAGACACAGGCGTGGAAACAATGCCATGAGAAGAAGCATGAACTTCCATATTCATCTGTCAGGGAGAGCTGTGAGCCTTGCCACCGCACTGTCCCCACTGTGGGCTACAGGCAGCCACCTGCTTCTGACCCTCTGAGCTGGAAACAGCATCTTAGGGCAGAAGGAAAGGGTGCGTCAAGGGTGAAGGCTGGATGATTTTCCAAGATCTTTCCATTCCTGCAGAGGTTAATTGAGAGCTGTTGTGGTATGTTGTGGACTGACTTCCAAAGCAACACCATGGCTAAAGAGACATCTCCCCATCACATCTTCATGTCTTAGTGAATGGCTTTTCCCCACTGTGGCTGGAGGACACCACAGTGATCTGGCTGTTAAGATATCTTCAGTGCTTCTGGTATGTGCCTGTTTCTAGAGGTTAAACATATCTTACATCTTTATTAACCTTTAGGAGTAGCCCTCTGCATCTCACACAAAGTTCTGTGCAGGCAAACACAAAATTTAGCATAGTGCTCTGGTACTGTTATTTAAACAGTGACTCTGTGAATACTCATGTTCTGTGACCAGTGGTAAAAAGTGTCAGCCTCCTGCAATCCAACTGGAACTGTTGGACATGACACTTAACAAGCCACTGGTCTGCAGGTACTTACCAGAGAGAGCTCTGTCATCCAGTGACATTTAATGTCACCTCCAGATGGCTCAGCTTTCTGAGATCAAGAAAGATTATTTTTTTCCTTTTGAATACACTCCTCTGACAGCATGTCAGACTGTGTCTACTATGCCAAACCAGGCAGAACCAGCTGCAGGCACCAGCCCGGTCATGAGATCACAAACCATAGCATGACCCTTCAGGACCAGTAGACAGACTAATTTATTTCATTTACTGGGATAGACACAAGCTTCATAAACTATTAGACATATGATTGCTGGGACTTGAGTTACAGCAGCTTAAGATTTGTCAGCCCATGACTTGACCCAACCAAATGCACTTTCGGGTCATACTAATCTATATTTTTATTTTAAAGCCCTTGGGTTTGGTAGCTTGGGGGGGTTTTGGTTTTCTATTTTTTCAATGGGTTTGAGTTTAGCATATTCTGTGGCCTATCTCAGATGTGGTGGCTGGGTACAAAGCATAAACTCAATTGCATTCAATCCTGCATGCATGCAGCAAACACTTGGCAAATTTCAGATTCCAGCAGGCACGAGGCCTTTTAACAGAGATGCATCAAGGGCCTCAGTCCCTCTGCTAGAACTGGTTGATTCATCAAGCCCTAACAGGCTCATTTCTCTCACTCTCCCCTCTCCCGTCCTCAGTACTGATGGATTCATCCTGCATATTGCAAGAAATGTCAAATACATAACGTCAAATTCATAACTTCAAGCGTACACATGCATGAAGAAGGACAGATAAAATGTCTTTCATGAAAACATCTTGGCAGCAAAGTGCCACCAACAAGATCTATGCCACTCTCAAGCTATCACTGAATGGGCAGTTACGTTAGAAAATGAGAGCATAGCATGAGCTCTTGGTATGTTCTCATAAGGATATTTCCAAAGGATTTTCCCCTCCCCCATTAATGTTAACTGATATTAATTATTGTTAATAATTAATTTACTCGATGAACACATTTTTGAAAGAAAAAGGCAAGGTGTTTAGCTACACTGATGACATACAAGGCAGAAAGTTTATGCCGTTGGTTTGCAGACAGCTAGGTAAGCCTGAAATACTGGGGGACAGCATCTTTGATTTCATTTCTGATGTTAGTACACTGGAGATTGAAGCAACTGCAGCATCATAAATCTCTAACTCCTGTCTAAGACTACAAGTCCATTCACTATGAGCAGACCCATTTTGTTGCCTGGCTTTTGGCCAAATCTGTCACAGGGAAGAATCATGTTGTAATGCAATAGCATCCTGACTCTGCAGGATGCTGTTTGATCTTGCTTATATGGATGGGGCTAAGCCTTGCTATGACGACATTATGGCAATGTGCTGCAGCCCTTTGAAGATCGAGGGTTTCCTTCATCTGTATAAGCTGTACTCCTTGCTGAAAGGAGACTCATCCTGAGTTGAGGCAGAGAAATCATAGGAAAAGCAGAACTAAATTAGGGGACAGCTTCTCATAAATCTCTGTTCTCAAGAGAAAATTTTGTTGATGCCCTTTGCATCCTAGTCCAAGGGAAGTTGCAGCTAACAGACATTTCTTTCCCCACTTCCCTTCCAGACACATCTGCAGGGTCCTTTGAACCTGCAGCTGCCTCCTCCTGGTGCTCCAAAACTGCAGCCAGTGCCTTTTCCCTGGGTTCACCTTATAGTGTCCTCAGCTTATAGATGCACCAAGGCTTTTTCTCTCCTGAGATATGGGTCAGAAGGAATTTGTCTTCATCCTTTAATGACAATTCCTCATATCAATGGAAAAAAAAAGGGAGATGTTAATTGTTTCTTGCATTCAAAAAATGTGACTGCAAAGAGGTTATTTGTGAAAGCAGGTGAACACCAGTTGTTGCAGAGACCTATAACATTTTTACTGCTTCCTCGGGAAGTACAGAGCCATTCCTGAGGGACTTTCCATGCTCAAGCTCAGGTCCAGGCTCCTGCTAGGGATATCTCCATAGCATCTGTCCCCCAACATTCATAGTTCCTAATGATGGGGTGCCTGCCACCTCACCCCTTCCTGAGGTTTGATTGTTATTTCTAGAATGGAGCAATGGAAAATCAAAGCCTCAAATCCTCCTTCCCAAAGCTGCCTTTATCTTGTATCCTGCCTTTGAGTTTGCTTAGCTGCTCTAGGCCTTCTCTTACAGAGGAAGTAAAGGGCCATGTGTTTCAATTAACTGGCAGCATTTGCTTTCCCAGAGGTGGATTTGTGCCTCTTTACCCTATTTCAGACACACATTGTAAGCTTAGTGTAAGTTCCAAGATTCAGGAGGCAGTGTCACACATTCCCTATGGGAGGCAGCAAAGAAATCAGAACCCCCCCACCTGCAGGGAGTTTGCAAGTGCACACGAGCTGAGGCGGCTTGTAGTGATGATCTAACTCATGCATGGGTGTTAGCAGCCTCAGAGAGGCTTGTAAGCCTTTTGACCCAGAAAGGGCTTTAGCTTTTTGCCCATAAACCAACCCAGTGTTGCAAAGGATTTGCCACATGCTGGTGCTTTGGCAGCCCCGTAGAGCCTCTGCACTCAAAACCAGGGTGGTCTTTCCACTGAGAGCTGCTGGACATACCTGTTTGGAGTACGTGGTGTATAAGCAGCCTGGTCATGCTTACTGTCTTGTCAGATTTGATCCTTGTCCCTATGGTCTCCATTTACAGTTGAACAAACTGGAAACCTGAATGCCAGTCTTGCTTTGCACAGATAAAGCCAAGTCTCATATTGCTCAAATAATGGCATGTTGTGCAAGGCAATGAAAGACAAAGATGTTACCTTAGATTTACCCATGAAGGGGACCTTGAAGAGAAAATGTTAAAATTAAAATTCTGTAAGTGTAATTTTGTATCAAAGAAAGTGATGCTGTGATCATCAAGGCTTAATTCCTGTCAAGCTTTGCTTTTGGGATACCTGCTAAGGGTTGTGCCCATGTTTATCTCAGTGAAAGAACTGAATTTAGTAGTTTTTTGGATACTTATTTACACAGTGCTTGTAATACCTTCATGTTCTTGAAACTTTGCTATATCTCTGATTAATTTTATAGATACCAGCACGGAAGTTAAAAAACACTGACAAACTAAAAAAAAAAAAAAAAAAAAAAAGGAAAGTTAAAAATAGAAGTAAAAAGAACTTGCCAGAAGTTAGAAGCTTTTTTTGAAAAAATACTCTAACACATAAAGAAAAAATGCCAGTTACAGTTAATCCCCTTTTCATATCCCAATATCTTAGCCACTTTTTGCTTGTGCAATGGAATATCTATATTTTCAAATGCCAATGAAGTTTAACAGCTCTTAGTCATAGGGAGTTGCAGGGGATTAATAATGATTCTGGCATAACAAAAAGTTTCTCTGACAAGTCCTTTCATTTTTTTCCTGTCATTAGTCTTGGATGATCTGTCCATGTCTCTTCCTTTATCTTCTTCTCTCTTCCAGGAGCCAGTCTTCCCCAGAGCGGTTGAGTGGTTGTGTGGGCTGCTTAAACTGGCCGCAGTGGGGAGGGCAGGGCTGCAAAGTGTCCAGAATTCTTATCTCGTGTCTGCTGCTGGGAATCTCCATCTCCTCTGGTGTCGTCTGTTTTGTCGTCTTCTGGGTGGCTAACCAACCCCCTCAGCAGCTGGGCAACATTTCAGTAAATGCAAATCAGCAACCAAATCCCCCACGGTGCAGAGCTGTGTAGAGCTAGTTTGTGGTGATGTGTTATACTGGCTCACCTCTGGTTCTTTCTTTTAAACAGAGGGGAATGTTTCATTGAAGTAATACGTAAAACTTTATAAGAGTTGCTTTTTGTTTGGTTGGTTGTTGGTTTTTTTACTGCTTTCTGTCTTCCTCTGTTCTTACAGAATCCAGCAGCACTGAATGTTTCCTGCTTCTCCCTCACCTCCTCCTGGGGAGATAATCACCCAAACAGCAACTTCTGCGTGCAGGGTTAGGCTTCTTTATCGTGCCTGCCACAAAAGGGGCTCATGGCCCACTTCTACAGGGTAGAAATGACCTTGAGACCAGGCTTAAATGTAATTTCTCTTTCTGCTCATGTTTCTTGCCTGTTTGAGCACCTGTGGGGCTGCTTCTGACTTGGTCCATGTGGTTTCCTGAGTAAGTCCTGGAGACTTATTCATATGACTTTGTGTTCAGAAGTCTCTCTGCCAGAGACTTTTTCTAGGAGGGCCCATTGCTGTTTAGCACAGGAGCAGATGGGATGTGGAACTCTAAACTTAGCCCAAGATCCTGAGAGTGTTCTTGACACTCTAGGCTGCTTCTATTTGGTAATTCAGACATCAGGCTGAATTACCTGATGATGATCCATTTCTCCTCGTCTCAGGTGTCCTTGGATACCCTCAGATGCCCTGGGGTAGGGTGGACCCAACCAAGTACACTCTACCTACCTGCTCTGCTCCCTTCCACCTCCACACAACACAGGTGCTGGAGGAGAGGAAATGAAGCCATTCCCTCCCAGTGGGGTGTCCCATTGACGCCTGGCACAGACCAGGGAGGTTAGTCAGAAACCACTGGAAATGGAGAACCTGGGAGGAATCTGCTCCGTCACGCAGCTGCTATTGCCTAACGTGAGATTTGCACAACACAGTAATTGGTTCCAACTGACTCACGGCAGAGCCCTGGCAAAGGGAAAGTTCACGTCAGGAAGGGCGTGTGGCTCCTGCGGCGGGGACACCATATTTCAGAGCTCCTCAGCTGGCAAAGGAGCCAGGAAGAGGTGAATTGCCACTGAGTGTTACAGAGAGCTTTGAGCTGGTTGGAGTAAGGAAATACAACCAGATCCCTGTCTCTGCAGTGTGTGCGGAGAGATCTTATGGTTTTGTCCAGAGAGGGCACTCTTATTGCAGTTATTTTAAGAGGTCTGCAGAGACAAGTGATAGCACGGCGGATTGTAAGCTATTAATAATATTCACTAAGAGCATTTCTTAGACCTCTAAGTCTAAGCTGTGAATATTATATGAGCTCAAATCAATTGCACTTAAAAAGATCCAAAATCTGGTAAAGATAGACTCGCACTTCTCTGTTCAGTGTTACTCCCCAGTAACACTAGCAATTCATAATATCATATCCATTAAAAAGGGGATAAGTGACGATATAAAGGAAACATTAATTTTGCTTCTATTCACACAGGGGAATATTAGAATTTACTAATTCGTTGTCTGAATCTATTGTAGCTCTACTTAAACTGACTTAGCCAGAGTGAAACCAGGTTTGAAGTAACTTTTCTCAGTATATACTGTGGTTCCCATATAGCTATGATATAACAATTCTGAGTGAGAGGAGTTTCAAATCCTAAGATTATGTTGCACAAGAGCTATGCTTTCTGACACTACCCTTTCCAGAGATTTATTATATCAGTGGGATATCTCTTTTTCTTTTTTTTTTCCTCTTCTTTTTAAACTGGTTTATATGTGAAGCAGGCAATGCCCTTTTCTTTTATTTTCTGCCCTCTGTGCTACAGCTCACTGGCTGCTGCCCTTTTTTCCCAGCCTTGTAGTATTTCCTCCCTTCTCTCACTTCCCCCAGTCTGTCACCGCATCAGTGAGAAACATATCTGCTGAAACCTGAGCTTTCTGGCTAGAAAGATGAAGAATGAGAGGAGGAGGTGGTAATTAAACCCTCCCCTATATTATTCATGCAAAGGAATTGTCTTTGAACACCACTTCATCCTGGGAGCCACTCTGAGTTCAAAGAGAAAGCTGAGTTGTTGTCCTTCTGGGGCCTTAATCTAATCACAGTGTTCCCCTTTGATTTAAAAATCTTCTTAGGAGGTGGCAAATATCTCTCCCCATCTACTCTTTTATATTTTATTTTTATTTTCAGGTCCTAAGAATGTGGTGCTTGTTGTTTTGGCCTTTTTCTTGTAGTGCAGGGTTTTACTGTCCAAGTTAGGCTGGTTCCTATCACTGGCTATCATTTAAGAGATCCTGACCTTTGGTAATATCAAGAACAGAGGTGTACTGCTCTCTATATCTATAGATATTTGTCTATAGCACTAAGTACATATATGACCAAAAGGCTCTTTAGGAGTCCCAATCTTTCAAGGTATTTCCAGATTACAGGATCACAGAATCACAGAATGGTATGGGGTTGGAAGGGACCTCTGGAGATCTAGTCCAACCCCCCTGCCAAAGCAGGTCCTCCAAGAGCAGGTTGCACAGGAACTTGCCCAGGCAGGTTTTGAATGTCTCTAGAGATGGAGGCTCCATCACCTCTCTGGGCACTCAGTTCCAGTACTCTGCCACCCTCAAAGTGAAGATGTTCCTCCTCAGGTTTGATGGAGCTTCTTGTGTACCAAGTTTGTACCCATTTCCTCTTGTCCTACCACTGAGCACCACTGAAAAAAGACTGGCCCTTTCCTCTTGACATCCATCCTTTAAGTATTTATAGGTGTTGATCAGATTCCCCTCTCAGTCTTCTTTTCTCCAGACTAAAAAGAGCCAAGTCCTTCAGCCTTTCCTTGTAAGAAAGATGCTCCAGGCCCCTAATCATCTTTGTGGTCTTCTGCTGTACCTTCTCCAGCAGTTCCTTGTCCTTCCTGAACTGGGGAGCCCAGAACTGTACACAGTACTCCAGATGGGGCCTCACCAGGGCAGAGCAGAGAGGGAGGATGCACCCCAGGATGCCATTGGCCTTCTTGGCCACAAGGGCACCTTGCTGGCTCATGGTTATCTCGTTGTCCACCAGGGCTCCTAGGTCTTTTTCTTCAGAGCTGCTCTCCATCAGGTCAGCCCCCAACTTGTACTGGTACAGGGGGTTATTTCTCCCCAGGTGCAGGACCTTACACTTGCCCTTGTTGAATTTCATTAGATTCTTCTCTGCCCAGCTCTCCAGCCTATCCAAGTCTCNGGGCCTCACCAGGGCAGAGCAGAGAGGGAGGATGCACCCCAGGATGCCATTGGCCTTCTTGGCCACAAGGGCACCTTGCTGGCTCATGGTTATCTCGTTGTCCACCAGGGCTCCTAGGTCTTTTTCTTCAGAGCTGCTCTCCATCAGGTCAGCCCCCAACTTGTACTGGTACAGGGGGTTATTTCTCCCCAGGTGCAGGACCTTACACTTGCCCTTGTTGAATTTCATTAGATTCTTCTCTGCCCAGCTCTCCAGCCTATCCAAGTCTCGCTGGATGGCATCACAGCCTTCTGATGTGTCAGCCACCCTTCCCAGTTTTTTATCAATAGCAAACTTCCTAAGGGTACATTCCATCCCTTCATCCAGGCCATTGATGAAAATATTGAAGAGAACCGGACCCAGTACTAACCCTGAGGGGACCCCACTTGTTACAGACCTCCCACTAGATTCTGTGCCAGTGATCACAACCCTCTGAGCTCAGCCAGTTTTCAATCCACCTCACTGTCCATTCATCTAATCCAGACTTCCTTTCCTAAATTTACCTATGAGGATGCTGTGGGAGATTGTCAAAAGCCTTGCCAAAGTCAAGGTAGCTTCATGCTTTAAGAAGCAGTTTGGATACAAGTTATGTTCCCTGGGATAGATCTACCATTTTTAATCACTTCGCAGGTAAAGAGCACTGAATGTGATTCTTCATCCTTTTCTTGTCCTGTTTCCTATAAGGAAGTCCAGAAAAACGCCTCTAAACGTCAGTCCAGGTCCAGACAGACCATAAATGCTGCCTCTCACATGCAGATTAACACTCATGCATATAAATTTTCAACCTGTTTTGTGCTCACCCTTGTGAGGGCTGTTCTACATCATCAGTTGGAAGCAGACAAACATCATCCATTACAATTTCTGAGATTTTCAAGTGAACACTCTAGTTTACTCAAGAGCGTAGGTGAGATGGGGTGATTCCCACTTCCAGCAGCTGTTCTTCAGCCAACACTCTTGCTTGCTGTTAGAATTTATTAGGCCTTGTCAGAGCACACTTACTTGTACAAGAAAGGCATTGAGATTCTGGAGCCTGTCCACAGAAAAGCAATGAAGCTGGTGAGAGCACAAGTCTTATGAGGGGGTTGTTCAGCCTGGAGAAAAGGAGGCTGAGGGTGGATGGTAACGCTCTCTACAACTAACTGAAAGGAGGTTGTAGCCAGGTGCGTGTCAGTCTCTTCTCCCAAGTACCAAGTGATAGGACAAGTGGAAATGGCCTTAAATTGCACCAGGGTGGGCGGTTAGATTAGATACTAACATTTCTCACTGAGAGGATTATCAAGCATTGAAACAGGCTGCCCAGGAAAGTGATGGAATCACCATCCCTGGAGGTATTTAAAAGGCTTGTAGAAATGATGCTGAGGACATGGTATAGTTGTCATTTTGGCAGTCTTAGATTGATGGTTGGACTCGGTGATCTTAAAGCTTAAATAGATTTCTTCGTCAGTTTAAAGCTTTCAACACACAGCTCTATTTCAAAAGCACCAAACAGTAGCAGCTCTCCTCCAGCCCATATGGCTCTGCTCAGTAAACACACTTAAAAATAATTCTTAACACTTCTTTAGATATCTAAATATACACCTGACATATCTGTTTTAAACATTTTGTCTTAGATTTTTTATTCTAGCACTTGTAGAAATTAATTTACAGCAAAGCGATAGCTAATTTAATCTATATTCAGGTGTGGCCTTTCTTGTGGTACTTGTATAACTATAATTTCAAAAGATGCTGAGTAGTTTTGATATATACTTCTCACGCTTGAGTTCATCTCTCCTAATTTTAGGTATCTAAGTATTAGATGTTGAGTCTAAGATGGTCACTTACAGTCTCACTTTTCAAGAGAGAAATGTAGACACTGTTGATGACTGTTTATCCCTTCCAAAAGGCTGTCTGTATGAGTGTTCCATGAGGAACTTGGCTAATCACTTAAAGTGCCTAATTCTCAGGCAGCTAAACTAAGTGAGAAAAAAGCTGATCCTTCAGACTCTAAACCTTGGCTTCCACAGTAGTCCAAATCTGCTTCATTAAGAGGGACCTGAGCTAAAATGATGCATAATTATTATATAAAATCTCTGATATTCAGAAATGCTGATGGGGGACAGCTGAGGAGTACACATTGACAGACCAGAGTCTGACTTGATTCTTGCCTCCCTTGTGAAACTGCCCAGGCTGAACACTGGCTGGTATTGAGTTAGAGAAATGGGAAGAGAAGGAAAGAGAAGATCAACTGAAAGATGCCTTCTCTGCCAAGACTGGGTATTCAAATATACAAAGAGATGATGTGAAGGAGAAATCATTTCGCAGCAGTTTGCTTGGGGGATAATGTTTGTATTTTGGGGGTAAGCCCCTTCATATAGCTGAATAGGTATTTTCTCTTGCAAACAGACAGACCTTCACTTTTTGTGTGAAATACACTTTAATATGTAAAATAGGATGAAACTCTCATGAACACACCACTTGAAAGAAAGTAGTTGTCTTTTGATAAATAGATGGAGGTTTAATTGCAGATGTTATCAATAAAAAGTAACATACCAGACAACAGGGAAATAAATAACTTAATAATAACATAAATTCACAGTTTTCTGTAAAACTAAGCCAGGTTGTTAGAATGCCAGCTTCCATTTCTAGTAAAATCTTTGTAATTTTAATTATGTACAAGCTATCTGTCCTTCTCTTAGGTGATATTTGTCTGCACAAAATACACATGGAAAGATACTGAAGTGTGGTCTTTAATCTCTCTGGAATTTTATGTTGGTCAGTTTACAGACAAATTCAGGATGCCCTGACCTAATCTGAATGACATCAGGCTGTATAAAAAAACCCACAAAATATCCACAGTAGAAAAAGCAGTATTCTGTTCAGAATGAAAAAAACAAAACCACAACCAAACCAAGCCTCTCTAATCAATACCACAGATCTGTGGTTTCCATTCACAAAAGCCGGATGAATGAATAGGCAAGGTTATTGAGGTTGCTTCCTCAGGCTCACTTCCAGCATAAAGCCACCAAGGCTGAACTTTTGTTTGGATTTGGCTGATTCAGTGACTTCAAATCAAAGCTGTGGCTCTGGTTCCTTAAAATGACCAACAAAACTATGATCAGCAATTGCATCAACATTAAGCAAATTTGAAATGTTTAATGTGGCTTACATCTGTGGCTAGAAGGCTGGGAAAACTAATTTATTTGTTTATTACCAGCATTGCTTTTCTTTTTTTAAGAGAAAGCCATGTATAGACTTATCCCAAAATAAACCAAATCCCAACCACTTATCTTTTTAATCTAGTTAATTTGTTTTGAGAATAAATACTTACAAAATGGCCAAACCTTACTATTATTTTTGCTGGGTATGTTTCCTTTGTACTCTTTCATTTGTGATTGACACTACCGTAAAGAGGACAAAATCATTATTATTCCTACTGTAAGTGGAGAAGAAAATATCTCCCAATTAAAATGAGGAATAAGTTTCACCTTGTACCACAGCAATTCATTGTGTAGCTTGAGGCAAGCAGCTCTAAAGTTGATGGGTGGGTTATGGGCTTTTTTATTGAGTTATTCACCAATATTTGTCATCTACAAAAGGAATTTACCATTTTTGAACTCTTTAGACACTTGTAGATTTTTGTGGTGAAAAACATCAATGAGGTATTGGGAAGCCAATGTTACGTCACATCCCCATCGTCTTTCATTCCTGGCAATCATGATGACCTTTTCTTCTATGGTCCCAGGTCAGATGCACCCCAGATGCCCACCCTGCCCCTTACACTCCCTGAACCCTGTTATCACTTTCCTTCTGATGCTTTTAATTTCCATTTGCATTTTTGCTACTGAACTTTAGTGAGATATGCATCCTCCGCTGAACCTTGCCTGTACTGGTAACAGAAGGATGTGGAGGTTTTAGGGTGAGCCCCTATTTACACAAACTGCTATATTTTGCCTTTTGGTTAGCGATAGAAAACTCACCCTAAGTTCCAGCATTTAATGGCAGCACATGGAGATTCACTTTGATGCTTTGGCCAGCTGGCGTGTCCAGACTAGCTCAGAGACAGGACTTTCTTACTTATCTCCAAGGATTCGTGGACTCTTAGGCAAGATGTGCAAGTTTTAGCCATTTCAGTTCGGCGGTTTTGGTTCTCATGCAGTCAGAGCCCAAGAGTGTTGCTTTGAAAGCTTAACTGGGAATGACAGCCAGATAAACACAGAGCAGAAGGCCAATGAAATCCTATCATAAATCTATCAAGCAAACACAAAGCCCTCCCTGACCATCAGCCTGGTTCCAAAAATGCAGTTAATGGAAGATTCATGTGCCAAAGAACTCCTGTTATTGGGTCACAGGGAGCTGAGATATTACTGAATCCTGTGTCTTCCTCTGTAGTTCCAGCTATGTGACTGGACCTCATATCCTCCTCTTAACTGTCCCAGTAGCTGTAGAAACCAATGAGAATTTTATTGAACATGTGAGATTCACTTGATTCACTTATCCAAAGTATGTGGCTGCACTATCTTCCAAAACACCGTCCAGACAAGCAACCCTGAACTTGGCCAGAGCTAAAAGTTGGTCTTAAATATACTTCTGTGTTCAGAAGCTCTGTGACATGGTTGACCGAGTGCGATAGCTGCAAGCATTGGGTAAGCACATTGCATACAATGTTCCGATGAAGAGGACGCTCATAAATGCTGCTGACGAGAGCGCTGCTGGCTGCTGTCGCTCAGAGAAAGCCCATCAAGGCTCATTCTTAAAAGTCACAGATATGCACTGGAAAATCCTTAATATTTATTTTTGGATACAGGGCTAAACCCTGGCTTTGTAGAGGTGAGGAGAGTTTCCATTGATTAGATTAGGGCCCAGACTTCTTTTTCCAGCCTGATTTCTAGCTGAGCTCAGTCTCAAGCTACTTCCTGAAGGAGAGTTTTTGGATTTTATGTTCACTAAGAGCAGAGACTGAGGCTGGGAATCAGCTTTAGCTACCCCTGTTGCACTAACCAAGTGATTAACAGGAATTTGATAATGACACGCTCTGAACACAGACAGTATAGATTCTAGTTCTGGGTAGCCACAGATTACTAATCTTTGCAGCTGCTTATGAGAAATTTGTCTGCTAAGAACAAACAAATTCTTCTGAGAGCTCAGCTTCCCCGCCAGAAGGAAAAACATTTAATCAAATGAATTAAGTTTCTCATCTTCTTCCATCGCATGCATTTTTAACTTCTCCCTACCTCATTTGTAAGTGTAAAGAGAGAATACCCTCATCTAACCTTTTTTCTGTGTCAATTTTCATTCTCAGATAGAAATAATTCTCCAAGGAAGGTGAGGTTTATTACCCCTTTTACAGATGGGGAAACTGAGTCATAGGGAGAGGTGACTTAGGTCATCAAGAGGCAAATGGAAAAAACAGTTACATAAACTGGTCTCTAGAGTCCCTGCCCAGTTGCTTGCTCTCTTAAATGTCAGTCCCACAGGGTTTAAACTCAAGCTAATGGTGATAAATAGGAAACTCCCCATTGAGTTAGATGGACTTTGAAATCAACATATCTATCCATATGTATGTATATGCTTCCACATCCTCCAGTGATTTTATCACTGTAATATCTGGACCTCATCTTAAAAACATTGGATTGACACAGCGATTACAGTTCCTGTGGTCATTTAACAATAACAATATCATCACTGCTGCGAGGTGACTGAGGGGCTGATTAAACACAACTAGAGGAGGGTTCACCCAGTGAAATGTGCCAGGGTCCCATTACTATGGGTATGGGTGTCAAACAGACTTCTCAGATCTAGAGGTCTGCCTGCACCAGGGTATTGAAAGGTTTCGCTCTGTGTGGACGCTGCTGGTGAGCGCTCATAGGATGTGTACATGAGCTACCTACACCTTGCCACCCGAGACCAGGGATGACAGCCCTGCTGCTCTCTGGTGGACAGGTAACATTTTCCAGGAGGAGGTGGAGCCCCCAGAGTTACCAACCAAGCACAACACTGGGTCTCTAGTTGTTCCTTGCACCTCTCAAATTTCTGCTTTCCCAGGGGACATCTATAGCCTGTGACAAGGTCAGGGCTGGGCAGCATGCAGGCAGCCCTCTCTCCAAGGAGGGTTCTTCTTGGGGGTAATAGGGTATTTCATCCTCCTCCCAGCTCCAGCACCCTGTCCAACATGCATGCCTGCTCGCTCTGTCCCAGGTGGATCTGACCAGCTGGATGGGATGCAGAAGGTCCTAGAGCAGCAGGGAGGCCACAGTGCTGTAAATGATGCTGTACCACATGGGAGTCCGAGCTGGTAGACATTTGTCTGGTTTTACCTCCCTTTGAGTGAAATATCACCTAAATTACGTCTCCTTGAGCTGGTCAGATGTCTGAGATATCGCCAAATGTACATGTTTCTGTGGGTGCTGTGCTTTAGCTCACCACTCACTGTGGGGATGACCATTGTCACCTCTGAGCTTCCTGGCTCTGATGTCCAGGACTGCCCCTGGGGTCCCAGAAAGGCTCCAAAGGGTAAGGTTAGCAGCAGTGTGGCTTCTCCAAGGTCTGGGTGGGAGGTCAAAGCAAACAATGCTTTAGGCTGCTGCCTGGGTCTGCTAACGCTGCTTCCTCAACCTGGGCTTCCTCAACAATGCTCTAAGTATTTTCTAAAGAAAAGGGAGCAACATGCCTTTTGTTAAATTATTTTTAAAGTTTCTCTTTTCCTAAATGTAGGAGTTCAAACATTCTGAGTCACTTGAGAGCTACTAATCAACATTTTCCTGCCCGGTCTGTTAAAACTTCCATTAACTCATCCTGAGTTCCCCACTTAAAGACATGATAACATTTTGTATCCAATTTCCTCTATAATTAGATTGTACAAACACAGTTAGTCTTGCTGAGAATGAGACTATCAGTAACAAAACACTCCATCAACTTCCAACACTTTAACAAGATTCCTCTTTTAATTTTATCAGTCCAACGTGAATCCCTCTGATCAGGTGTTAACAAGCCAGACTATTTTCCCTTGATAATCTTTAAGCACTATAAATTTATATTCACTCCTCAGACATCAAATCACATGTAATGTAAAGGTTTCCTGTTCACTGCCTCATTTTTATAAAACTTTGTTTTTTAAAAATTCCCTTGTTAATTGTTCATAATAGCGGCATCAGCATCATATCTGGGAAGGAGAAAATAGCTGTTTTCAAGAAAAGTAACATCTTTTATTTATGTTTCTGACATGCCACAAGTAATTTATTTATGTTAGATTATCCATACATGTAAATTTTTATTAAATTTATCAGTGATCCACATCTATGTGTCAAGAACACCTCCATTTTGCATGATGGGTAAGGTATCTGCAGTGGATCATAGGACAGCAGAATTATGCTTTGTCCTTGGAAAAGCTGCTTCAGCCTTTTGCACCTGGAACAGTTGCTTCACCTGGAACAGCTGGGGTCTTTTTGAGTATATTGGTATTTCTTATTGTCCTTCAAACATGCCTGGGAGATTCACCCTTCTGAGGGTGTTCCCAAAACAGAAATGGGAACCGGGCAGAAGACATTCAGTAACTGAAGAGCCATGAGGACAAATAAAACTGTATAAGAACACAAAATATTTGTGTTCAAAATTTATATAAAACGATAAACTGCTACCTCAATATACAATTTCTTATATAGTGTTAATGGTGATAGTATCTCATGACAAATAATGACATTGGCTGGAATTCTAATCTGGAAATGCACAGATTTTCAGTCAAAAAGGTCTTAGGACTTTCTAGCATTGTCCCTACCATTCCTTTTTCTGTATCTTTGTTAAAAGTTGTCAATCATTTTAAATCTGATTTTTGCCAGAGAATTCAGTAAGTCAAGGCCATAATACTGGAAATCCAGAGCTATTGCATAACTACCGAAGTTAATGTAAATAGTTAATATTTAAATCAATTATTTATTTTATTTACTGTGTGCTTCACAGGGAAAAGTCTACATCAATATTTTCACCTTTCTTGGTTTATATTACATCAAACTCTTTCTTTAGACACTTTCCCCAGGGGAACTCAACCACTGCCCAAGAACTCAGTATGTGTAGAATCTGACCATAAAGAATCATAAATGCTTTCCATAAATGCTAGAGTCTTGCAATTATCACTCAATCAGTACTAAAGCTTTATATTTAAAAAAAAAAAAAAAAATTGTGGAAAAGAAATAGCTTTTTGTGAACAGCTTAAAAAGCATTTAAACATAGATCTAAAAAGCCTAAATCATACTAAAAACAATGGTTCAATTTATACCAAAAATAGAACAGATAATGAATGAGGGAAAGAAAATTAGTCATGAAAAATATCTCCAGAGAAACAATAATACAATGTACTTCTACAGCACCATATAAGCCTCACGGCCTCCGTGTGAAAAACTTTGCCCCCCAGCTGCAGTATTACTCATCACCTTGCTCTTAAAGTCTCTGGGACAAAGAGTAGCATTGGTGTTGAGCATTCTCTATAACGATTGATTTACAGATTCTGACAATGCTTTTTTTCCTCCTTTATCACTTTTTAAAGAATTTTCATATTTTTCTGGTGTTTCAGTTTGAAATCTAACCTAAGTAACTTTTATTGTCAGCCAAAATAAAGATAAAGCAGAGACAGGATCAGGCAATAAAGAATTATGGAGCACAATCAATCAATAAAGAATTCTAGAACACATTAATGCCAGTTAACATAATTTTGTGGAAAATAGATTTTCTGTTATTTCTTTTTTCTTTTTTTTTTTTTTTTTAATGAGATTGTATATTGGATAATAAACTTAATAGTTCAGATTTAGCATAGGTATATTCCTGCAAAGTCATGTCATTCAGCCCTGTAGCAGTTAAAATGTCAATGCAGCACACATTAAATGGATTAGGATCTGGCCAGCTGGCAGATTTTAAAATGTATTTGTCAATGGGGAATGGTTACCAAATGGCTTTGTTTCTTATGGAAATCCCCCAGTGAGCTGTTCCATGTCTAACACTAGTCAACTTTTTTTATCAACTCTTTATTTGAATGTTTTGTAACAAGCTTTGATTTTTCTTGATACATCTGAGAGATTAGTTAGCATTTAGTGATGCACGTGTTTTTTACAAACTGTTAACCTCTTGTCAGATGGAGTTTTTGCTGGAATTCATTCTGTTGCCTCTTATGACCTGGACATAAAATTTAACTTTTTAAGGTCTGTTGTGGAGGTCCACATAGAACCCTGTCTATTTTTTTTCTTTCTCTCATAAATAAAATAAGACACTGCCATTGCAATTTCCAGTGCTCAGCTCAAGCAACTGGAGAGTTCACTGTCTAATTTGTTGAGCTCTCAAAAGGAAGAAAGTTTTGTATCTTTCATGCCTTACTTACACATTGGAAGCCTCCATTTTTGAATCTGTAGAAGTTTAGCTCCCACTTAGAAGAATCTCTTTAGCTGTAACCTGAATGAGTGATGCATAATTCTGATAAAGTTTTGCACACATATAATGTTCTTTATTTCAGGATTAAATCATTAGGAGGGCAGCATAAAAATATAATAACAACAATCAAAGCAAAGTCACTAAAAGCAGTGCTAGCAATGACACTTATGGTACATCTGCTGATTTGAAGACTAAGGAGACACCCTGAGTACTGTGAGAAGGAGGTACCCTTGGTTGCTATCTGTTCAGAAATTAAAGGAAAGAGTCTGGAAGGGGCTATTGGAATAGGATGAAGTGAGAATACTATTTGAGCATTTTTTCCAGTATTTGGGACCATTTTTTATGAACAGACAGATTTTAAAGAGGGAGAAAGCACAGTATCATTCATCACACTGGGAAAAAGGTGCTGGGCAGATTTTAAGTTTCAGGGGATCACAATGCTTGCACAAAGGGTGTCCTCTGATTTTGGAGTGGGAAGTATGTGGATTCTGCACGTCACCAACACTAACAGAAGAATTGGATCACTGCAGGGGTTGCTGTGAGAGCCTCACCTGCAGACTAGAGCAGCAGCTGTCAAATTAACAGGCAAAGTGACAAATAGGTGGTGGGAAAGCTTACTTAGGAATAAACCTTGTTGGAACAACTAGTTAAGAGTAATTAGCAGGGCAGCTAATATTAGCTGTGGTCAGCAGGAAGAGCCAGCCACAAACATTGCCAGTAGACAGCAGCCACCAAGAGTGGCAATAAGGGAAGGACCATTTGTAAATGGGTCTGTGCTTGGCTGTGAAGGCTGCTAGAAGGAGCACCTCTTGCTAGTAATGACCAGGGCAGTCACAGAGGCCAGACAGCTGCATCAGGAGACAGGTGGAGCTCAGGGATGACTGCTCTAGAACGACCATCCTACTACTGAGATTTTTCTCAAATCTGGATCAAAACCCATGAGTAGGATGCAACAAGAAGAGGATGGCCATGGCTGGCACCAAAGTACTGGTCTTTCAGAGGTCTCTCTTGGCTACTCTGGAGTGAACAGGTACCTCAAGGGGGAATGGGATCACATTTCCTGCTCTTGTTTGACTTTTCTAGGTTGGAAAGATGTGACTGGAGCTCAAGCATTGAAGTTACTATGTTATAGAAGTATACAAGTTAAATTTTATGTAGGTCAAAAAGGAAAATAAAAAGCACTATAAGACTCATGGTTTATACTTTAAAGACAACCAGTGGAAAATTTGCTTTCAATTTACTTACCCTTATTAGATTCAGATCCTGTTATTTGCACATGGTTTGCCAATAGGTCATAGCTCCCAAACTTTGGCTTCTGTTTTTTTTGTTCTGAGGAACTCTTGGCCATGCAAGAGTCAGATGACTCAGATACAGTCTTAAATGGGCAATAAACCCAAACTCAACAAAACACTTTCACTCATGAGAGTAGGAAATATCCTCCTACCAATTTATTACTTGTAAATAGAATTCAATATATATATTCAGGCATATCTCTACTTTCTTAATCTGCATTTAGAGCTACCGCTGATAAATCAGATATTATATTAAGGCTTTTTGACAGTTTTACTCAGTCTGCTGCTGACTTGCATTGTGGGACTTTTTGAAGAATAGGATATGGCATGACTTGAAGAAAGAACTAGCAGTTCATATGATTTCCTTGAGAATTTCTAAAGAACTAGAGATTCATGTCATTAGCAATAATGTTCTGCAATTTTCATACAAAGATCACAAACTGTTTGGCAAATATTAAGCACTTTTGTTTCACGACAGCCTTCTCTCTTTGAGATACACATCTAGTGGACTGCATGGTACGAGAACACACGCTTTTCTCACTGTTTTCCTTCTGGTGGGGAGTCACATATATGTTGAAATATTTGCCTCCTCTAGCCACAGCAATATAACCCAAAAAGAGCTTCATTTTGGTTCAGTGGAACAAGATAATTTCTGGTAGCACAAAATGCCTCACGTAGGTGTAGCGGCTTAAAAAGTCAATTTAAGCATGACAGCGAGGAACTCTGGGCTTACAGAACTGCATAGTTTAAAAATTGAAACACAGACTAGGCCTTGGGGTACACGGTTCTGGGATGAAAGTACAAAGCATGTTTATTAATATTTTACAATTTTTTACCCATAGATGAACAAAATCTGAAGCAAGCCTTTCTTCTGAGGCTTACTCTGTCTGTTAGACTTCTGTTTGTAAGGTTTACATGTTTCCTGGGTTTGACCAAAACCAGCGCTACTGAAATAACTTGAGAAATGCTATCACTCTGATGTTTCTGAGCCAGCTAGGATTAGAAATGACTAGAAATGTTATGGAAGAGCCTGTTCTCATGAGATTTCCATCCAGATATCTAGACCAAAGGGGTTTCTTGCTCTGTGAACTCACAGAACACCTTTCAGTGCTCTTTGATGTAAACTTTGTTTCCTGAAGCATAAAGAAAAGTCTCCCTTGCATTGTATCTATGCAAACTACAGCAAACAGATCAATATAAACTCACCTTTTAAGACCTCACCTTTTTTTGAACTGTTAACGCCTGAAAGATGGAGGTTTTTCAGTTCTCCAAACTGGGTATTACGAGTTTGTTTTTTGAACTAGGAAAAGATTGTGTTACTATCTATCTTTTCAGGATCATGCAATGAGCATAGAAAACACCATATTCTTTTAAGCCAACAGGAGCCAGAATGTACAGAGTTAAAGTCTTAACTCCATCCTTAGGGTACCTTGTTTTCTTTACACAATTACCTGTGGTCTCAGTCTGCTAGATGATCTCAGCTTTGTATTTGCATCAATACTGAGACAATAGGCTTAGGGATGAAGTTTTCAGCTTCAACATGAAAGGTCTCTTGTGTTTGTGGATTCAGGTCAGACATTTAGTGTTTCCTAAAGTTAATGACTGTTTGTTTTTGCTTTGCATTGTCTTCTAAAAGGCAGTCCAGGGAAAGAGGGAGGCCTGGGAAAAACAAACTGGCTTACAGACCAAAATGGCTTCAAAACTAGCATTAGGACCACCTCTGTGTCTAAACAAAGCTTTGGCAGAAAGGTTATCTCTTTGCTCTTCAAACCTTGCCACTTCCTGCAGAAGTCCTGCTTTTCTCTTTTCAGGCCAAGACTGCTATTACTTTAGTCTTGTCTCCCGTATCAAGTTCAGCCTATTTACGTGGGCAATGCAGCCCTACCTCGACTCCAGCTATAGCTGTTGTCTTTGATAGCAAATGCAGAGTCCTGCTTATCCCTTCCTGTGTTTGGCCAAGCAACTCCCTTTTTGGTTTTGGGCCTCCTTTAAAAGTTGGGTCAGTCTGGCAAGCATTGAGATGCCACTATTACAACATACACTTTGTATGCATGTCCACATTGTAGTGTTTCTTTTTAATGTTTTAATGTAGATATAACAAGTGTTACCCGGATGTGTATCATAGGCTCAAATCACAAACTGTAATGACTCAAAATTTTATTTGACTTTATACCTAGTAAATAACTTTTCTTCTGAGGTTCATTGATATAGTGATGAACTTTGAAATATATTTGAATATTCATAAGTGATAGTATACACTATTGGGACACTCATCTCAAGATTGGCATTGAATAAGCAGATGAAATACCTAGTGTAAGCCTGAGGCATTGCGTTATCATAGTTTAATGGGTTCCTGAAGGTGAGCTTTTGGCAGTAAATGTTTGTGCACGTGCTTGTAACTGAGGTACATAGTGAACTGACAGCAATGAGCTATTGTCATTAGTTCCCATGAACAAATGGCAGTTAGTTTCTAATTCACCTTTCTTTTGCCATAACTAAATCTACACAATGTGGGCAGACACCATTGCTCTGATGATGCACAGCAACATCTTAAGCTGTCATATCTTGGCCATAGATCCTTTTTTTTTTCAATGTTTTTAACCTCTGCTACAAAGGTTTCATAGCCTCTCTTTTTTATTCTTTCACAGAGATGAACAAAATGGATTTGAAGCGTGACTGCAGTTGCTGAAGTCTCCTACAATTCATATAATAATGATCGTCATAATAAAAAAAAATAAAAAAAAATATCCCTGGCTGAAATAAGTGACAGTTCCACAGCCTTTCACAAAGAAAGATCTAAATTGAACAAATGCAACTGCCTGAAAACACTGTAAGAAACTGGCCAATTGCACAAAGTGGCTTGGAGACACTGCTTACTTATGTGAACTCAGCTCATGATTAAAACAGTGAAGAAAGAATATCTGGAGATTTCAGTAAATCTTTTAGGAGCGTGTTGTGTATGCAGACTGCAGTTATGGCAATAAACAGACTCTCTTCTGCCAAAGCAGTATAGCAAGTGAAAACTGATCTCAGACTTCGTGTAGGAAGTTGGGGTAATAATTAGCACTACACAAAGTGAACTTAGCTGCAAGCTGGTTTCTGTGCTGACAGCAAAGACTGAAGAAAAAAGCTGTGACAGGATGAATGTAGCAGAACGGGAACATGTAGTGACAGTAAACCACTCATGAGAAGACTGACTGACTGCATCTTAGAATAAGATCTAAAAGGAAACTAGGAATATATTGCTCTGCAGAGCATTACAAGTAAAATGTCAGCAGGCTGGGAGATCTACCCACACATCTTTCCTAAAAAAAAATAAAATAATTGCCCGAAGTTGGTATTGAATAGCAAATGTTTTGCCAAAATGCAAGGAAACAGGTTATCTGCATGTGACTAAAGAGACGAACCATGTTATGGCCATATTATTCTGTGAACTGGACAGTCTGGGAATGGAGCAGGCATATCTCCCTCCCATGTTGGGCCATGTTTGTTCAAGCCACTTTCGCTCTGCATAAAGAGACTCTGCAAGCAGAATCTACGGAATTTTAGACTACGAAGTATAATTTAATGCCTAAGGCAGGTATTTAAGAGTAGCAAGTGTGCATAAATGTGCTCATTACCACTTACAAGATACCCGATGGTGGCCTGGCAGCCACCACACAGGGGAAGGCCAGCCTCTGCGGCTGCCAGGAGCAGCAAGATCCTTGATGCTGTTTAGCTGCCATCTTTCAAATCTCTGCTTTTATCTTGGGGGCATATATAGCTCATGTCAGTATTTTTCCTCTTGAATCCTCTTCCTTAGGCATTACAAAGGAATGGAAGTCCTAAATTGCCAAGTAAATCTAGTTTTATATAGAGCTTTGCTTTACCAGTGTCAAAATGTCATGCTATATCGATAACTGTAGCCATATAAAATAGGCTTTATTAATACTTACTGATATTTAATACCAGCACCAGCATGTATGTTTTTAATAAGTACATAAATTGGTAATTACAGGCTTATTAAATAGAATTGAAGTAGACATTATGTATTATCGTTTCTACAAACATAATTGTAAACTGCTGACAGTGAACAACAAAATGCCTGAAAATCATATTTTTGGGATCTAGAAACAGTTACTGTTTTACAATAGCAACAGTTATGCAGTGTCTGACAGCTGAGATGTGTCCCCCAGCAATTTTATTAAATACAGAGGCAAAGCTTAATGATGGGTTAAATCTTACAATCTGCTCAAACTGGATATGAATGATTAGTCTTCCCTTCAAACTTACTTTCCTTTTTGACCATAAAACTCACCGTGGTCTTGTTTGCCAACTCTTTCAAGGGCTGAGGGATGTCTTGAACCAGTTTTCTATGAGACTTTTATAATATTTTAATTTTAAAGTCACATGCTATCAGTGCTGATTGTTACTGCTCTTGAAAACACTCTGCTTCCAACAAGAGATTGCCACACAAGAAAATATTAAAATCTGTTTGATTAGTGGATAACTTCATCAAATAACCAAAGCAATGAAGCAGTAAATTTTTGTCAGTGAGTTATCAAGGTGATATATTAATTCATTCATAAATACCTCTATTCTGTGGAGTTTATTGACAAATAATTATCACATTCTTGTGAGTCAACCTGTGTAAAAGCAGAGATGTTAAGACAGAATGTCTTGTAGCTTGCAGTTCATAAAATTTTTCCTGAGTACGTGAGCTGTTTTGTGTTGTTACTCTTTTAGTATATCAGCCTTATACTCCAAAGAAACACAACTCACCACTTTGGTGTGATTGACTTCTGGAAATATTTATTATAGGAACAGTGATTAAGTTTTGGGTCCAAAACAAGTACAAGTACCCTCTAATCTACACCATTTTCCTTCAAGCTAAACTGTTCCCAAGTTCAATCATAATATCCATTATCCCCTTCCTGAGCATTGTTTATTCCCAAAGTCTTTCAGCTCTAAAGTATAAGTATTAGCACCACTTAATTAGTCCATCTCTTTCAAACAATTTTCCAGTTTGGGGAATGAGGTTTTTTTCACTACTGAATTTGTTGCAAAGTTCCATTCCCCAGCATGGATGTAGTTTTCAGTGAGATTATAATCTCTGCTATGAAAATCCTTAAATTACATTTATGTCTTTCAAAATCTTGACCAAAACATTTACTAGATTTTTATTGGGGTATTATTGGATAAGCCAAACATTTTTTTTCCTTTCCTTCACTCTGAGTGGGTGGGGTGAAATATACTCTTTGGGTGTGTACAGCTGCACTGCTTACAGTGGAGCCACTCTTTGTCTGCACCACGGTAAGAAGAGGGGATCTGTCTGTATTCTGACAGATTAAACCTGTTTCAACACCAGGATGAATGAAAACAGAATTTGGCCCTGTAACTGTTAACAGCTCAATGTATACAGCTGTCACCTGAACCCGACTGGCAGAAACATACAGACTTCCACTGGCAGTTAAGGAGTTTGGATCTGATCCTGTATTCTCTGAGCTATTACATGTTATCTCCTCTCCACCTCCTGGCCCCCAGTTTACGTGTGACAGCTCTTGACTTGTGGGTAGTGAGTCCCATTGTTTGCCACCTCTCACACTCTTTTTCTCAACATGGTCGATTTCCCTAGTAGAATTAATTCCAGCTTTGTTCTGTAAATGCTAGTTACTTTCCTTAGTCACTCTAGGCATTGAGCCAATTAATTCAGACTAAACAGAGGATATTAATTTTACTTTAGCATATATTTGTAGCACAAAAGCTGTGATGCATTAGGGTTTAGTTCCAAGACCTACAGTAAAACACTTGTGTAAGCTCTCAAATTTGAACGTCAGTGATAACTTGCAAAGGGAATTAGGGGCACTTAAGAGGAAGTCCTCTCAGATTTTCTTTTTCTAATGACTGAATACTGTAAGAAGGTGGGCTGTGAAGCTTGACTCCTTCACTTGAAGAAGTGGATAAAATCAAATTAACCTTGGCCTACTACCTTTTTAATATTCTGCATGCCTGTGGTTTCCAGGTGTGGATTGCGGGAAGGTGTTGAACTCTGTCCCAAGAGCACTTGAGACATTTCGTAAGGGAGAGGGGAAGACACCCACTGCTGGAATCTAAATGCCACCAAAGCATTTGTTTAAAAATAGTTTCAGTATTGGGAAAAGTGAAACACCTTTCTCAGCTCATGGAAACAGCCTTGTAACCAGTGCAGCCAACCGATCTATGTTGCCTGAGAAAATGGAAAAATGTCTGGTAGTGTTTGCTAGGAACTGTCAGTCCAATCAGTAGATACAATTTGCTGGATTAGGCTGTATGTTATAAACTCTCCTTTTCTTTGGGGGAGAATAGCAGTGATTTTACTCAGGTATAATTTCTGTAACCGTAGTTCAACTAATAAACATTTTCTTAAGGCAGACAGCTTAAACATTTGACCACTATATTCTCTTGAATAATGGCGAGAAAATACTTACCGGAGCCCTGGACAAAAGGAGGTCTTGCACCTTGTGTTTGTGAAACTGATTTGATTTCCTTAATTGCTCAGGGGCTTATTGTTGTGGCTCAGCAGAAGCTGTTCATACTTTATCTCTAGCAAACACATGAGAAATGCAGTCCTAGGCACCCACAACTCCATGCCAATGTTATCAGCTGATAAACAGCACAAAGAAATAACAAACCTCAGCCCAAAAGGCATCACAGAAGTGAATGGGTTAACCACTTATGGAGCCAATGAGGCTGGCTGCTAGAGAAAAACCAACCTAATCCAGTCTAAAGTGGTTTTTTTTTTTTAATCTAAACTAAAACTGTTAAAAGAGGATTTACTTCCTTGAAGATGAAATAGTCATGTCCAAGAAGTGACTCTGTATGCCTGCAAAGACACATCTGTTGTTACATTTGGGGAACTGTTCTGGCTTAACTGACCAGCTGTACAGGAAATAAATGTGGGGATCTTCCTTGAGAAAATTTGTGCCATGTGCAAGGCTGATTAATAATGAGAAAAAGACTGAAATTTTTCAGCCCCAAGCTTTCACCACTGCTTCAATGTTCAGGGAAACTGGTCTGCCGGGATTTGGGTAAGGCTGAACTGGGGAGTTAGACGGAAAAAGCAATGAGCACATCCAGTTGTTTGCATGTGTTTTATAGAACAACAAAGGAGAGAGCCACATTTTCTCCAGCGAGGTACAGCTGGCATGAACCAAGCACCTAAACTGTCTTTGAAACCTTGGCAGTGCAAGGCAGGTTTCCCCTCACCAGGCACATGCAGCTGCAGTGCTCAGCAGCAGTGTGCATGGTCCCCATCCACCTGGAAGCATTGGTGCTGCTGGCGGGGACTCTGGGCCTTGGCATCAGGAACTAAAGTGACAGCTCTTAAAAGTGTAGGCAAAACCCTTTGGGGACAAGGTATGGAGACCCATGAGTTAGGTGGCTAGATTTTCCAGTCATAAAGTCATCTGGATATTTAAATGCTAAATATAAGAAATACAGAAGGCGTGATGAGGTGGAGTGGGAAGGCGCCTTTATTTTTGCCCTTTTCCACCCAACCCAAAGGTCTTGCTCTCTTCACCTCTCTCCTCTCCAAGAGCCTGGCTCCTTCACTCTCAATGGAGGCTCTCATTGCCTGCCTTGCCACCTAGACATTCCTCCTTTACCAGTCTTCTCCTGTCCCTTCACCCCCAGTTTGTTGCTGATCTCCACCCATAGCCAATGACCTCATGAGCCAGGACCACGTAGGCATGTTCCACTAGTTAGAGGAACTGCTTCATTAGTTCATGTCTGAACATTTTGCACTCTCTGAAGGCATAACGCCATGTGAGTCAATTTTGCGGAAATAAGTCTTACATCTGAAATCTTTGCTTTGCTCGCTTGGTGAGGGATTGGTGGGTTTATTAAAAATATACGATTAGAACATGGAGAATCTTGCTTGCCTGTGGATAATGATGTAATGTATGCAGCTGTGTGGCTTACTCCAGGGCAAAGCTAAGGGGTTTATGCTCTTATACTGTTGTCTGCTGTACAACCCATATTCCGGAAATGGAAAACCAGAGTGAATTGAGGGTTTTTAGCTGTCTCAGTCTGACACTACCAATCTGATCTTTGTGCTCCCATGCAGATAGAGACAGGGTTCATAGGCCTGCTGGGGCCTTTTTTCAGCTCTGTCTTTGCAACAGACCTTAGAATGTTTTGGTCTTTTGATGAGCTTCACTTAGTCTATCAGGTCACAGAGAAGGGTTATAGGGTTCAGCTACCAGTCGTGAACTTACAATGACACACATTACATCTGCAGTCTTTCCTCATGTGCTCTCTCTTTCAGTGAACTTAACAAACTCAATGAATTCAATGAACTAACTCTCCCATCATGGAACATTCCCATCTGTTTTTGTGGAAGGCACTTAGAAAGTACATCTATTTCCCCATAGCTTCAGTAAATAACTAGTCATATATTCACCAATACTTCTTCATATCACTGCTCTTCAGTGCCTTGTGAGAGCAGCTTGATGAATCAGCCTTTCCCGACTTCAGGTTTCCCTCCCTGCTACTAATGTCATGTAGTAGACCATGGCTCACCCCACCGAGGTAAATTTTGACAGCACAATTGTACAACTCCAGTGGCTGCCACTGGTGGTCCATACTGTTACTACATTAATGTTGTTCTGGCACACTGCATTTAAGGTGTCTGTCTCACTGGTACATTGCTGCAAAACCTGTGCTGTGCCAGGTAACAGTAACAGCAGCGTTACACTGCAGCGACAGCGCTGAAGAAAGAGCAACTTCTACATTTTAAGCTCCTCTCAGTAGCCACAAAAGTATTCACAAAGTTGAATGACCAAGATTTCTTTCTGATATACACTATTAATCATCATGATGGTTTGATGGTTCTTAGGACAGACTCCCACATCTATACAGAGTCCTGCTGGAGTATTCAGGACTCCAAGATCAGGAGCTTGTGTGCAACCAGCCCAGGTGTTGTGCAAATGTTGTAAGGGAATGCCAGACTTAGTGCTGAGGTTGTCCAAAAATGTGCAGGTTTTACCTTAGCATAAACTGGATCTGACTGACAAAGCAAAGGGTCGCTGAAGGTGAAAGAACAACCAAAGACATGGCATCTCCTTGAAGGCTGTGGATGAGGATTTCAGACCTCAGGTGTGGGCTATCTGGCAGTAATAATCCCCAACAAGGGGTTTGTGAGAGTCAGATGCCTATAAAAATCAGTTCAGCTTGCTACACTGGTAGAAGGGTATATGAATGCTTCCACAAAGAACACCCTGATGATAGTTGGGTAGGTAGAAGCTAATGCAACAGATATATTGAGATGTGTCTTAATTTGGATGGTTCTTTAACCAAAACAACGGGGATTTTCAGCCAAAATAGGAAAATGTGCATTCTTTAGGAATCCCATTTGAAAAGAAGAAAGGGTATAGAAAAACAGAAAAACATCTGCTATCAGCACTGACATTTGTGACCATTTCCCTTAGTCAAATTAAAATTTCTGACAAACTGATTTGATAGAAGTGTTTTGAACAGCCTTCATTCTTATTCCTGGAGTAAACGAGAAGGAATACCAGCCCTAATCTGTATTCAGCTCTGTTATGTCTCTCAGTTGTGTCAAACTGCAATAGTCATAGAACACATGGTAATATTTAGTGACCTGCAGTACTTAGGCTCTGCTTTTGTCAGAGGAACTCAGTAAGACAAACTGATTTCCAGTTAGGCTTGCAACTAACATTTCAATGTCTCTTTCTCTACTGACATCATACTCACATTGCCCCAAATATTCTGTAAAGATAAGTGGAGATATGATACCTTGGAATTAATAGAAAACTTATGCTATTTGGTTTGTTTATTGCCTGGCAGCATTGGCACAGACCAGCAATAATAGTTATTCTGAGCAAAAATGATGCATTAATTTACAGCAAGAGTGTTGTGATCTCAGCTAAGTCTTTCTCATGTCAGCTTCAAAGCTCTTAGCATTGATGGAAATGTGGTCTGTCAACAAATACAGTCATTAATTTACTTGAGTAAATTGCTACAACTGCCTTTTTCTTTTGAGGGAGGGAAAGGTGAAGGGAAAAATTCTTCAAGGGCTTGTGGCAGAAAACAAGATGTATAGAGTTCCATATTGACCTTGCACAAACAAAGGCAGCAAACAAACAGATACAAGTAACCACATGGGCACGTCAAACTCATTATTACCCCATGTGCCACTTTTATCATAACAGTCTCCAGACTGATAATAAATCCCATGGCAGCTTAGGGCAGAAGAAAGTGCATCACAAGATATGAGAAGTCAAAGTGCAAAAGGAGGTAACTTCTACTCTTCTAGTAATATGGACATTGCTATGCATAGAGTAGGACAAGGGCATTTAAAACACATTGTGAAAAATGAAGGTATGAATTTCCTTAACAAATAGCTTCCAGAGACAAGAAGCTAAATGTGTCCGTGGTGCTGGGAATGGTGGGAAAGGTAGAAGTGCTTGGGAGGAGTGATCCATAATGTGACTTGTAACACAGAGCAGGGTGCTTCTCCCTGATGAGGCATTGCATTGGGCTGTGTCAGCTCATGATTAATGCATCAAGATGCATTAGTGCCAGTCTGCAGTGAAAGTGATGCAAAAGCCTGACTCATCTGATAAAAATGTCAAGACTTTCCAGAAAGGATGAATGCTTTAAATTACGTATTTTTTTCAGAAAAAAAAAAAAAGGATGAAGAAAATAAAAGAAAAGGAAAGGAAGTGAGTAGCTAAAGAATCTGCGAATACATAAAGGATATTTCACTGACTTTTGTTATATTATATGGCAGCTTTTCCGCAGGTTACATTTCACAGACAGCAAGGCTTTTCTTTGGGGAGCAAAATGTCAATTCTAATTTTACAGACACTGGGACATCTTTGAAACTTTTTCTGTGATCACAGGTATGATTTTGACTCTAAAACAATCCTGATTGATAGGCATATCCTTAGCTAAATGCTAAGGTAAAGAAGTAAGAGCATTGTCAGGGGGCTGCACTCTTATAACGGCTATGATACTTCTCTGCCAGCAACAGGCCAATGTGAGAAAGCTTGACTCTCATCTGTTGTTTACTCTGGACGTAATTTCTGGATTTCAAGTTTCTGGTGGCCTTTGTTCAGATTCTTAAGCACAGAATTATTGTAAAATAAAGAAGGGGCCAAACTTGGACTTGGAAGGAGAATCTCTGGCACTGTTTGAAACATATACAAAAGCATGAGGTTTGGCTAACCTTGCTGAGATGCTGTTGCACAATTGCGTATGTCAGAGATTAGTAATTAGACCTCATGCAGATCCCGCTGTCTTGGTGGTCTTGAGAAAAACATAGATTTTTAAGTCACGGTAGTTTTTAATGCCAACAAATAAGTGCCTGCTTATTTAGATAATGCTACTGCAACTCAATTTCAACTCGAGCAAATCCTGGCAAGCACAGTCAAGTTTCTTGCAGCCCCTGACTATATCTATCAGCTGTGCAGTCAGAATATCGTAATCACAATGCAATGAGTGATGTCCTGTCTTAAATATTAGTGCCCTTTCTACTTTAGAATGGAACAACTTGAAACACTCCTCTCATGTAGAGAAGTGTTGTTACTTACACTTCACAAAAAAGTAGCTGCAGCACCATAGATTCAAGACAAAGTCTTCAATAATGGTTAGTTATCTACATGCTTCAAAGATTAAGCATAAATAGTTTTTCTCAAGGTCACACGAAAGTCTCTGGTAGACTGGAGAACTGAACCCTGGTACAACAAGCCCTTGCCTGCTGGATGACACCACTCTTTCCATTAATATCCTAGTCGTCCCAGTAGACAGGCATCTACAAGAAAGGCAAAAAGGAGGATCTGGAAAACTATAGTCCTGTCAGTCTGACCTCGATACCAAGGAAGGACATGGAGCAGATCATCTTGAGTGTCATCACAAACCATATAATGGACAACCAGGGGATCAGGCCTAGTCAGCATGGGTTTATAAAAGGGAGATCATGCCTGATGAACCTGATCTCTTTCTATGACAAGATGATCCGATTATTGGATGAGGGGAAGGCTGTGGATATTGTACACCTGGGCTTTCAAAAAGCATTTGACACTGTTCCCCACAGAATTCTCACAGAAAAGTTGGCTGCTCATGGCCTGGATGAGTGTATGATCTGCTGGATCAAGCACTGCCTGGATGAACAGTCCCAAAGAGTGGTGCTCAATGGAGTTAATTCCAGCTAGCGGCCGGTCACAAGTGGTGCTCATCAGGGCTCAGTATTGGTACCATTTCTGTTTAATATCTTTATTGATAATCTCAACAAGGATATAGAGTGTACCATCAACAAGTTTGCAGATGACACCAAGTAAGGTAGGATTGTTAATCTGCATGAGGGCAGAGACACCCTGCAGGGGGACTTGGGTAGATTAGATCAATGGGACAATGTTAATGGTATGAGCTTCAACAAGGCCAAGCACAAGGTCCTGCACTTGGGCCACAACAACCCCATGCATCACTACAGTTTTGGGGAAGTGTGGCTGGAGAGCTGCCTGGCAGAAAAGGACCTGGGGGTTCTAATTGACAAGTGGCTGAATAAGAGCCAGCAGTGTGCCCAGGTGGCCAAGAAGGCCAATGGCATCCTGGCTTCAATAAGAAATAGTGTGACTAGCAGTAGGAAGGTGATTGTCCCCCTGTACTCAGCACTGGTGAGGCCACACCTTGAGTATTGTGTCCAGTTCTGGGCACCTCAACACAAGAGAGATATCGAGGTGCTGGAGCGAGTGCAGAGGAGGGCAATGAAGCTGGTGAAGGGCCTGGAGAATAAATCTTATGAAGAACAGTTGAAGGAGCTGGGACTGTTTAGTTTGAGGAAGGGGAGGCTGAGGGGACACCTCATCACTTCTACAAATACTTGAAAGGACATTGTAGAGAGGTTGGTGCTGGTCTCTTCTCACAGGTAATTAGTGAGAGGGAATGGCTTCAAGCTGAAACTGGGTAGGTTTAGGCTGAACGTTAGGAAAGAATTTTTCATAGAAAGAGTGGTCAGACCCTAGAATAGGCTGTCCAGGGAGGTGGTTGAGTCACCACCCCTGAATGTATTGTTTAGATGTGGTGTTGGGGGATATGGTGTAGGGGAGAACTTTGTAGAGTGGGGTTGATGGTTGGACTCGATGATCCCAAGGGTCTTTTCTAACCTGAATAATTCTATGATTCTATGACTACATAGTTTGGTAGCTCTTCTCCCATTCTTTCATGGATGAATGGTTCAGTATTGACTTCTATCTAGAAATTTGAGGAATCCCTGAATGCAAAGCCTTTTAAACCTCTCCCAACTGTTTTTACCTGATTCTTCAATAAAAGTTATCAAAGCTGCAGTAAATGGAATACACATCTGACAGAACAACTTCACTGTCTTCACTGCTACGTAAAAAGAGAAGATGTCATATCAGAAATGGAAACTATTTAATTTCTTGTTTGTGCTAGTCTATGAGAACATTTTGTATTTCACAGTAGACAGACAATTGTGGGCACCAAAGCACTCAACTAAGAAACATGAGCATCTCCATAGGGTGATTCGGCTTTAAGATGCCTGAAGTGCCACCTGGAAAGACTAGTTCCTTTTGTCTATAGAAGTCACAAATTCCTAATTGTAATTGTCAAAGAGTAAATGGGGTGAATACTCTACTTAAAGCTACACTTTAAATTTTTTTTTTTATATTACTGAATATAATGTAGATTTTGCCCTTGATGTGTCTGAGAATAGTATTCTCTGTCACACACAGGTAATCACATATTCTGATTAACTTGGTTAAGATTGTGGGTAGCCAAGTATTACAGATGTGGGATGCAGAAGTATTCAGATTTAGCCCCAAGTCTCCTTTCAAGAAAGGTAATTTTGGTCCACCAGGTACCTACATTTCACATATATTTTATGTCCTTGTATACTCAGTACTGACTATTATTCAGAATCAGAACTGCAATTTACTTATTAGAAGGCTTGGACTTATTTAGATACTACATTGTGCCTAAAAAGTATAGTGGAAAAAATTTAAGTGCTATAATTTGACAAAAGTATTTAGAGCAAATAAAAATATTAAAAAGTTAGATGGAAATGTCACAACACAGAGAATAAACCAGAGGTAATTATCACTCCACAGACCTTGCTTAAATAGAAACTGTTTGACAGATTTTTAATGAATGACTAATCAAGACAGTGTTACAAACACAAATCAAAAGTGTGAGAAAAGGAAGAGAGATGCAGTGAAGCCTCAGTAGAGCAATGTCTATATTAGCATGGATTAGTGTCCACTAGGAACAGATTTACAGCAGGAAAAGTTTGTTGTTGAGGATCTGACACCCACACTGATTGTGTTTTGGAGAGTTATTTGGCATTAGCTTTTGTTTGTCCTCATAGCATCCATGGTGGTCAGAGAAGATCACTCCAGGATGGCCTCTTCCAGTCCAGCCCTTCCTGAGTGGACTTTGGATCACTCCATCTGACGTGCTGCACAACAGGAACCAAAGTGCAGTATGAGGAAATTATGGGAAATTATGGGATTTGCTTCAAATGTATAAATCTGTTACAATATGAAATGCCAATGTACATACACCATGTGACATGCAGGCCTGCACTATAGAATGATCTTATGAGGAGGTAACTTCTGTGTTTTATCTCCGCAGTCTGACACCAGCTTTATGAGGAAATGATAGCAGAAGAACAAGTCTGTTCTATTTCAGAGATATCCATCAATGGTAAAGCTGTACTCTTGCTAAACCATTACCACAGAGAGCATTTATACAAGTGTACTTAGAAAATCTCCAGCAGATTTTCACTAATACTGAATCCATTACTGAATATACAGGCACTGATTTTGCCCAGAGCACGCAATTGTCTTGGGAATTTGCAAATGAAAACATCAGATGAGGATAAAACCGGGAACATTTTACTTGGAATCATCTTATTTTAGGACCCCTTCCCCAAGGTGAAACATGACATGATAGATGAGAAAAAATTGCCCTTGGGATCCACCTCCTCTGGTGAGAACACCTCTTNCCAAAAAAAAAAAAAAAAAAAAAAAAAAAAGGCTCAAGCTAACATTTTGGTTTAAATCTTCAACATTTAATGCTCACTGTGACCTCTAATGTTGGAATACAGCTGGGACATGAGAACCACAGCACTGCTGTCAGTACTACATGAGCTGTCATGGAGATGGGAACTGAGGTTGCTCAAACTCTGCCAACAAATACAGCACAAGGCTTGTTCTTGTGTGTTCCAGTGTTCCAGCATTTACTTCCCACAGCACAGAATGCTTGTGAGTAGGCTAGGAAGGGACTCTGAGAGGTTATCTTGTCCACACACCTCCCTTTCTTTCCCACCCCAAGCTTGATGTTTTCTTGCTTTGTCCATTCCAGCTGTGTTGCAGGCACCAGGTTAGGTTGGGTTGTGCAATGTCTGCCACAGGGAAACAGGCTGCAGCTCGCGCTAATTTAAGCCTGCCTCCTAGTCCTGATGATGAAGGATCACTCTATTTTGTGCATAACTGAGGAGCCCTTCTAATCTGCACTTTCAGTATGAAGCTGAGGTGGTTGTACAGATTAGGTCACCTCACCAAGGACTGATTGACTGTGAAGTTTGTTAACATGACAAATTCAGCTCCCAAGGATGACTGGTCAGGTTTCCCTTGAAGGCGCTGCTGCATGGAAGAGAGGAATACTTTCAAGGACTGGAGATAGGAGCAGGAGGTTGGAGCTGAATGGGAGAGTCTCCTGTGCATTCCTATGATTTAACCTGAGCATCCTTTTTTCAGATCTTCCCCTGACCTTGGTGCTATGTTTCCACTGATTTCCAAAAAACTGTGAGGAAAAGAAATTTTAGATGAATATCCCCATTAGCTATCTCAAATACCTCCAAAGGAAGTTTGTATTTTACTTCAGAATACTTTCAGTTGTGAGGATTAGGAATGCAAAATATATTCTTACCAGAGTATTTGCATAGTCTGTTGAAAGTCATGCTTTTAGGCAGGGGTACAAAGGTAGTCAGATGTCCAATGAAAGTTGGTGGGACTTAGCCACCCAGACTGCTTAGGTGGTTTGTAGACTCCACTTGTTGCATCTCCATATTCAGGCCCGTAACTGCCTCTGTACAGCTGGCCCACACTGGCTGGCAGTCTATTACCTAATATCATTGACATTTATTGACTGGAAGCCTTTGAATATTTTGTTTGTGTAGAGTTTATTTTAGCAATACAAATTCCTGTTTGGCAGGTGGTTCGGGTTGCCTCCAAAAGGGCTTGTCTATATTTGATACTTTTGCCATTTTAACTACAGTGGTATAATTGAAACAGCAACATGGAAAATACTCAAGGGAATGGGCAATTATACTGCTAGCAAATTGTTTATGTTGGCCTAGATTATATTACAGAACAAAATGAACTGTACCAAAATAGCGCAGATTTCTATCAATATATTAGTTTAAGCAAGTGTTTTATCCATGTAGATTCGCTGGCCTTAAGTCCTCTTTCTAACTCATTTAAGCATGTTGATACAATGGAAATGCTACCAAGTTTAATACAGTTCCAAAGTGAATGATATTTCCCCTTCCTCTCCCAAAATCTCCATGGCTGGCAGGTCTAAACTCTGTTGATACCTGCTTGGAGTGATGATCACTTTTGAGAGATCCCTTTGACCCTGCAGACTGGGAGCAATGCTGTCAGCTTACTGTGGTGTAAATGAAGGTAGAGGGTGGCTCTTCCTTCTTATCTCAGTTGCTTTGATGGCATGGGGAAGATAAAGAACATACTGTTGCTTTTGATGCTCCATGTGAGGAAAGCAAGGAATTAGCACTGCATTACCCAAACCTTCCCCTGTGAACTACTTTGAACATTGCTTTGATTATACTTTTGTTTCTTTCCTTCTGCTTTTACCTTAGACCAGTCAAATGTCTGGAATAGCTAGAAGATTTCAAAGAGAAAAATGGAAAGCAGAACAGGCATCTTAAACAGAAGATTTTGGCTGCCTGAATGAACCTGTCTCTACTTCAGGAGGTGGTCCTGTCACCTCCTGAACACATGATGTCTCGCCAAGAGGTTGGAAGAGACAAGACAGCAGCAAGTGGAGGGGCAACAGTGGCACACATAAGCTAATGGAGAAAATCAGACTAAAAATGTAGGCCCACAGGTCTGTCTTGGGCTGCCTGGGCAGCGTAATGGGCTGGGTATAAAATGAAACCCTTGGGTTCACCTTGTGGCTGGTTCAGTAGCTCCCAGCACAGTTGGCCAGGCCTCAGAAAATCCCCCTTACAGGCATTTCATTCTCCCACTGTGCTCCGCAGAGAGCCAGATACAGTGGAGCCAGAGTTAGTGGCAGTGGGAATTCTGTTAGGCATTGGCTCATAGGGTTTATGCCTTGCCCTTTTCCACCAGGCAATATCTAAATCTGCTAAAAGGTCAGTCTTGCCTTCTCCTTGATGCCTAGATCCTTTCTTTAAAAGGGCTTTTGGATCCTAAACCACTTACTGTCTTCAGTGGTGCTCATCCATCACCCCTTGCTGTGCTGAAGACTCCACATGTCTGTTTACAAAATGTTCAAACAAAAAGGAATTTGGGAGCTGGCCTGAAATATCTCCCATGTGCTTTTAGCCAGGAGACCTGCACTTCTCTCTGTAGATTGCAAAATGTTTTATAGCTCCCTTTCTCCTTTTTTCCCCACTTCCATTCATTCTTTCCTCAGCTCTTTGCTCTCTCCCCTTAGATAACTATGGTCACATACCAGACTAAACCTAAAATGGCAAGTTTGGGGATTTTCTTGCCTTTACTTTTTGTGAAACGCAGAAATGCACCAAGCAATAAATTCTCCTTAAATTTTGCCTCGCCTATAGCATGGGATGCTTTTCATTCCACCAGCTGTATTTTACCTGCCAAGCCAGTAGCTGAGGTGTTACATGATTTCAAAGAAAGTAAAAGCTGTATGAATTCTGAAGTTATTTGATGGGAGAGGAGGAAATGCTTCTGAGAGATCTGCACACAGAATATTTAAGTCCTTTTGTAATAAAGGGAAAGTCTGAAAAGCAACAATCTTCCAAACTGAGTTGGATGCTAGGCTATGATCAAACTTGCATCAAATACCACCAAAGAAGAATTAGACTGGAATTGGATTTGACAATATGGGCAAAGCTGTTCAGGAAAAAGGTGAATCTCTTCTCAAAGAGTATCCAAAAGGGGGCTAGGACTTGCTGCTTATGGAGTACTAGGAAGGTGTTTTGCTGCTGACAGTTTGGCCAAAGCTATAACGTCACATCAAGTCACCAGATAAAACTTTAATCAGGAACTTCTTTTTTTTTTTTTTTTCTGCAGGAGATATTAACCTTCTTAGAGTATGTTACTATTCCATTACCCCACAAAAGCTTTTATTTCTATGAAATATTAAGGTTTTCCCCTCTAGACCACAGAATTTACATTGCCTTTTTCTTAATACTGAAAGAGAGAAACTCCTTCTGCACGCCTGACTCAAAACAAATAGTGGTTTCTTGTTACTCTTTCCATCACTCTTAACTCAGAGACCAGTTTGCATGAGGGTAGTGTGGCATGGTTGAATTTGCAGCCATCAAATTAATTCTTCTCAAATGTCCACAGTAGCAAATCATCATCAGAGCAAGATGTGGAGTCTGCCTCTTCAGATAGCATAGGTTTATGGCTCAAAGTGAGTGGGGCTCTGTGGGTGGCCTGGATCTAGCTCTGTTTGCTGCTGTATAGAGGAGTAAGAGACAAAGCCTGCCCTCACTACTCCATCAGCAAGCAAAATAATCTGTGGACTGTAGGACACCCTGTTCACCTAGGGAGGCAAGAGCAGAGGATCTGGCCCTTTGCTGGGAGTTGCTTCTCAGCTGAGATTCAGCCCTGTATGGAGCCTGGAGGAAGGCCTACTCCTCTGTAATTCTGGTATTGAGCTCTCTTTTCTTCCTGCCACCCTGACTGCCTTCCATGATCAATTCCTGTCTATCCCTCCATTTAAATCCTTCACCTGCTCACTGATTCCCCTTCTTGTCCCATCCCCAGCCTCTCTCCTGTTGTCCTCCTCTCCTCTTTCCCCATGATGTCTGGCTCTTCCTACTGTCCTGTTCCCTGTCTCCACAGTGGCTGACGTCCTCAGCACCCAGTGGAGATACACAGCCACTGTTTGATATTTCTGTTGCCACATAACTACATTTCCATACTGTAACAAAGCTTGCCAAAGTCCTGTTCCTCCCATAGCAAATTGAGAGCTATCACCAGCTGGTAACAGCTTGCAGACGCAAGTTGCTGACTGGGAAATATTCCTGACAGCAGCAAGAAAGCTCAGATTATCAATCCTTGATATCATGAAAACTTTAAATCAAATCCGTTCCAGCATCTGGTTACTGATCAAAGTAAATCCTTTCCTGAAAAGATAAAAAAAAAGAAAGAAAGAAAAAAGAAAGAAAAATAGAAAAGGCTTAATTATTTCCTGATAGGCTTAGTAACCCGGAATTAAGAAGAGTGTTTATATTAAGTCAGGAGACTGACTCATGACCACCAGTGGAGTGTGAATCAAAGATCCCTCTTAAAGCAAGCTACAGTGATCACCCTACAAAGGACCCCACCAATCCAGACACAGTGCAGCACCATCCACTTTACAGTCCTCAGTAAGTGGAAGGTCCCTGAGTTCACACAGTTTAGCACAGCAGAAGAGGAATGTTCAAGGTTTGTGAATAACTTCCTAGCCTGCTACTGGCTTTTCTATTGTTTGGGACTTTTTTGTTTTGTTTTGTTTTGTTTTGTTTTCATTCATGATGACACATCAATAAGAAGTTTGGGCTGTTTCTGACCAACATCCTGGAAAGGAACTGGGGAGCTGTTGAGGATGGAGGCTCATTCAGATAACAAAAGAGAAAATCTTTTGGGGCATCATATGGTTATCTTATGATCATATTTAGGAATGCTTGCCACAAACTGGAGTCCTGTTTTGCTCAGTATTTATATTTGCAGGTACAAGCAGGTACACATACTAGAGAGTTTGCAATCTAAGAGGGTTTGCAATCTAAGAGGCTGCACGTAAAGCAGATCTTCAGCCAGTGTTAGTAGATCTGTTTCTAAAGCCTTTGAGAAGTTCTTCATAGAACCCAGTAGAAAATTTCCTTGACAAATGCTGGTGGGGCAACATGTTGGATAGCAAGTGATCCAGGAGATTTCTGGAGGATATCAGGAATAACTTCTTCATACAGGTACTGCATGGGACAGCCAATGGTGACACACATTTTGGGTTGCCATTAATTAACAAGGAGGAGCTGGCTGGTGATGAGATAATCAGTAGTAGCATTGGCTGTAGTGATCATGATGTGGACTGTGAAAGTCCTGCATAGAGCGAGGAAGGTAAGTAACAGAAAAAAGACTCTGGACTTCAATCAGACTTTGGCTCATCAAGGTATGTTGCATAAAATTTCTTCACTCTCTTCCCCAAGTTCAAGAAATGCCAAAGAGGAGTGATTTCAAGGAGCTGGTCAAGGGTTTGAGTGCTTGCTCTATGAGCAGGACTGGAGGATCAAGATTTATTCAGCCTAGAAAAGAAACAGTGTTGGGGTCACCTGACAGCAGCCTGCCAGGACTGCTGAAGAGGTCTTCAAGAAGAAGGAACCAGTCTCTTGAAGTGGTGCATAGCTGGAGCAGAGGTTTGGATTAGAAACCTCTTGAAATCCTTTCCAACTGAAATTATTCTAATAATCTTGTGAAAACACAGGATCACTCTCAAATGACCTTTCCTAAAGCAATAAGGATCCAATCCTCAGATGTCTTCTGCAGAACCTAGTAACAGACCACATCTCCTTCCCATTAACCCGATTTTGAGCTTTAGTATCCTGTCCATATCCTCTCCATTTTTCCTGCTTTTGCAAAGTCCTTCTCAACACTGTTCACATCAAGCCTTTTTTTTTTTTATTTGTGTCTATTTCTTAGGGATGTTTTCTTTATCTTACTGAAACTTCCTTCCTCCCCATCACCACTGTTTACCTGGCATCTTTTGGCTGTCTAGCCACACACAACCAATGTCAAATTTCATTTACAGAATAGCACCTTCCTTTTTCAGCATTCCTGACCTGACCTCATCATGTATTTTTCTTGTAATTCTTTATCAACATCCTACTTTCATCCTAGCAAGATCAAATTACAGTTACCTATATGGCTGCATAATTCCAGTTCTTGCTGCTCTGTGTCTTTACAACTAAGTAATTTTATTTTCTTATGGAATTCACTTTAAATCTGCTGTCCTGAAGCCTTCCGACAGTATTATTGAAGCAAATATCCATTTTCTGTCTTGTGTTTCCATTATTAATACATATATAATCCATTTGTTGCTCATGGCCTGTAAATACCTTTCTGAAAGGAAAAGTTTCAGTCTTAGAAGAAAGGGCCAATGCAACACTTGCTGCATAAGGTAGCCTGTAGGACATTCCCTGCAGTCACTGGTGTGGAGTCTTAGGTTCTCTCAGTTAATCTGTGCCTGAATAGTGACTGTGCTCTCCCAAGTGCTGTTCAAGTCAAGAACACATAAAGAACACTGGATAGACCTGAATAACAGTTGCTGGAAACAGCTACAGAAAGAGATTATTGAATGTTACCTCTATTTTTGGACTCGATGATCTCAGAGGTCCCTTCCAACCAAGAAAATTCTGCGATTTACTTCTGACTCTAGTCAGGGAACAGAAATAATATTCTACTTCTTCATGAAGAAGTGTCTAAATGTGGTTTTTGTGCAGAAGTTTACTGGCCGCAGAAGTCAATTTAAAAATGACCCATTGATAGTTTTTCCTGAATCCTGATATATATACATAGCAATGACTATGTGTGTATATACAGTCACTGTCAAAAGTGTTATGGTTCTACAGATGCCAAGTGCATTTGCCTCCTGTAACATATATACGTGACAGTAAAAGTGTTCAACATCCACAAATTAACATCTTCATTACTCCACCCCAGAGCTTTTACATTTCTATTTAAATCAATACAGCTCCTGGAAGGTAGAAACTTGGAAGAGTTATATTAATGCACACTCAAAAAATAATCCATTCATGACAAATGCTGGCTTATCCTGTAAAACATTGTATTTTTTTGTGAAACAAAATCTTTCATTGCACTATATTATCGGCATGATAACACTTGAGAGATAGTTGTGAAGATAGTTTGGAACAACAATGTGTGATGTAGCATGATGTCGTTTCTGCCGACACCCCAACCTCTTAAAACAGCCAAGATAATTAAGTTTGGAAAATTACGACTGTTCATACACGGGCTTATATAACAACCGAGAAAACTAATATGAAGACACTTACTGACTCCAATAGGGTTTAGATTATGCCTTTAGTCCTAGCAGTAAGTATGGTGTCAGCAGCATTTGTAATGTTTAGACCTTAAACAGGTGTAGCACAGTGAGAAGCTGATTCTCTCCAGATAGGGAGATGGATGTTTGAGAGGGTCATATCCCACTCCATCTAGGTGCCATCAGCTAATCTGATGAATAATGACTGGCAGGGTGCATTTTTCTGACACTTTCCACCTGAATCCAAGCCTTGCTCTAAATGGGGGGTTTGTTGAAGCATTTAGTGCAGAGCAAATCTGGAGGAATGTGCTCATGTCAGATAACCAACCACAAGAAACTCATATCAACAGCTACAGCGGAAACCCCAGGAAATTTTCATATAATAATGTTCAAAGGGACCTCTAGAGGTCTGTGATCCCACCTGCTATTCATGGCAGATCAAGTTACAGCAAGGCAATGTCCACTCAAGTTTTCAATATCTACATGGATGGAAAGTTCACTCCCTCTCTGTGCCCCTGCTCCAAATTTGACCACTTTTGTTGTGAAAGTCTTTTTCCCAGTATCTTACTCCTATGTTGTAATTTGTGTCTGTTGCTTCCTATCCTATCCTTGTGCATCTCTGAGAAGAGTCTCATTTTCTCTTCTTTAGATCCTCCTATCAGACAGTTATAGAGAGTAGTAGTAGCAAGGTCTTCCTTGAGACATCTCTTCTCCAGGCTGAACAAACCCAGCTTCCTCAACATCACTTTGTATATTGGGAAGTCCAGACCCCTTACCATCCCGATGGCCTCTGTTGGACTCACTTCAGTCTGTCAGTGCCTTTCCATGACTTCAACATGTTAAGAAAAAAGAAAATACTTCATTCCTCTTATCTGATTTTTTATTTCCTGCCCATATTAAGATATATGAAGCTATATTAAGGAATATATTAATAGTATGTTAAGGAACGAATGTCAGACTTCATTGCTTTCAGGCTGGAGTAACCTCATGTTTAGTGAGATGCTCTGTCAATATCCATGAAGTAGTTTTCTGTCCCCCTTGTCGCCTTAGCCACCTGATATACCCTCTCCCTCCTGCAGATATGCCCTTGGAGACGGTCCTGCTATTACCCTCAACTCTTTAGAATAAGGTGCAAAATATTAATTTAAATTGTTAATGAATTAATTGACTAATCATTGACCAGCTGCCATGGTATGATCTAGACCACTCAAAAAGGTGCTTCAGCAGATCAGTTTCCCCAGTGACAAATGCAATGGCCACAGATCCATTTCTCCCAAGAAAGACTGAAAATTTGAAAGTGTAAATTAGGCAGATTAAATAAATTACACTTGCTGTTCAATGAGTATCTGCTACATTTTAAGTAGAAGAGAGCTTGGGTTAGATGTCTGCTACAGGATCCCAAAGAGCGGAAGGGTTATTGGCTACATGTGTGAATTTCCGTGTGGAAAAATTTTAATTAAATGATAGTCTGCCTCTTATCTGCCTTCAGATAAGAGAGCACCACAGTGGAAAATCCTGCACACAACAGATTCTCAGTTCTGACATTTCTTTATTAAGTCCACTAACAACTGATGTTTAGCCAATGAATCAAAGCAGTTGCCCGCGCAAGGTATTGGATGAACTCAAGTTACAAATAAGTAAAAACCAGAGCTTTTTCTCAATCATTAGGGGAGGAAAAAAAGACCTAAATTTACTAGGTAGCTCATTTATAATGAACAATTTGATTAGCTCCACATCTGGGTTTCCTGGCTTTTTTTCAGAGAAAAACAGCTGGCTTGTCTTGAAAGGGTGTTTTAATGCAGAATTCTGTATTAATATTATGTTTCATTTAGGTGTTGTACATTAATACTTAAAAAATGCATTACTGGCAAGCAGTATGAGCATGGCCTAGTTTTTTAATGCAAAAGATCACATTTCCAAGTATTTTTTAAAAGCCCGCATTACCATAGTTTCTGTTGGGTGAAGAGAAAGGAGGGGGGAATTAAATAAATACAACCACCTGGCAATCGCCATTGTTGGTGTGTAACATTTACTGTTTGTACACCAATGTCTTTGGCAAGTCATGCAAAAGCAGTTAAATTGAGAGAGAGGTGTGGGGTATTTTCCAGAATTTGATCAGTAAAATTGCAACAAAGATCAGCATTTTTTTCATAAAAATTTCAACAGTTTCCTGACAAAAAGCCAGAACAAGCAAGACTCTGCAAGCCTAGAGACTGGAGGAAATAGAACGGGGAGTAAATAAACTCATCTTCACTCTTCACATCATTTAAAGAGATTTGAAGTGGTTACTTTAAAAATAATATGAAGTTATGGAATAGAAATAAGCATATCCTTTTATCTGCCAAATATGGTCTGAGAAAACAATAGTATGCTTGGAGCAAGAGACTCTGAGGGTTGCTTTCACAAGAGCAAAACAGCCACTGGGAAAATGTAAGAAGAGAGCCATCACTAGAGAAGTAAATCATAACTAACCTACAAAATGAAAATTAGGCAAAGATAATGACAATCAGAAGAATTTGAAAAGCTGTGATGAGATGATAGATTCAGAACCTGAGAAGGCCTAGGACATCTTGAAGTGACTTGCCAGGTGACTTACCTCTCTTCAGTGTTTCTGGCTCACAATTGCAAGGTATTGTGTTTTGAGGAAGAGTGTGCACATAATGCAGTTTTTGAGGGGCAATGACAAAATTTGTAGCTGAATTAGGCCTGATGGTCTGGCAGCACACTTCAAAGTACAAGACAGCAATTGAAGAAGAACACATAGAACACTTCTGATGTGAAGTCCAGAGGGGCCAAGAGCTCCAGGTGTCAAGCACAACACAGGAAGAGCATGATGAACATAGGAGAAAACGCTGTGGGGTTCATCTCATGAAAGTTGAATGTACAAACGTTTTGATGTACAAACTCTATTCTACTGCTTCTTGCATAAAAATATGTGCAGAGTTTGAGTGAGTAACTTTTGAAAGCAATTTTATTTGCTATGGGCAACCAGAGGCAAAATTTTTGGAGGAAGCTAGGCTGCATCAGTAGCTTCTTATATTCGCTGAGCCAGTTTTTTATTTTCATGGGTCTTAGCTTTTAGCACAGAAATACAGAAGACTGTCCTGTCTTTTCAAAGGACAAAAGAGTTAATGGGAGGACTTCCAAAGGAGGACCACTGCAAGCTCTGCCCTGTAGTGACAATACTGTATAGTGCCTTTTCTCTTCATTTTTATTGAAGGACTTCCATTAAAATCATAATGTGTTAGTTTTGCTAGAAGTCTTTCATTAACTATATAAAATAAACAAAAGTGAGGATGCTGAAGCATGTTTTCAATGTATTATTTGATTTCTAAACCATGTCCAAAGAAACAAAATGTCAGAACAATAAAACATTCCTACTTGTTTGCAGAACAATTGGCCTCTTGTGGCAAAATACTGGATGCAGTCGAAGTCTATCCTCAACATGCAGTAGGGATTTGTGGAGAAGAAAATGCCCAAAATAGAAACATGTCTGAACAGAGGAACACTACTAAGGCAGAGGAATCTGGTAAGGAGAAGAAACCAGAACTCAGTCTTGCTACTACCACTCCTCAAGTCAGTAGGAAGAGTCTTACTCCGTAGAACAAAATTTCTATGTACAAAAACATTCCTTAAGGCAGAGAAAGTATAAAAGTCCTTAAATGCAGTGAAAATAAAGTAAGTAAAAAGAAAGCCTCCCTGCATTGTACTGTTCTTTTTTCCATTCTTCAGTTTCGTCTGGCTGACATTTAATATTGTTTATTATTAACAGAGCCCCTTTGCTGCAGCTCTCCCAGTCATGAGAGGGCATAATGCAGAGCATACACGTCTGTGATTAACCAGAACTGTAGAAATTCAATTAAAAATATAACATTTGATCAACATCAGCAACAGAAATACACTGCTATCCCACAAAAAGCCCCACAAAACTTTGGCTGCAAGACACTGTCCCATCCACAGCCAAGTGTTAGAGACCATAACAGCTCCGGTATGTCCCTATCTGCGGCATTGGCTGAAACTCAGGAGAGACTGATTTAAACAAATAAGTCTCTTAACTAGTGCCAAGCAAAGATTGTTCTGCACACATTTAACTCTGAGATCACAGTGAACAGCATCTGCTAAAATTTAGGAATAAGCACTGTAAGAATGACAGAGCTGCCATATTGAAACCTCAGGGCTAACCAGGTAGGTACTGCAGCTCCAATGGTGACCATTAGCATTTGTGTGGGACAGAGGATAAGCCATTATATGTACCACAGTTTAAACCATTCAGCTTCCACTGATTGCCTTGATGTTTCAGCACACTGAGGTAACTGATGCGGATATCCTTTACTACTTTTTATGGGTGTAACACCTGGGAGATTCCCAAGCGTTTTGCAGTTGGTTTTTGTTTTTTCCCATCAAGAACCAGAAACACGAAGGAGAACAACAACAAGGCTAAATGTGTGGGAAGTTTACTGTCAGAAGCATGGCTGGAACTCAGGAAATGTCTAATCCTGCCAGTCCTCCTTGAGAAGCTGTGGAGCACTGACAGCAGCAGGAGTCTAAACAAATTGTATAGGGCTCAATGAAAATTTCTCTAACATCCTTAAATGCAATTTTTTTCCCTGTGTAGAGTTTTAACCTATTTTGGAAGAACAGGATATTCTTCCATATGTTATAGTACCTTTGGGTTTGTTTGTTCTATAGATATGAAAAAAAATGAGGAGTATATCTTCACAATTGATGCTAAAGACCCCCAGAATTTTCACATAATTAAAGACTATATGATCTGAGGTTTGCTTCTAGAGACCATCCAATGTCTGAGAAGACTGTATGAAAGACCTCACAAGAGCTGGTCAGTTCTAGACAGAACCCTCTTAATGGAATACTGTCAGCATATGTTGTTCTCTCAAAGTAAAATATTTTCTTAAAGTTATTGAATTACAATGAAGTTTATGCCTAGAAGAAGGTTTCTAAACACTAGTCAGCTGTATGCAGAAAAAAGTCCAGATTGGATTTTCTAAATAATGTTTTCAATCCTGAGCCAGTTATATCAACATAATTCCACTCCACAGAACTACCAAGAGGGTTAGTTTTCCTTCCAATCTAGAACAACAAGTTTTTAACCATGAAAGGTGGTGCAAAACGAATTGTCACTCTATATAGCAGGATTGTCCTGGCACGATTACTCCTTGACCTGCTGTCAAATGCAAAATCAAACACCTGTGGCAGATACATAAGTCTATGTGTGTGCCAGTGTTGATCCATCTGCAATATATTACATCCTAATTTATTAGTATGGGTAGTTTTCAAAGGGGATTCATTAGACAGACACAGTCCTTTGCACAGTTAAGAAACTGTTTTTCTTCCCACCATTCTAATTTTCTCTTCTCAGGTTTCTGTTTCCTTTCATGCTATGGCAGGGATATTAAGTGCTAGTGAGACAATATTTGGTCCAAAACCAGCCAGTCTCTTCTGGGCAATTAATGTGGGTGGTGAGCAATACCTGACCCAAGTTTTGTGGGTTGGATAAACCATAAGAAGTGGTTAATTACCTTCTACAGCCCATATCTGTTCAATGAGGGGTGGAATTTCTCATTATACAGAAAAAAATCCTTGAGTTCTGGCATTGTCCTAAAAGAAACAAAGAAATAACTGCCCTTTAAAGGAGGAAGATTTTTTCACATAGCTGTCTGTGGTTTAGATCATGAATTTGAGTAGAAGGTCACATGATGGCTCTGGTAACTGTTGGTAATAGAGATTACTGTGTCCTAGAGGTACAATTGGGAAAGATATACCTTGCTAAGGTTCAGCTCTGGATCCAGGTTTTCCCTTGGGATTGCGTTCATCTCCTTTCTAGACAATATGTCAAAAAACAGCTACAGTTTTCCATGACAGCACTTTTTATCTTTGTGGTTTTACTGTCACATACAACATACGCAGTTTAACAGAGGAAGTATGGAGAATTAGATTTGTTTCTACCAAATCTCTCCCTCTGCTCAAAATAAAGTCATCTCACCTGGTCTGCCCTGTCTGCAGGAATAAAACAATAAATATGTGTTTTTACCTAGGCTGGTATTGCTGAAAATTTCCTTCCTGAACCACATCTGAGCTGAGTCACATGTTCAGTATTTGCTGTTATAATATAATATGTGGAGTGCTTCTGCTTTTTGCTAGGGAAAACCATAAATGCTGCCTCTTCATTCTACAGATTAGCAGTTTATGAAGAAATCCAATGGCTAAATCCTGAAGTTAAGAGTACTTGGAGCTGGTTGCGACATAGTGTTTGAAATCCTTTCCTTTCTCTTTCCTTCTACCACCCTGGGCACTGATATACCAAATAAAAATTTCTGTCATTTAAAATACAATCAAAAAGCTCACACTGCTTAGCTCCAAGTTGTCACTTGAGGTTTTGATGACGAACATTTTTTGACATCTGGTAACAAGTTGCAGTTCCTGTCTGAAGAAGTCTTTCTGAGGTTAGAGGCTAACGATACCAAAACCGAGGTTGTCTGGTTTATTGTAAGACTGTTTGGCTTAGATCAAGGTCTTTGATATAAGTGAAACTGCCTCATCTAGGAAAGGAAATGACTTAAAAGTGATGTAGCAGATTTTAAAGGGAGTCAGACAGTGGGAGACACATACAACTTGGCTGTCTTGCATGCTGAATTTAATTGGTTTTGCTGTTAACTCATCAGATGGTGAAAGGAGAAACAGCATTTCATAACAGCTTTTACTATGCAGTTTGCTAAAAATGAGGAAATAAAGTGGGCGTGCAGAAAACAATGATGCAAACAGAGGAATTTTCACTTTATCATATCAGTCATCACTTTCTCTGACAGCAGAGGTTCCCTGACTCAGATGTGCGTTAGGGAAACCAGGACAGACATAAATGAGCTGTGAGCCCCCACCCTGCCCATGACATGGTGAACGTCTCCCTCCTGCCTCTGTCTGGGAGGAGGTTTATTTCCGTAGAAGGCTGCCCAGCGTCTAGGGGATGACTGATTTCTCCAGACTTAAAACTTTTCTAGTTCCTTGGATTATGAAAGACACTCCCTACGTGGTTCCCCCTCATACTCCTCCTGCAGCCAGATGTCTGGCCTCTTGGAATCGCATGGCGTTGTCCCCACTGGGGATCTCTGCCGATGGACCTTCAGATAACCAGTGCAATCTGTCAGCCAATGTGTGGTTCACCAGCAGCCTCCATCAATTGAGTGTGCCAGGGAGCCCAAGAGCAGCAGTGCTGCATGTTGAATCCAGACTCTACTGAAAGGCAGCATCCCTCCCTGTCTCTGCTGAGCCTGAGGGCATTCTGCTGCCCCACATGGCCTCACCTGTTTGGCCCTAACCCATGGCTGAGCTCAACACTACTTCCAGCATTGATGACTAAATTGCTTGATGGGTCTTGAACCATGGGAGATGTACCTGTGGTTTGGACATAGTGTAGGAAAGGTCTCTTGTCTTGACCTTCAAAATTTATGGTATGTCTTGATAATCCCTTAACATAAAGATAGAAGCAGTGTAAGATTTCCAGATAAACACCTTTTCTGGGGTAACTTTTACCAAAGAAGATAACATTTGGAGCCTGGCTCAATGGCCTAAATATAGACACCAGGAACCATTTTAGTCTTCTCATAGTTTCTTCCCCAGTCAGCTGCTAGCCTGTTAGGGTGCAAGTTTCCCATAGGTCCTGCCTCATCTGCCTCACACAGATATCTGCATTAATATCCAAAGCCCCTTGGGTGGCACTGTATGTATGTTTAGGCAACTGAATTCCCGCATTCTGGATTCAAAATCATTTAGGTAAACACCTGGTTTGAAGTAAATATTCTAGAATAATTATTCCACTTCCTTGGAAGCCCAAGATACTACAGACATGCAGGTGTGGTGAGCTACTGATTGCGAACAGTTCAAGAGAGAAAGAAGTGAAAAGTGAAACTGGAGACTAAATCATGAAATGGATATATTTTCTCTTTCAATTCCAGTTCCAGCCATGGTTTAGTTCAGAAATTATGCCATCCTCTTAGCAATCATATCACAGTATGAACTGTAGAATTACTGGTATTTTTGTACTATTAGAGTGCCAAACCCCCCAATGGACCTGAAAGCCCCATTTTCCTAGGTATTTGAAGATTATGCAGCAATGGATAGCCTCTACCTCAGCTTCTTTGCAATCTGTAGTGGGACAGAGGTAAAGCAAGGGAGGAAGGCTTATAATCAGAAATATTTAGGTACCTCAGTCCCATTGAAATCAGAAGGTAACTAATTGTTTCAGTAATTTGGTGACATTAATCTCCTGGTTTTTTTTCCTCACCCTCAGGCATGAGCTGTAGATGTATGGCAGGAATCTGAATTTTAACTGCATTAAACTAATTTGGACCAGCTGCATGATGCAATTGGGTTTTGCTCCTTTTGTTTGGTTGATATCCATCCATCATAACTTACAGGGACTTGTGGGCAGTAAGGATGTTGTCTCCTTAGTGCCTGCCTGTTCATGTCAGAAGTCAATGCAATGTAGAAAAGTGGTAAGCACTAATAGAATGTGAATAGCCAAAAAAAAAAAAAAAAAAAAAAAATAACATGCCTCTTAAGTGCTAATAGACGTCCTACTGTAATTAGGAATAAATAACACCTTCTTTCTCAAGAGAGATGCTTTCTTTAAGTATCTGAAGGAACTCTCTGGTGATGAGGTCCAGGCACATTGGGCTCCAGCTGCTTTCTTTCTTTTCTACTACATGCATGTTGTGAAAGTATGATGTTATGCACTTTACCAACATCAACCAAGAGCAATGTGTGAATTGCTTTAACTCTGAACTAATGGCCAGAGAGAGACTCACAGAACCCAAAGTCATGAGGCTGGCACAGACACCTTAAAAAAAACCCCCTTTTTCATCTGCCTGGTTGCTCATTTGCCTGACCTTCTCCTCAGCACAGACAGGGGATGACCTTTTGCTACAGGTCAAATGGGAGACACGTCATAAGACATTTGAACCTTATCCCCATATTTTTTTGATTTGTTATTAACAAGTCAAGTATTAAAGATCAAAAATAATTTCTTTTCAAGCTCCTGGGCACCTTTCTCATCCTTGCTGCACACTGAGAATACCAGTCACCAGCTGCTTCTACCTGCTACCATGTAGGCAGTTAGTTTCATGTGTCCAGCTTGTGTAGGAGGCTGTGGTTCTCCACTGTGAACATAGGTACCAACAGGCAGAAAATAAATTGTGTTCTCTATGATTTCTGTGTGCTCTGAGGAGCAACTCTATGTCGCATGAGCCCTTCCAGCAGAAAAGACCACACCAAATATTCTCTGAATGCTGCAAAGAAACCGTAAAATTCTGATGCTCCCATGATTCCCATGCTCCTTTGGCTTGAATGCTTAGCAGCTATTCAGGGGTTTGTGTGTCATGTTTCTATTGGGAGGAGGAGCTGATAGAGTCATGCAGAGCCTTTGTGCAATCCTATTTACTTACCAGAAGTGTATGCCAGGTATCCCTGCTCCATTAGAAAAAAACCCCAACCAACCAAAAGCAGGCAGGAGGTGATTTCCTCACTGAGAAATCCAAATGTGCCAGAAGCTTGTTGCTTGATTTTTTTTCCAACTTCAGTATTTTGCATCTCTAGCTTTTTCTGACCTTCTTTCTCACATCTCTCTGCTCCCAAAGTCACAGTTGGTCCAACAGAAATCCTTTCATCCCGTGTAGCTTAGCTGCTCTCAGCCAGTGCTGTAATGATCAGTGCCTTTGGCAGGGATGGCAGTTGTCTCAGTTACTTCTGTCCAAGGAAAATTTTGTGTTCCCTCCATTTAATTTCAGTAAGAGCTTTTTCCAGAAGATACGCTTTTGTCACTACATGAATGATTGCAGGATAGTCTTATGATATATGATAGAAAGGAATCAAATTAGAGCATTACAACTTTAGGCTCTGTAATCTATATGAATACAATACCTTTAGGCTCTGTAATCTGTGAATACATACTGTCTGATGGCAGTTTTAAAATCTTCCAGACCACAACTGAAATCAAATTCAGTTTCCAAGAGGATGGGAACTAGGCTTCTTTATTTTCCTTTTTTTGTACTAAAAAAGGCTGCTTTGGGAGCCCCAGTGAATGTGAGCTTAGTTTTAAGCGTTCAGCATCATCACCAGCCACAGAGGCTGTGATAGAATACAATATTTAAGGATATGACTGGTTGCATGACTTTCATAAGTCTTACTCCATTTTTTTTTTCTCCCTTGGAGCTCCTGACCCTTCACTATTCCTCACATCTGTGTGTCTGGTGTTGCAGTCTATGCACACAATCAGAGAAAAATTCAGATGGCAAGACACCCTTGGAAATCCAGCCCCCAACTGACCAGCTTTTTCTAAGAGCATGGCCAACTGAATCATTTTACTCAGGTTCAGCTCAGTTAATATCTGCAAGAAAGAATAGAGTGTTTTAGAGGAATGCTATGTTTTAGCCACCCTCTGGATCCCTTTCTTTCCAATAAAGAGTCCCCTTTCTAAGCAACCAAACAATTTTCCATCATTTCTCAAACATCGTTCCAGTTTCTCAGCATGGTGCTCACCCCATATCCTGTGTACTCGGCGAGACTGTATCAACACTCTATGGGGAGTTCATGGCTCCCTTGGGTGAACCAAAGTTAACCAACGCTTGATGTAGTCCTTAAAGCCCAGGTATCTCCCATTGCCCTCACACACATTCGGTAAAGGGTGCCTCTACAAACTCAGAAGTCTGAATTTGAAACCTCTCTGTTTCCCAGGAACATACCCATTTGGAGAAATCAAAACAGACCCCAGCTGTTCTGCTAAATCCTTGGCCGCTAACATGGAGGACTCTATCTTCTTCCTGATGGACAGGCAGGAGATAGCCACACTGACGTCCTGCCCTGGGCAGCCTGCACTCAGCCAGGAGCAGCTGAACAACAGTTGTGGCAACCTGGCAGCAAGACACTTGAAAATCAGGCACATATGTTATTAACACGAGCTGCAGAGCCCCACCAATAACTCTGAATTTGAGCCACACCACCATAAATGCAAAATATACAGTAGTAATGAGCCAGATGGAGCGAACAACCTGAGGCCTCATCAGGAGGCAACTCCCTGAGGCAGTTAAGATGAACCACCTGGGCTGGCTGTTATGTGAGAAAGAGCCACTTTTTGGGAGGTGTAGTTGCTGGTGCTGGCAGGAGGTGCAGCTGTAGCCCAGCAGCTTTATTCTGCTTTGGAACAGCTGGTAAGTTGTTCTCCCGCCACTCTCTCCAGACTGAGAGTTCTTCCCTATGTGAATGGCTTTTTTGGGCTATGACTGTGCAACATCAGGGAGAGAAGCATAGTCTGAGCCACAAAATCACGGAAGACAGAGGAATGGATGTCTCAGGTGGAAGATATGGTCATGTGGGGACAATTCTTCCATCACAAGAAAATTTGTGAGCTTTTTGATATTTTTCCCATCCTGTGTCACAGTGCTAAAGAAATTCTGACTGCACCTTTTTCTCTGTAAAGGGACAAGTAAAAAGAAGCTTGGAGCAATCTTCATGCTTTGTTTAGATGTGTTTGAGAGAGATTGTTTAGATTTGTGTCTTTATGTTATTTCTCTAATTAGCTTGCATTACAAACTTTACAACAGTCACTTGAAGCTGAAAACTGAGCTTAAAATTTAATTGTGGAAATCAAAATCAGAAGTATTTTTTAATGAATAAAAAAATAAATGAAGTAATTAAATCAACGTAATGGCCTTCTCTCCAAAATTTTCTGAGTCAACAATTTTTCATTTTTAATACAAAAATGTTTCACATAAAAATTTCACAAACAGATTAGATACTCCTTTATTTAGCCTTGGTAACCTTAGGACCTCTCCAATGATGCAAAAATTATTCTGCCTGCAGATGATAAAACCTCTATGGAGGTCCTTTGGAAAAGCAGAATGAACTACCTACCCTTTCTGAGCTGGAAAATAAAACTGATTGATAATAAATAATAGAAAATTACTTATTAGAAAACCCAAATGCTGTAAAAAGACCTGTGCTGCTTTAGGGAAAAAAATGGTTTCCTGTTTCAAAATTAGAGGAAGTAAAATGAAAGGCAAGCAAAATATAAACATTTACAACACTCTCTGCCTGTCCAAAAGTATTTATTTTAAAATCAAAAGCTATCCAAGGTGTTTTTGAGATACTACACAAAAAATAACCCCAACAGTCCCAGTTTTTGTGAAAGCAGAAAACCTTGTTTTCAGCATCATGTCTGGCTAATGCCCTACCTAATAAATCTCCCCTCAAATTTAATTAAATATACAATTTATTTAACAGAGGACCGCACATATATACGTTCAGGAAGCTTAACACCACTTCTGGCCAGCTTGTGTGCTCAGGGGACTCCAGTTCCAGCATGCAGTGGAGAACTCATCCCTGCTTTAGCTTTGGAGATCCTACTGCTACCACTGAAAATAGAGGATGAATTTCAGATGCCGGGGCAGAGCTGGCAAAAATCTGAATACCCACAATGAGGGCAAGACCTTTGGAAGGATTCAACTACCTGCAGCTCTTACTGGGAGAAGCTGGCCATAATTACAAAGAAAAACAGACAACAAAACATGCCACATAGGTTCAGATTCGCAGAAATTTATTGAGCTTCCTAAATTAAAGTGTGCTGACAGTCAGCTGCAAGTGAGAGAGTAAAGCTAAGCTACCGTAATGGTGTGCTTGCTCCTGGTTACGCTAGAGGACCACAGTGTTGGCTGCCAGCCTGTCTACTCATGTCTCATGACCACCCGGTGAAGTGTGAGCTTGCAGCGAGTCTCTCTGTCTCAACTGATGAACCACCTGAAAAAAAGCCTGGGTATTTCAGTCGCTTATGATCATTTCTACATTCCCAGGGAACTCATTTTGTAAAACTCATCCATGATCTTAAAAGCTGAGGTGTGCCGAGAATCCTGGCCACAGGGAGGAAGAAAACCTATGTTTCTGTTCGCTGCTTGTTTTGAAAGGACTTGGTCCAAAACGCAAAGAAATCCAAAGAGTGATTCCCGTTGACTTAGCAGGCTTTGAGTGAAACCTAAAGTGCTTAATATTAGACTTTTCAGGAACATGTGCCAGTGAAGCTGGTGAGGAGTTCTCAGGCAGCAGGCTCTTTTTTCTGCAGTTATTCCATGCCCAGACATCTGCTTCCTCTCCTCTGCTGCAGGCTGCATGCCTGTAGATGGCACATGCAGGTGACCACCCCTTTCCGTATCCTTGCAGATCTCTCTGTTCCTTTCCCACTCAACTTTCCCCACTGGGAGATTCCCACACTGAAGTTTAAAAACTCCTCTGGGGACTCTTCCTCACAGATAGGTGTTTTGCAGGACCCCTCTCTGATGTTCTTCCCCAGACCCATCATGTCGCCATAGCAATTCTGAGTAGCAACTGGGACGCGTTACACCCTCTTTCCATTCTTTCGGCACTTCATTATAAATGTAGCTGCCAGCAGGTAAATTTAGAATGCATAAAAGGTAGGCCTTCACACAGCTGGTAGCTGGCCTGCATAGTTTGTTATCACAGGAGACCACGTAATTGGAGAAATAAAGTCTGAAATGGATTGAAATTGGAGTCATTTGTGGGAATCCTGTCCCACTTTTCACGTGGGTTTGATGGGCAGAGGAAACAATTCCAGGACTGCAGCGCTCACTCTGTAGAGCACTCAGCTGTGGTGGTGTTACACTTTCCTAGCATGAATTTTGTCCAAAACAATTCCTAGCTTCAAAGAGTAGATTTGTGCAAACAATCCCTGTCAGGTGGTGGGGTTTATCTGCCTTAAACCTTTGAATGGGGCACAATCATGAATGCAAACTGCTGATGGCGGAGCCGGTAATAAAGTACATTCATTATTTCTGTTGAAGAAGTGCCTGGGAATCCAAACAGACTATATTCTCCCTCCACTTGGTGATCTCCAAATGCTGGTCTGTGAGTTTACAATGCTCCCGGCAAAGTCCCTTCTGGACTTTCGAAGTTCCTGCTCTGGGGAAAGGGGGACTGGCTGATGCCAATGAAAATATTCATTTGATCCCTCCAGTCATTTCAAGGCTTCGTGAAGATATTTTTTCTTCCTATTAATTGAAGACACTCAACACAAGGATATGATCATTTTGAGCAAAGTGGTTTATTACCAGCAGAGAAAAAAACACGGGCATGAAACATTTAGCTCAAACCAGATGTCTGTTCGGGGGAAACCTTCCCTTTCAGCTCCTCTGTGTAGCAGTGGTATCTTCTTGTTGTCTGAAGGAAAACCACGGGAAGGAGGTCTGATTGTTTTTACATGAATTTTTCCCCCAAAACCTAATTTTCTTCACAGGCACCTATCTATGCCTGACACTATTAATATTTTTCAAAATTTTGGAAAGCTCTTAAAACCAACCAGAAGTGCAAAGAAACTTTCCCTGGGAAAGTTTTACTGCTTTCTCAGAAGTGGCTGACCTAGGAGTTACTGCAAGTGATAATTTGGTATAAAGTTTCTTTTCTCAGCTTGAAACACAATAGGAGCTCCTCCCACTTCCACAGAAATACATGTACCAGCACTTAACAGACCAGCAGCCCTAAAAGACCTGTATTCCCTCACCCACCACATGTGCTCTGCCTCCTTCCTCCAGACTCCACCCTGTTCTGTTCCATGAGATCCCCACATCTGGCCAGATAGTCCTGCTATGAGAAAGGACAGTGCCATATATAAGATTATTGTCATACCACCACTTACAACTATGATTTTTATGGCCATTTCTGTGTGACTTATTCCCTATGCCTCTCTCTTGCTGAATGTTTCTACTCTGTCAGATAATGCTTGAAAAAAAACAGAGCTCCCTCCGATGCTCCACCCATTTTTTAATATAAAACAAATTTTCTCCAGAAATTTTGCTTGACAAGCAGTCTCGGATTTTTCCTGTCACGGGCTGTCATGACATACCCATTGTTTTCACCAACAGCTGTTCCCTTCCTGGTGTTACAGACCAGTTCTCGTCAGCATTTACCACCAGTTGTGACATGGAACTGCAGAACACAATTGCTAACCCTCTCATCTCTGCATCATAGTAACTTTGGAAGCAGAATGTGGCAAGGATTTTTTCTTCAGCTTCTCCATGGTCATGAGGTCAGGTCCAAATTCATTGCACCTACCACAGGGAGTCAGGTGCTGTCCTTTAAATTATGACCTTCACCATCCTCCTTCACTCACCTGCTGAGGCAGCTTGACTGGGAAATTAAGAATTCTCTAGGTTTGAGTCTAACAATGCCAGTATTTCACTGGTCATGTAAGAACACTAAGAAGATTGGACTTACGTTTGATAATGTATTTACAGTTAAGAGGACAAGTGCAGGTCTTGGGCACTATAATATTTTCCTACCTGTCAAAGTTGCTATTAAGTTAAATATATTAGAGGATTCCAAACATTCAGGTGTTGCATTGTTAAGGACCTTACAAGTCAATATGATCTGCATGTAACATAATACAGGAAAGCTAATCAATATATAGATGAAGTATATTATTTTATTACTTGTCAAAACTAACATGGTCAGTCTTCCTCTTTAGTCCATATCCCTACACCTAATTTTTAAAAAAGTTAATTTTTTATAGCCGAAAAAGAGGTAACGAGATTCCACAGAGATACAGCTAATCAGTAGAAGATTCTATCACACTAATGACCTACATTTTCTGAAATTAATAATAATTTTGAAGAGTTGAATATTCCACTAGAGACATTTCTGTAAAGGTAATCTCATCTGAAAATTAGGTGTGTCACATTTAGAGATATTGCTTCCTTGTGCGAATTTATGTTAGAGATAGATTTACCCTTTGAGACCGAGCTGGAGTTGGAGAGACATTATTTGTCTGGAATACAAAATTCCAGAGCATTTCCATTTTTTGAGGTCCAGGATATACATTTTACTGTATATTTTTTCATGCACAGCATGAAATGACAAAGTCATATGCTTTTATTCCCTTTCCTTATTTTCTGCTTAATATGGTAGTTACTTTACCACATCTAAGTCTGGGCAATCAGGGAACAAAACCCTGCAGAGCTCCAGCAGAAAAAATAGATGTGATCATAACCCGAACAGCAAGCTGAAAGACACACCTGTGAGAAGTTTGCTAAAATTCTCTCAGCCATCAGGAACTTCACTGAGAGATACAGTTTTGGGGTTGCTGAAATTATTAACGAATTCAGCAAGGCAATACAGTGGAAAAATGGTGGTGTTTTCTAACAGAATGATTTTAGTGAAATGCCACAACTTTTAGCAATTTTATGGAGAGACTAGAGTTCTCAAAGAACAAACCAATTTTCGTGTTTGAATACATATATCTCCAAACCACTGACAAGCAAGGAAGAGCACTACCAAACGCCTTGCAAGGAGCCTATTTGAATGAAAACAGCTAAAGGCATTTAATGCTTGTGGTGGTAAAAGTGTGACCCTAGATTCACTCACAGCTTTGCATTTTGCACAAGTCCTTTCCCTTAACAATGTATTATGTTCCAACGACACCAGAAGGCAGGAAGTGTAGGAAACAATAAATTCCCATTGTTGACACAATTTTCTTTCAGAAATTAAACCAGACATTTGCTGACAAGCCTGCCACAAATAATATTCAGCAATCGCAGCTCCTATTATTAAGGTTAGGAATGTGTCTAGCTAACATCAATTGCATTCACTAAGACGAGAAAGCCTGTCTAGCTAACATCAATTGATTTTATTAAGATGAGGAAGCCTGTCTAGCTAACATGTCCTCAGGCAATCAACCAGGAAACGTGATCCTTCATAAAGTTTTTGAAAATGCCTATCCACTGCTGAGTGTCTATTTATGACTGAAAACATCAGGACTTTACCTCCCTAATGAATGCAGCTTGGACAAATTACTTGTTAAAGTGATGCAACTTCCAAGCTCACAGGATCATCAGTGATTCTCTATGTTTATGGGAAAAAGTGAAGTGATAAGAGAGGCATTGCTAACTTAATTTTTCATGTAAGGATGGGAAATCTAGCTGACACCAGCCTGCTTTTCCTCTCTCTTTTGGATTAGCAAATCAGATCCCTCCGCCTTGAAAAAAAAAAAAAAAAGACGACCAGAATTATCACCCAAGGACAGACTCTCTCCTGGCGGCGTGGTGCACATGTTCCCAGTGACAGCTCCCTGGAGCAGGTGGTCAGAAATTTTGCTCTGTCATTTGTCATTATTTGGCCTATGGTGGGCTCCCATGTGCAATGTCTAATCACTTTTCCTCCTCCTTTAACCTCTATGTGGCTATAATCAGGGCAGGGAGTTTCCCTTCAGTTTTTTTTTTTAAGAAAATGAAGTTATTGGTCTTTCTTCTTGGCCCCTTTCATGAAAATTAACATCCCACTAGTCAGCTGGAGTCTGCATCCAGGATCCTTAACTAATAGCAATAAAAGCTTCAGGAACATCATCCAGCCATCTCAGACTTCAGGAACCAGTAGCTTTAGCTGTGGGATCTGGCTATACTAACTGCAAGATTTCTAAATTTTTTGTGTATGAGAAATCCTAATTTTGTGCCTAGGAGAATAATCTGGTGTTAGAAACAATGCGGAATTATCCTTTTTGTTTCCAGTTTTTATACCTTCTAGATTCTCTTTATTGAGGATAGTCTCTGGTTCAACCTGCTCTTTCAGTTAATTTGTTGTGGATCAGTATTATCATGCATTTTCCCCTCAATTCTCTCATCTGTGTCAAAGTGGTCTGTAAAGGAAGTTTAATAAAGAAAGAGAAATCGTGAACTCCAGATGTTGTATTATATTTTCTATTTGTTCTCAGATGCTTAAATATCCCTGCAGGTCTCCTTTAATAGCATACCCAAGACACATGTACCATCAAGCACATCTCTCAGGCTGCCCGGTGTGACAGACTGTGCAAGCGGAAGAAACTAGGTTAGTTGGAAGTGGAGGTCAAACAGTGAATCTTGCAGATGAGTGGACTGAAAGAGCATGGAAGCAGCCTTGCCCCAGGGCATGCTCAGAAGAAAGGCTTGGTTGCTTAGCTTCTGTAAATCAAGTGTGTTCACATATGATCCATGTCAGTGTTTATACAATAAATGGACCTTCCCACATGTCTTGCAGCTGTGTTATAGGCACAATATACTTAGCCCCTACAGTAAGTTTCAGAGACCCTGTAGTATCCCCTCTGTTATCTCCCTGGGCTGGTCCTATTATTTCTACAACTCTGCACTTTGCAAGCAGTATTTCTGGCAAAGCGTCTAGCTGAGAGAAGGATCACGAATATCTGAAATAATGCATATTTTTAAAAAAGTAAGTAGAAAAGAAACAGAAATCTCAGGGATTGAATACTAGCAGGAAACACAAGGTTTAAGGACTATTGGCAGGTCTTGTTGCTGGCTGCCGACCATTAAAACCAAAGAAGCCTGGGCCAGACTTCTGTCTTACATATGAAGCAGAAGGAAAACCCTATGACACAAGTGAACGCCCTATCCTGACCCAGGGGTCAGGCATCCCCACTCTTTAGTTTTCAGATGAGAAACTAGGGAAGAGCCCCTGCCGCCTGTGTCTTTTGAGACTTTTCCCTCTCAGGAAGGTAGCCTCTGGTTCTCTCCAATCCCTTGGGGCTGGAACCCTATTTGAATCTCTCAGCTAGTAGTCTTGTTCCTTGGCTGATTCCCAGCTCCTGTCTACGGCTGTCACATAGAAGGCCAGCTGCTTCCCTGGGCCTTTCTGGGGACCATGTGCTCCATTGCAATGGGACGTATTTAGCAGGGAGGACACTGGAATGCCAGTCAGGCTCACAGAGACCTCAGTGGGAACCAGTCTCAACCCCTGATTCATAGGAAAACAGAAGATTTCTTCAAGGGCGCTGGGCTGGTGTCCAAAAAGAAACAAGGTCAGGAGTGAAAAAGGGCGAGAGGGAGCCGTAAATATTTTTGCCTGGTGTTGATGTCAGGCTCACCAGCCTATTCTTGTCACCCTACCCCGTTTTTTCCACGGGGGCACAATATTAGCTGTTTTCCCTGGTATTTCCCTACTGTTCCAAAATGTGTTAAAAATGTATGCCAGAGACCAGTCAGCTCTCATAGGATGCTGTGGTGATTCTTATTTGAGCTTTTTCTTTAAAATATTTTATGTCTAGAAAGTGCTGCTTAATGCTGTCTTCCACTACTAATGGCCTGGAAAATCTGTCATTTTTCTCCTAGGATAGAAACTCATCTTGTACTTTCTAAGTACAGAACAGATATTTATTGAACAAGTCTCATCTGCAGCAGTATTAGTAAGGTTACCATCTTTATGTAGTAATAGGCTTATGTCACCTCTAGGATTTGTTTTATTACCAAAACATTTAATGTACTTATTGTCCCTAATCTTACCAAGCATAGTATTCTCTGAAATAGCTTTCATTTTGTGTAGGAGCATGTCTGCAAGTATATTATCACTTCCGTTTTGCTTGCTGTAGATTGCGTTTAAACATCTGTGTTCATCTCCCACCAGATTTTAATAGATACCCTCCTTTTTCTTGACAGTAGAACTGTACCACTTTGGCCTTTCACAAACTCCTTCTGTCAAAAAATTTCAATTCATTTTTGACTGGCTACATTTTACTTTCTCCATCCACTCCTTTCACAAATTTCAGCTCTTTAGCTTTTCTAAATCTATCTGTTATATATTAACACTATTTTTCATCTGCCTGGACTGAATATATTTCCCTTGGTAAACACTGGTTCCACAGAAACCATCAACTTCTTGACCATTGGTAAGTCTTTATTCGTTATAATGAGAACTAAAATATTATCAGTTGTGACAGAGTCTCTGAATTTTGGCTGTTTATTAGAAAAAATTAAAAATTAAATATTAATTCAACAAACACACAACATTCTGTGCATTTATTTATTTATTTAAGAAGACACTATGGCCTACAGTGGAATAAATCTGCCTTCTTGGCATATGAGGTGAAAAGCCAGAGTTAATTCATCTGATCAGTTATTCACAAATGAATTTTAAAGGTCCCATTCAGGATCATGGCTGGCTGTGGAAGTCGCCCTTTCCTCCAATGCTTTTGCTGAGTTTCTGGTCCTAAAATATTTATAAGCTGGGCTCCTAGCCCAGATCTACGTGTGTTGGAGATGGAGACAGCAACAACTGACTCTACGGGGAGCCAAAGAGCTGCTGCATTGACTGATGAATATTTAATGGAGAAACACAATAGAAATATTTTTACAGCAACAAGCATAGCTACTGATTGGGAATTGGAATTAATGCTCCCTTTGTAGAAGTATGGTATTTTATTTCCTACCACACTTATAGCTTTAAGATGCTTTTGCTGTTAGGCCTTTTAAGATTACAGTAGCAATGATAGATTGACACAGTTTCAGGCCTGCAGAGCCTGCTAAGCCTGCTAAAGGAACTAATGCAGATAAACGGCATCCTTTCCAGGCAGACTTTATGGTCCAAAACCAGACACACAGGACATTCCCGGGTCACTTCCATTTTATTGCCTCAGCTGAGATAATTCACATGATCTGTCTCTTTTATTCATCCTCCCATACTAGAAGCCACCTGGCTTCTTCATCTTCTGTTTCACAGGCGTTTACAATACAGCTGGTAGTCAAGGTTTACTGAGATAGAAGCCAGATAAGGGACAGATGTGCATTTAATTGAAAATAAAGGCTGCCTGTTTGTTAGCAATAAATCAGTGAATAACACAACCACAAGCACATAACACTGGTCCACCAACTCACCGGTTATAGTAATAACTTAGCATTTCCATAGCTCTTCAGATTGCTCCATCCAGATGCTGAATAACCTCCTCAAGTTGTTTCACAAATGGGAAAGGGTGAGACCTTTGATTGCCCAAGCCCACAGAGGCAGCATGACAATAAACCTTCATAACATTTAGGCAGTAGGCTTCATTCAGCACACAAAATAGTTGGCTGTCACCATGAGCTGGTTAAAACTTATTCCCTGGTCCTGACTGGTGAGTCTGTTTAGGGGCAGGACTGTCACTGTTGTTGCCTCTGATGACCCAGTTCTTGGTTCTTGGTGCTTGATGGCTCCAGGGGATGCTAGTGGGATGGATGCCTGGGAGATGTCTTGGGAGGTATTGAGAAAAACCTGAGAAAGATATGTGGTTGAGAGTGGGATGATAAAGGTAAAATCTGGAGAATATTGACTGTAAGAAGTGGGTTTTGCGAGAGAGAGAAGCATGGAAGAGAAAAAGGGTCTTGTAAGTGGAATAGAAGTAAGACTAGGGCATTGGGTATGGGAAGAGAATGGGAAAACAGTGGATGTTGTGTGACGGAAGGCGGCTAGGAGCTGTAAGGCAGAGGAGATATAAGAGCATCAGTCTATGTCAGGTAAGCTACTACCCACACTTCTGAACTAATTTACTGTGCAGTGACTGATCTGATGACCTACCTATTCTTGGCAGCTGCTGAGCCAAAGCTGCTGCCTGTGGCTGGACTGGATGTGAGGGTTTGACACCTATCATCGTTAGCAAAACTGTTGACTTCCATGGACTCATCTGTGGTAAGGGCTTTAATTACTCACAGCCCTCAAGCTCCTGCCCAAACCATCCTTTGAGGAGCTGAGGGTGCTTAAGAGACACGGGTCACAGGGACACAGCTATACAGCATAAGGTAGGGAAGGCGAGTACATAAACTGTACAGTCAAGGAAGATATTTGGTTGCAAAGCTGATATATTCAGCCTGATAACGTGGAGTGAATCCAAATGTCATTTTCAGACATTTTAGTATGACTGTGGGCAAACAATCTAGCGTCACTAGTCCAAGTTTAGCAAAGAATGTAAACCAGGCTCAATATTAAGCATATACCAATGGGAAAAAAATAAAGTGGTATACATATCTTTAGGACTTCTAAGGAAAAGTTTTTTTAACATAAATTTTTATAACTATTTTGCATGAATGCAGACTATCTAGGAAAGACTCCATTTTGACTTTCCGTGGCTAGAAACAGCCTTCAGTCTAAAACCTTTGATTCTTTTCAGCTTAAAGTTAAAAAGTCCAACTCAGAAAAGCTTTTGCTGTATCACTTGAATGTGCTTTTTGCTGCTTGACAAAAGGCAAGCTCTTTGACCACAGAGTAGCTTCTATTCTGCACAGCATTTTTGATTCCCCAGACTGCAGTGGGATGCCATGAAAATCCCTACAGCTACAGACCTTGGGGAACCCAGCCCAGGGAAAGCGATAAGCAAAGAGCACAGAGGAAACCGGGAGAAATTACTCCCATAGTGAGTTGAAAATAAACATTTGTGTTTAATGTAAAACAAACAAACAAGCAAACACAACAGAAAATCATTTCCCCCTGAAAAAAAAATCCGTTTTGATGAAAAGCTCTGGCAAGCTGCCTCTTCCTCTCACTTCACCCCCAAGCAAGCTTTTCCTTGCGTGTGCATATTTCTGCATCCTAATAATGGCTTGGCAAGCACTGAATTGTGGCCACTGCTACTAGCTCACGAATGCCTTGTTTGGGGACAAAAGGGACATACCCCTGCTGGTAAAGTAGCACCTGTTTTGTATGAATCTGAAGAGGCCCTTAGTCAGATTGGACCAGCATTAGTAAGGCAGTGCAAGCCCTTATCCCCGACTTTTACCCAGAGTCTTTAAACTATTAGAAGAGCAATTATTCTAATTTAATTTATTCTTATTAATTCAGATGAGTAAACTCTACAAGATAAAGCTTTCTCTTAAATATGTTTATTTGTTTGTATACTATTTATTTTTTTTCCTATTTCACTATTTGACCAGGTAGGATAGGGCTTTGAGTAACCTGGTCTAGCGGAAGGCATCTCCGCCCATGGCATGGGGGTTGGAATTAGATGATCTTCGAGGTTCCTCCCAACCTAAACCATTCTATGAACTCCAGTTACTGCAGTTATTACAAAAAATGTACAAAGTCTTGCCATCCTTGCTTAGTACCTGTTTTTATCTTGCTCAATTTTTTTCTTTGAGTCTAGTCTTCTGTTATAAATTCTTACAGCATCTAGTACAGTATCTCAGAATGGATTTTAAACCCCATGATACATGTTAGATTAAAATAACTGGATTCATGGCTTATACTCACTGAGTCACTGCTTCCCGCTGCAGAGACTGTGATTGTTTCACCTCTGCTGTTCTGCCTGGGCACTTGAAGCTTCACATAACCATGCTTTGAAGTGCTTCTTCCAAGTTCACAATTTACTGTTTGAAATGTCTGATGTAATGCTATCTAATCCTTTCCAGGGCTTCAGGGAAGACAAGCTTTCAATTTGGTGAAAAATGTATTTCTGTAAGGCGATTAGAATAAAATGAAATAGAAACCACTTGTGGAATGATAGTTGCAATGCAGCTTGATAAGGGTCTCTTTTTGAATGAACCAGAGGCCAGCTCCTGCCCTGCTAAAAGCAATGGCAGGTTTGCTGTCAGGCTACATAAGCTCCAGATCAAACCACGGCTTCCATTCAAGACATTTTTTTTTTATTTGTTTTTAATAAGGTTGATGTTCAGGAAGAGGTCAAATGTAAAACATAGGACCTGTTTTATAGGATACTTGAATCTCTCTTTTTTTTAAAAGCAGTCATATAGATTAGAAACCATACGTGGAGGACCCGAGCAATGTTACACCTGGTAGCAATCACTGCTCTGCATTATGCACTCCCTTCAAAACATCATATGTGAGCAGATGGGGTCTTTCCTCCAAGGGTGCTTTTTATTCTTGTTCTTGAATTGAAGTTATCACTGTGATCTTAAACCATTTTTATTAGAGAGTCTGTTTTCAATCAAGAGAGAAGGGGGGCCTGCAATGAAGAAAAAACACTGGTGGGTAAAATGAACCACTACAGAGACAAAAATAAACAAAGAGGAATTTCCTCAATGTCCTATTTCATCTTCTTTTTCCTTTTTATTAAATAAAACATACTAAATAATTTAACATAATATTGTTTTTACAAGCACTGTTGGTAAAGTAGTTGCTTGTTTAGAACAGAAAGAAACAGCTTAGCATCTTTCCTTTTTTCTTCTTTTTTCTAGTTCATTCTTTCATTCTTTGTTTCTTTTCTTTTTCTTTCAATTCCCAATCAGAAAGGAAATAAGAAAGCCTTAAAGAGGAAATTTAGTCTCTTAGACTAACTGTGCTAACAAGTTAAGGCAAGGGGGAGGTTCTGCTGCTTCACTTTCCTGGTTCTCCTGTATGTGATTACAAAATGGAATATGAGAGCAAACTCCACACTAATTTAAAGTGCCTCACGTTTGAAAAATAAAGGTAAATGCAGTTATTAGACAATAGTAATGACAATAATACACTCTGACAGTGGTAGTTCATGGAGAGTCCAGCTGAGAGCTGCACATGAAAAATGTACAACTCAGGTTTTTCCTGGATTAGGGAAAGTGTCTGAAGATTGATTATAGACTCTGTGTAACTGCAGTAGGGTGGTAGGAGATACATTGCCATTGCAGCCACCTTCTCTGTTCTTCTGCCTACATTTACCAGCTGCTCCATACAGGCAGTAAGACCCAAAGAGCATCTACCTTCACCCAGTCCAGAGCTGGTAACACTAATATATGCTCAAGTGGCCTGCTAGCCGTGCTGCTGGCTCAGCTGCAGGAGGCATCTCTCTTGCAAAGCCCTGAAATCTGCCTGGCATGATTCATTAGTGATGGCTGGCCAGAGCTGGAAGTTTAGATTAGACTGTGCCAATTTGAGCTGGCTGAGCCCAGATTAGGTTTCAGGTATCACCACACAGACGTAGCAGATGAAATGCTGATAGCTGAGGTTGTTACAACCCTCATCTGCCTCCCTGGGTGCCTTTTGTGGCAAGTAGGGAGGTGATTGTCCCCCTGTAATCAACCACTGGTGAGGCCACACCTCGAGTATTGTGTCCAGTTCTGGGCACCTCAATACAGGAGAGATATTGAGGTGCTGGAGTGAGTGCAGAGGAGGGCAATGAAGCTGGTGAAGGGCCTGAAAAACAAATCACAGGAAGAGTGGTTGACGGAGCTGGGATTGTTTAGTTTGAGGAAGGAGAGGCTGAGGGGAGACCTCATCACTCTTTACAACTACTTGAAAGGACATTGTAGAGAGGTTGGTGCTGGTCTCTTCTTGCAGATAATTAGTGATAGAACATGAGGGAATGGCTCCAAACTGCAACAGGGTAGGTTTAGACTGAATGTATTAGGAAAGAATTTTTCATAGAAAGAGAGGTCAGGCATTGGAATAGGCTGCCCAGGGAGGTGGTTGAGTCACCATCCCCGAATGTGTTTAAGGGTTGTTTAGATGTGCTGTGGGGAAATATGCTGCAGGAATATGCTGTAGAGAACTTTATATAGTAGGGTCGATGGTTGGACTCGATGATCCCAAGGGTCTTTTCCAGCCTAGATGATTCAGACAAATCACAGGTAGAAGCGAGCACCTGTAGTTTGATGAATTAGGAAGTCAAACTGAATTTATCAGTGGGCTGGGGGCGGCACACCACACTCACATCATTTAGGAGCAACTTTGTGCATAGTTCAGGCTTGCAGGCTGTGTTGGCAGTGGGGGAGAGGGGTGGGGAAGCTCCCACAGCTGGGGGTGATAGCTGTTGCCGCAGGCTGGGTTGTGTCCTACTGCGTTGGTAAGTCAACATCCTTAACCGCTTTCTTTAGGGTAAATGTACCATGACCCCAGAAGTTGTATTTTCAGCAAGCTGAGTTACAGCATGGGTGGAACATAAACGCAGCCATTTTTCCAAGCTGGCTTGATCCCTCCCTTAAATTCCGACAGTCTCAATAGATCTTAGAACTGGATGCAGACACATTTATTTGAGTCCTAGTGAAATGCTGGGGCCAGCTGGAGTGGACAAAACCAAGATAAGCTTTTTAAAAACAGACTAAACCACATCACATCCTTTTCAGAGCAACTGCGCAAGCATGGTAGCAGCAATGACTTAAAAAAATAATAAAAATTACTGAAAACCACTTTGCTAGCACTCTGGGAACTACAAAGTGGGTGACCTCTCAAGAGATTGGATATTTGGGTGGCCTGTGTATGGTACGTATATCTTATGCTTCAAAGAACCATTTCCCCCCCACTTAAATTATGGCCTTTCCTACTTGCACAAGCTCAAAAGGCCAGAGAAACTGGTTCTGAGTTAGCTCAAATTTTCCAGGGAAAAAGGTCACCCGAGTACAATAAAGTCACCTCTTCCAGCTTCGTGCTGGGAAGTTGCAGATCTTCTTGGGGATGGGAATAGAAAGCCATGTAAATAATTTCATCACCCACCATTGAGAGTGAAATAAACTGAACAGTTCCCAGAACAAAATTGTATCAATTTTTCCAGTTTTTAAAGTGGGTTTAATAACTTACATTTCCTTTCAAAAAGCTTTATTAAAGTTGTGACTGCGAACAGTAACCTCTTCTTCCCTAATTTGCAGAGCCTGAGATTTCAGTAACTTAAATTCATTTATGAAAACCAGGAAATTTTTGATTAAAACTGCCTTTATATATTTTGCAAGAGTAGTTCAACAAAAGGCTGAATGTCCCACTTGCATGAACAACATCTCAGGCATGCCAAGGCCTGTGATATTGAATTTCTTTCCAAATAAATAGCCCTCACGGCTTTATTTTTCGATAAAAATATAGCTTCTCACTATTACGTTTGAATTGTTAGGGTAAAACCAGCAATTTTCATCCAATACAATATAGTAACATTTCTGAGTTTAAAAAAAAAAAGTCACATTTAAAAATAATGTGAATGCCTCTTTTAACATCCAGATTTCAGCTGGAAGTCAAAGAAAGTCAAAGATAGAAGCAGAAGTACCGTGAGAAAAAAATAAACCCATAGTATTTCAAGCCGAGTGCTATACAAGAGGTAAGGGAACAGACTTTGACAAGATTAACAGCTAGGACTGTGTGCCAAAAAAATTAAAGGTCTCCCATCATGATCTTACACTCTCCCTTACGCAGATTCCTGGACCAGATCCTCAGATGATATCAGCTTCTGGGTGCAGCTACATTCATGCGAGTAGCATTACAGTGATTTAAGCTAGATGATAATCAACCTCACCGGTTTCGGGAAGTGAGTTTTATTACTCATTTGATTGAAAGGTATTTTCCAATTGTTGCAAACTGGGAAATGTGTTTTGAATTCATCGTTTTTTTAAGCCTCACACACATTGTTTGGCAAACAAGAATTGTTTTGGTTGTCCGGGACTCTTCCACTGCATCCTCCCAAATGTGAGATTTCCCTCTGTTCTCCAATAGGCCATTCTGGTCCGGTTAAACACACAGTGGCCAGCTTTGCAAAGCAGTAAGCCTTCTTTAGAATGAAGCCTTTTGGTTTCATCTGTAATCTTTGTGGAAAAACTGGACATTACAGTAGAAGGATTATGCTAAATTGCTTTCTGTCACTGAAGAGCTGGACAAAGCAGTAGTTCAAGGCACGGAATGAGCATTCTGAAATAAGCACTTAGTCACTGAATTCAGTACCAAGAAATTAACCTAAACGATTTCAATTTACATATGTTTGCAATTTGCATCCCAGCTTTACACCTTACAGAGACTCCCTTGTTTGCTGTTACTGTAGTAAATGTTTGTTCACAGGCTACTTAAAATCAAGCAGGGAGGTCAAGCTGGGCTCAAATTCAAGGCCGACTGCCTTGCCCTGTCTGCATGCCTTGTCTGAATATCCTCCCAGGGCTCAAAACTGTTTGGTGGACTTGAATGGTGCAAGACTGAGTCCAAGGTCTGTTACTGCAATGCAGGGGTTCCCCAGTTGTGCTGGGATCTATGAATCAGACCGGAGACTTCCATGTGAATGTTTTCTCCTACCATCGTTCCTTTTCTGTGCTTAATCGCTCCCAGGTGGAGACTGTGGCTTTCTCTCTTGTTGTTTCTCTGTAGACATTTCCCAGTGTATATGTCGTCTTTCCTTGGATACATAAATTCATATCACCTTCTGATGATGGTATCCAATGAATAATTTTGGGTGCCTATGAGTTACAAGAGGTAACCTTCATGTGGTTGGCTTTTGGACTGGTATCCAGAATCGTATTCCTATTCTGTCTGTATCGGACATTACCCAGTCTCCTGCTCCTCTCTTCTCCCACTCTTCTCTATCAGATTGCCTTTGCAGATTGGTACAGCTCTCCTATGAGTGAGTTTTTATCTTCCATTTGGCATAGACTATTCTCCAAATGGAAAACCTCCACAACAGAACAAGGAGCACCAATGTTGTCCCCATCAAGAGCACCATGTGGTTCTATCCCAGGTAAAGGAAAGAGTCTAGCAGGATAGTGCAAATGCAGGTGTCTGTAGGACCCAGGGTGATGTCTATAGCTTTCCATCTGACACTAGATGATGTAGTCTGTATGCTTGTCCGTCTTGCACCGCAGTTGCAGCACACGAATTCTCCTTCATTCTCCTTTCAGATTTAAGGTCCCTCTGGCCTAGCAGTGAAAGTGAACAGTGCAGGGGTTTAAAGTTTTTAGGTGCTAAATTCCCTTTAGAATGACAGGTTCTTCAGGTGACAACCTTCAATGACAGGTACAACATCTGCAATCAGTGGCTACAGGCATAGCTATGTGATGTTCTCTGATATGCCAGAATATGTAGTAACAGGGTCAAACAAGTCTATCCCCAGCATCTGACAGCTTCGGGGGCCCATTTGAAAGTGTTAGTGCACTTCAGAACACAGGAATATTTATCCATGAAAAAATAATAGTGTTTTACAGAAATGGCCCAGGGTTTCTTAGTCAGGGTCACAAACTCCTTGAAGGTCATGGGAGCATTCAAAAGGGTCATGAAATTTTAGACAGCAGAAGTCAGCAGCAACTCAGTTCCTCCAGAGAGGCAAAGTGAGAATGGGCTGTAACTATTGGCTGGCAGTGCTTGCAGTAGCAAGGGAATTGCTAACTACACCACCTTTAATTGCTATCATTGCTCAGTTCTGGCAGGGGCAGGGAGGCAAGCACAAGCATGTGCACCCGGCAGTAACAGCTCTCTCACTGTCTCGTCCTAAAGGAACAGAGCTGCAGCAGGCTTGGGAAGGGACAGAAAAAGATGAACTCTGAGGGAAATGGTCTTTGTAAATGTTTGAGAGACTCTAATAATAGAGCATAATGCTTCTGCCTTAGAGGAGGATAAGGAAGGCAGTGCCTCGGCCGCTGAGTAGCATCTGCTTTGGGGCTCAGTGTTGGGTAACACCACCTTGTCCGTAGTCTTCAACAACCTCTGCCATTTTGTTTATTGCTTTTCTGCTTCCTGCGGGGTTTCATTTCATCAGCTTAAGGGTCACTGCAGCCTTTTCACTTAATCACTATACTAATGATTTAGCTGCCTCACTTAGTTCCTTTTTTGCTTTACTCCCATACTCTGTGGACCCTGCAGAGCTAAATTCCGGTGTGAAAGGTTTAAGACTCCAGACAGTTGTGAAACTACTTTGGCAAATTAGCATCTTTGGTTGAGATTAGTCTTAAAGTTGTTATGTGACATCTGAAGACAAAAACCTGTAAATCTTTCTAAAATGCTAAGCCAATGGCTTCGATATGTAATAAATACTGAAATTCTGTAAAACATTGCAATCCATTTTATCATCTTTTCTAAACAGAAAGAGCAAAGTCAGGAAATTCATTGCTGAGGAGTTATACTTTTCTTTGAACCTACTTGATACTAAACATTTGGGGAGTCAAAGAAGCCAGGTTTCAATGTAAACAGGCGAATGACTGAATTAAATGCACAAAGTGAAGTATTCATTTTTCCTTATGTGTTGAGTGAGCTCTTATGATAATGGGATAATAATCCTTTGTAATCATGCCATGCTTTCCAGCTAAAAAAGTACAGTAAAGCCTTAATCCTTCTAGTGCCCCTACTTAAATGTTATCTGTCTTACCTGCCTATCCTCTTGTAGGTGATGAATGTTATACTTCTACCTACCTGACCTCCCATAGGCCACAGATCCATGCTCTCTACGTGTACCAGCCAAAGGTTTACAAACCCCAGACACTCACAACTACCTTCTCATCATAAAAATATTACCGCTTCCTCAGAAGTACCAGTTACAAAGTTTTGTTCATGCCTTAATACGTTTCATTAAATCAAACCAACCTATTTTAGACTAGGTTTTAAATAACAGACTTTTAATAAGCAGGATTTCTTTGATTAGAATAACTGAAGGAGAGATTCTAAGAGCTACTCAGTCCCACATCTGAGGAGGCAGTGTCCTCGATTAGGGGGGAAGGGAGGAGTGGAGGGGACACTTGGGGATGTAACTGCTTCAGTTATTACACCTGGAACTTGAAAAGCATATATGCCAACAACATTATTAGCACACTGCTGTCAATCCCACTGCCTGCTTTTCCACTTTTCATTAGCTGCTACTCTAATTTTCTCTAAAAAGCTTGGATCATATGCCCTGCTGCAGTCTATGCACAAGAGATCCCCAGTTCCCCCAGTCTGTTACGTCGTCTCTTTAAAACTCACCTCTGCTGTAATGCTCAGTGGCAGCTGGCGGTCTGTTGTCTCTGCTGGCTGCTCTGATCCAAAGTAGCGTCTATATCCTTCTGCTCTGCCTGGTATGTCTCTTCACCCACACTGAGCGATAATTTCACATCCTTTCATGTTGTGCTGGCAACACCTAGAATTACATGGCCACGATCAGACAGGCATCCCTAGATACATTGCAAAATAGCAGTAACATCAGCACAAGACCTAAATGGCTCCCCCTAACTCATGCCGCACAGATGGGGAATACGCGTGGATCTTTTGTAACTACATACTCCTCCTTCCTAGTATTTCTCTCCAAAACATACATTAATTAACCTTTTAACTGCATTGAGCCTCTGCTTTTGCATTTCTGCCAATGGAAACCTTTGTAATACCAACAATCCCCAGGGAATGCAGTTGGAACCCAAATGATAGTGAAGTTGTTTATTTTAAAGGTTAAAATCTGAAGAGGCAGAATTAAATAAATAGAAAGATCAAATTCAAGTGCCAGAAATTGTACCTTGTATGCACAGAGTGGAAGGATGTTACTGACTGTCTGCAACTGTGAGGGCAGAAAGCCTCCAAGGGGTTGCCTGGAATCCAGGGTGGGACATATAGGCTGAGATGTACAGTTATGGACTCATCTGGAAGACAAGATTTGCTGTGAGAGGTGGTTGCCAAGGGGGTCCTTTTTCCCAAAAGCACTACCTTGCACTGATCATCAGGATGCACTTGCTTTGTCTGGGCTCTGCCACGGTCCAACCCTGTGGGCTCAGAGGCGCTGACAGCTGACAGTCACACTTGCCATTTTGAGGGGACTGGAGTGGTGACAAGCTGTGACAATGGCCTGTGTTTAGCCATGGCAGTAGTTACAACCAGCACATCACATCTGGAGACGAGGTTGCAGCTTGTTCTTTCAGACAAAAGTGTCAGGTGAGTATCTCCCGTGGGCATGGAGATGGGTATGATTATCTTGATAAAATGCTTATAGACACCCTACTTTCAAAACTTTCTCTTAATACAACCCTCCAAACCATGGGCCATTATTGAAAGTCTTCTCCCAGACTGCAGTTCTTTATACTAGCAGCTTCCTTGATGGGGGTGGGGGTGGCTTACCAGGAGTCCACCCTGTGCTGTGCCCTTCGTGTGTCACAGTGGACTATGAGGAGAGCAGTAGCCAAGCTGCCTGCGTCACTTCAGCTGTAAACAGAGCTCCCTCTCGTACCCCTCCCTTGCTGCCTGCCACACACCCTTCTACCGTCTTCCACAAAGACTTGGTTCTCTGGAGGAGGCTGAGCTCCGCTTACCAATTACATCAGCTCCCCTCGGTTAGCACATATGCTTCCACTTCAGAACCTTGTTTCATTTACTTCTTGTCTCTGTAAAAAGGGGTTTCCTTGAAAACCATTCTTCCAAGTGTGCTGCCTATGTTTGTTTCATTACAAATAATATTTTCCTATTCTTTCTCATGGGAATGTTTTTATTGTCCTCTATTGTTCTCTCTGCACCATTTGGTAATAAAATAATTGGGAAGTGTTCATAGTAGCTGAACTGTGCAGAATTTCTCCCTGTTCTGTTGTTGCCTTTTTCCTGCCCCTAGCATAAAAGTAGTAGCCCATTCCCACTAAAACAAAATTTTAAGATGACATCTATCGTCCATGTGGTGTCAATCAGTATAAAGAAGAGAAATGTGGACTGATTTCTTTAACCCAATCCTGTACGTGGTCATTACTGCAGTAATCCAAACATGCTCCATTTGCTGAATAAGGAAATATCAGAGGGATTTCTAGTGTGATGAGCTATTTGGCTGACTAAAGGTTTGCTGGATCGAGCTCTCAATGGGGTCTGCACAAAATCTTTGTTTATTTTGCTCTGCTGAAATTGTTCAAATGGCTTCTCATTATCATTGGGTGGGACTGAAGAGAAGCACTGATGTCAGTTTTGTGACATGTCCTGTTATTTAAGTAAATCACAGTTTAGGCTGGGACACATTTGACCTTCTTAAATAATTGGGGTTTTTTTTCCCCTTTAACATGAATAAATAAATAAAGAACAAACTAACTGCCCTTGGCAAGGAAAGAACTGGTAAGCAAAAACTTCTTACAAGTTTCTCATAAATATCACTCTGTGTCTGTCCCTCCTAAATCATACAACACCCTATATCAAACCTATCTGCGGAGCTGTTGAAAATCTTCCCTGGGAAGGGACTTCCGAAATGCAAAGGGCTTCAGCCTGTTAGGAATCTGTGCTTCAAGGCTTTCAAAAAACTGCAGTCCTCTGCCAAGGTTCAGACCAGTGAGTAGCCACACTGAAGTTAATGGGTTTAATTAGAAATTTAAAAGTTAAGCGCATGCTTAACCACTTGCTGAGAGAGCCTGGATGCTGACCCTGTTCTTGCAAGAAAGAAGATGTCCCAGGCTGTAGTGCCATCATCCTTCTTTGTGACAGCTGCTCCTGAGGCCCTCAAAGATGAATGAAGGAGTCATGATCTCCCAGGAGGTTTTCAAAGCCATAAGCCTTGAGTGAGCATACATCCTTCATTCTCACAATTACACTGCCCTGGTGACTTTGGCACTTGGGTTGTAATCAGGGAAATTTTAGCTTCCCCGGTACTTGCACAGCTGCTCGCACAGGCATGGGTGTGATTTTCACATCCACACATTGCTCTCAGATAGTGTTCACATTCATGTGTCTGCTCATGGAACTAAAACATAGTGGAGGATTTGGCTTGCACTCTATGAAAGAGGTTTTAGAGGGTTACTGCTGCGTCCAAGCGTGTTTCACAGCTGACATTTGTCAATGAAAAAGCAGAGCTCAATGAAAAGGCTAAATGTTCACAAGGAACCTCTTTACTGTGGGGTTAATGAGGACTTGAAAGGACTTGCACTCTGGCCTTAGCTGTGTATGTTTGTCTTTTCTTTTACTTTCATCTCTCCTCCCTGAGCCCTGGTCCTTTTTCATTCTTTTTTTTTTTTTTCTGCTTTTAATTTGTGCCTCTGTATTAAACCAACTAACTTTCTTTCCTTCCTCCCTTCTCTCCTTCATTTCTTGCTCTATTTCTTTCTCTTTCTTCTTTTGAACTATTTCAGGAGCCTGACTGACAGATTTTTAACAACAGAAACCACAAAAGTATCTATTGCTTGGACCTACTCATGGCCTCTCTTGCTAACAGGCAGTGATTATTAGTGATAACATTACATGGTAAACTATGTAATAGACTCAGAAGGAAAATTCTGGTTTTGTTTGAAGATGTAAAGGCTTAACTTTACAGAGTTTAACTCAGTCTTTTTGATCTCCAACACATGGCCAGATGAAATACTGTATTTGCCTGTTTTAATGTATTCTCCTTGCTCCTTTAAATATGCTAGGCTCTTAAACAATAGTTACATCTCATGCTTAACAGAACAAGGGTACATATTGTCACGCAAAGACAATCTGCATTCTAATGGAACAAATTATTAGATGTTATCACACATGCACTGCCTGCTATGCTCAATAATGCAGAGCATAAATATAAACCCATCAGAATGCGATTTTTTCCCTATTTTCTCTGCGAAAGAGCATCCTGAAAACTCATGCAGATATAGGGAAGCTGCTATAACATGCAGGAAAGAGGTTTGTAAAAAGACTTTGAGTCAAAACCTAATCTTTCAAACATAGTTCAACCACGTAAATAGAACAGCTTCTCAGCTCACTGATCATCTGTTACATCTAGCTTCAGTGATGATAATCCTGCTCCCAGTGCTCTGATACACTGTTGTGTTATCTGCTAATCCCTGGTTTATAAAGACAACATTTCGGCTCCCTGAGTCTAATGAAATTGTTCTTTAATTACATAATAATTGGTAAAAAATATATTGATGCTACACCATGTAAAATGTTTTCTAGGACAACAAACTTAATAAGACATAGACTTAATGAAGGGATGTAGATAATTGAGTGAAATGACTCGCCACATTGAGTGGACCAGATTTCCAGTATAGGTCAGTTATCTTAGTTTCTATAGGTCCTTATATTGTTGTCATTTCACAGGCTACACTTACACCATAAATTTAACAGCGTGAAGGAACATTCCCAGGCCCTGCAAGTCAATGTTCTATAGTTTTAAATTATTAGAGAGTTTTCTGGCATATTTTTGGCTCATGTCAGCAGTTTCTCAAATTGTTCCCAGGCATGATTCTCAGGTTAGCACATGGCAGGAGCCATTCCCAATAGGCAGTTGCCCTGTTTTGTAGAGCAAGATATTTTAATATACTGATGTAGTATTTAATAGAATTTAGTAGTATTGATTTTGGCAGTGCTCCATGCCAGGTGGCCTCTGAGCCAGACAACAGTCCTGGCCACATTTAATTTTTATGAGAGATGTAGACTTAGTATCTAAGCATCCCTTAGTTCTATGTTGTGGCATAACTTATACTATGATATATAATTACGTTAATTTTTTAGGAGAACAATAAGGACAATATGTAGCCTTTGGCTTCAGCAGACCTAACATAGTTGCTCTCCTTGTTTTATGTATAGTTGAGGAAATGCAGTGAACTCTATGAAGATTCCAGAGTTCTTCCTTGGGGATTTTATTCCTGCCCCTTAGACAAAAGTGTAGTTTAGGCCAAAGTGTAATGCATTGTATTAGGGAGAGAAAGACCCTTTGTGCTGAAGGAAAAGGGTTTTCAACCATGTGCCTTTGAAACTTTTAAAGATTTTTAGCATAGACTGAAATGTAGGAACATAGGTCCTTCTCTTATCAATACCTACCTTCCTGTAGAGATGTTCTCCAACATTCAGGGCTTGCAGACTTTACCTACCTCATAATACCTTAATGCCCAGATATTCTGGGATGCAATGATACACACACACCAGAGAGCAAAAGCATTTAGATTCGCTGTTGGTTTGTTGCCCTCCAGAATTAGCCAACTGCTGTGCATGATGCCATTATGATGCAACATCAAGAAGTTAATGAGCATTCTTAAATTAATCCCTAAATTAAGCAGTTTTCTTTCTATACCTTTAATCTAAATGCCTTTTTCACTTAGCCTGCATAATTTTTCAAAGCATTTTCGCTTGCCCACCTGCCTGCCCTCTATTTTGATTCAATTAAGCCTTAGTAAACTCTGTTTGACCAAAAGCTGATCTCATCCAAGATCTGGACAACACCAGTGGAAGAAGTACAGACATGAAGAAAGTAATGCTGTGTGCTCTGCCCATAGCTGGTGTTCAAATAATTTTCCTCTCTATCAGACCTCTTTTTGGCAGTCTCTGGATATACTGGATATTTTCTTGGCAATTATGTCTTCTAAACCTAATAACTTTATCACCTCTGAGACCTTAATGTCATTTTGCTGCAACAGACCTGTTATCTGCCTATATTTGTCCTAGTTTTCTGTGCTGGAAAAAGAGGCTGATTCCCTTATATCCTGTGCTGAAAGATTGTAATACTAAACTATAGTGGCAGCCATAGTAAATAAAATGCTGGTGTGACCCAAATAGCTGACAAAGATTATATGTGCTAGGTGTACATGCCTGACATGCAATAATCTGTATGTGACCTAGTCACCTAAAATCCTTAAGGACAGCAATAGAGTTGTGCAGAAAGTAATTAGTCTGGGTTTGGTGTTTTGGTTTGTTTTGTTTTTTTTTTTCCCCACCTTCTCGGCTGAAATCAATTGTGTGCATTAAATCATGTCTTATTTCTCCTCACCGAGTGTAGTAATTCACCAAATTCCCAGATCAGTTGAAGATATCTACATTACTGACATCTAAACATGTTATGAACTACATCTCTACTCAAACTAAGCTTCCATCCCTACTAGTAATTCTGAAGACTGAATCTAAAGAAAACATAATGGTGAGATTTACTTTGGGATAAAATGCCAATATCAAAAATATATGCCTATTCATTTGTATCTCTTTAGCATCTTTAGAGGTTTTTGAAATCCTTCATACATGACAAAGCACACCAGTGCTCTCTGCAGTCACAGGCAAAAATAAAGTTTACAGAAAGGTCTGCATTATATATGGGTGTACAATGTATACACACATCCTTATGTTCAAGAACAACAGTTTAGAAAAACATTCATATGATGGGCTCTCTCAGGCCACAGGGCTAGAGATTCTAGCTGCATCAAATAAAATAAATTTATCTCAAGTAAACAAAATATGCCAACAGCATTAATAAAATCCCAATAGGTGGACAAGACAGAATGGTTTAAGAGGGAAGAGCTTGGATCAGAGAAGAGCTTGAATCAGCTCAGTGTTTGGTAATATTGAGTAGACGTGAAAGGAAAATAAAAAGTTTTGTATTATTCTGACAATCTGAGTGACTGGGTCTTGCAAATAACACAAAGCATATAATTGAAATGAAATTGTTTCCTTGGTACCGATTCTGGAAAGGATAGCTGTATGTTTGGGGTTATTTTTGCTCATTTGTTTGGTGTTTTTTGCTAAATTATGGTCTACTTTGCAGAGAATCACCAAGAAAAATGAAGTCATTGTTAGCTGATTTCATACCTATGGAGTCTTGCTTGGAAGTCCTGCCACCAACGACGTGTGCCATATGAACAAAATCTGGGATTAATTAAGTGAGAGTGAACTCCTAACCCATTTGAACTGTCATGCTGAAGGTCTGGCACAAAGAATCCGGGAGTTTACAAAGACTAATCACCATTGCAGGGTCCTGTGGGCTACTCTTCACACAAATGCCTTTGTAGTAAAATGAGCCTTCAAAGTGACTGTTGCAGACTGAGAACAACAAAGACAGTGACAAGGAGATGCTCATTGTTTTTGTTCAAAGCCAATTCTTTGCTCTCTTTAGAAAATAAGAAATTATCTCAGCCTTAGAGTTGTCTGTCTAATCATAGCTCTGTATCCACTGATGTCCAGTGGAAATATAAACTGGAAAGGACAGATTTACTTTGGTAAACCTTTGGTAAAAATTTGTTTACTTTTCCCATGCAGCATGTCTGATGAATCCTGATTTATAAAAGTTTCTCAGTTAAATTAGCTGGAGATCTCAGGCCTAAAGTGAACTAAATATGAGTCAAGAAAAAATTTCCTGGAATTCCTGAGTATGAGCAGCTGCATTATAGACTTGAGCGTAGACACCAAACCATGAAGCAGGGTCCACACTCCAAGGTGTACTTGAGATTACAGGGTTTTTGCATGGGCAGGGCACTTGTCTTGGGCTGTGTCCATGTGCACATAATATCAAACAATACAATTTCTGAGGGACTTTTTTTGTTTTATTTTGGTTTGTGAGTTAAACATTTAAAAAATCTTGGGAAGCTACACACATCAAATTAAAAATGAAGTAGCTTTGACAATAAAATTACTGAGGTGGCAAAATCAAACACTCCATTCTAAAAAAAAGCAGCTCACCAGTGTTTAAAAAGCTGAGATAATTGCAACATCCCAGAGGGATTTGATTGAACGATTTCTGGATATTTCTACTACATTATGTGATAACTCTGTAAATTCTGAACAAAAGCAACCCACTTTGATCACCTATTTCCACTCAGTTCATTGCTTTATTTGTTGGGGTTTGTTTTGGCTTTTTTTTTTTTTCTTTTTTCATTAATTCTGTTTCATTAATTTCATTATTGCTGCTAAAGCCACATGTAAGTCTTCTCATCAAGCTGTGAACCCTTTCTTTTTTTATTTGCTGTATCTGTGTATGAAAACAGTCAGTACACCAATCTTGACAGAAATCTACCCACTGATCCCATTGATCTTGCCAAAAGCCCACTCAGACCTAAAGGTAAAGAAAAAGGACCAGAAGTGTTGAGATCACCTGAATTATCCTCAGTGGTGAAAGTTCATCAAAAGATAGCATTGCCTCAATTTGAAAACATGGTGTTTTGTATTTATTTCAAACCCTTTTTATTCAGAAGGTATTGTGGGTCTTTGGAGGTAAGGGCAACACCACAGTGTTTGTAGAAAAGCTTGTGTTGATAACCCGAAAAACAAAGTCCTGACAGCACTGTGTTTCTGCTTTACTAATGGGCAATACAAGTCAGAGTATCTTGCTTGGATTTAGGTAACTCACGGTATACTTCCCTTTCTTCTTTACTCTTTTCATACACATTTTTTTTGGGTTACTGTTAGATACAGTGAGTGTGGGCTCCATAGACCCTGAGAGCCTTGACCAGCATTTCTGTTCCCATGTTGTAACAAGTAAAGATCTCAGTCCTAACTGAAAAATTTTCAGGCAACAAGGATGCTAAAAGAATTAAGTAAAAAGGTGGAATGAAGCTTCTTCATCTATGAATGAGACAGAACTAATCTCTGTACCATATGTGATCTCAGTTCTGCAGAATTCAGACAAGGAAAAGAAAGCAAAATAAAACCTTCAACTGTTCATCCTGTTTTCAAAAATGCAAGTAAACCCAAATGCAGAGCTGGAAAGATCAAAGGGAAAGCAAAAACAGATCTGAAAACAAGGGGAGTTTGCTTTCACATCCTACACTTGGCTCTGAAAAATATGGCTGTGGCTAGACATCCTTGGCCAGCCCTGGCTGTGCCAGCTGAAGACATTGCCATAGCCAGCCCACTCCTGTCGGCTTGCTGCCATGCCCCAGGCAAGGCTGCTGCCTCCTCAGATCCACTGTCTGAGACAGAGAACAGGCTAAAAACAGCCCTTTTTAGGAAGAATAAGCTGTATAAGAAAAGGCTTACTGTCAATATTCCTTGGACTTGCCTGGCTGTGTGGCCACACTGGATGAGGAAACACTGTGCTGAGCTCTGGGGTCAACACATTGCAGGGGCAATGGCCACCAGTGCTGGGGCAGAGACAAAGCACCAGTGACTGGGGTGTGGGGGAAAGGGGATTGATCCTCCCATGTCACTGAGGCGGCAGGTGGTCTGTGAGCAGCTCCTCAGCTTTAGGAGCATCGCCAAGGTGAGGTGAAGCAACTGAGGAGACACAAGCCAGCCCCCATGGTCCAGGATGGGCACCATCCTCAGCAGGACAGGAGAAGAAACCAAAGGAGCTGGCTTCCTCAGCTGACACAGGTGTGTACAGGGTGAGTCCCAACACACATCTTCAGGTTAACAACAGTTCCCTGGGAGGAAAAAATCACACTGGCTGCAAAGACAGGCTTGCTGCTTCCCACAGTCTTCTGTTTTGCACTTTTAATAAGGATATTCGACTATATGCCATTAATTTTGTGGTTTATCAGAGGCAATAAGGAGTATGTAATTCGGGTCACTGGTCAAGTACACCTTTGTCTTGTATGACAGGTTTTTACTCAAAAATTTATCATTCTGGGATACTTTGGGTTCCGGAGAGTTAATGCTTGAAATGTCTTTTTTGGAAAAACATGGCCCAAGCTGGTTGTGAAGCTCTGGGGCAACACGCAGCAGTCCTCTGTATAGCGTCTGACAGCGGTATTTATTTTCATTTGAGAAACAGCGAGAGCAGGACCTGCCCCAGACATCTCTCACTCCATTCAGAAAGCGATGTTTACGGACAGCTGCAGGGAGTTACTCACAAGAGGCTTAAGCAGGGAGGGGAAAAAAGGGCCATTCCTCCAGGCCCACCCAGCCACTGGGTTTTCCAGCTGAAGGGCGGGCTCAGTTTCATCCCAACTGGCCGGTGAAAACTGAGCCCAAACAACTGTCAGGGTCACAAAAGCCTAAGAGATGGAAAAGACAGTGATAAATGTGGTGGCAAGTCATCCCCCAGAGCTGCCTGACGTGCCTCTTGTTTGGACACTGTCGTGGGGTTAACGTTGGTTTGTGGGCTAACACGAGGAAACAAGAAAGGGACAGTCACAGACATCAGAAGGACGTTTGGGAAAATGTTTAAAGTACTTATTAGTTCAGGGGCCTTTTCAACACCAACAGCTCCACATGTTCCATCGGAGATGCAGCTGATTTGCACAAGTAATTCCATGCTCAGTTGAGACAGCATAAATCCAGCATTTTGTAGTTCCCACAGTGTTTTCTGTCTGTCTGTCCCACTGCCTGTTTCTCTGTCCACGTAGCTGTTTTTCACTATCACCCATTATCATGTCATACAAATATCTTCCATATAAAGCTGCAGGCTGTGCTTTTGTAGTGTATTACAGTGTCTGTAGCATTTCCCCTTTTTTAGTCCAAGTGGAAGGGTAAAAACTCCTCCTAACAGAGGGATTCCTGCCTTTTAGGATGTAATGATTTATTTTAATGACCTACTGGTATACATCCTTCCTATTTCTTAGATCTGTTTGGGGCTTTTTACTGTTGTTGGTATGTTGGTGAGATTTGGAGAGGTTAAAAGAAAAGGGGGGAGTTTTCTCATTGCCATGGCCAAAAGGGAACCAAATCCCAGTCCTTACTGAACCTTCTGCAGACATAAATCACAGCTTTCCCTGTACAGAAATGGAGCAGCATCCCCTTCCTTCAGTTACTCTGGCATGTGCTGTGTTGACAATGTGGGGCCAGTAAATCTTTAGAATTTTATCTCACTTGATATTTATCTGAGATATTAGCTATAGATTCTGGCCTTTTATATCACCTACTTACCCAATAATAAGACATAAATCTCCCGTGCCTTATAAAAACATGTAATCTCTAGTACAAAACAATTTCTCTTACATTCTATGGAAATCCAAATATGCTGTCCATAAGTATCTTGAAATTAAAAACAAGACTAAATCCATATTGCCTTCACCTATACTTTGGTTATGGTTTCATATTAAATACAGGCAGTCATCTGCTTGACCAGAATTAAGTTGTTCAGGTTTTCATCTTGATCAAAATTCTGAACAGGCTGCAAAAGGTTTAATGTTTCATATTTAATTCTTTGAGAATTAAAACAAATCAATCAACTATGGAAAATATTGTTGGTTTCTGCTCTTCAACATATGGAGTCTGTGCACACGCAGACAATATGATTTTCAAATGCACCTAGTAGTCTGACTAAAATCTTTGCATTTCAGTGCAAAAACAGCTACTATTATTTTGCCTCAGTGTTGAAATAACAATGCTAATAATTGCACATAACACATTTAACCACAGGAGTCTAATCAAACACTAACTAATAAGACTTAGAAGATCTATGAAGGCATTTATTTTGTCTGTTTTATCAGTAATCATAAACTCAAAGCTCCAGTGTGCCTGTAGGTATTCTGCTGCTGCCAAAAAAAAGGAGTTAAACATTATGTGCCAAAAGCAGAGAGAGGGTAAAAACACATAAAAAGTGTTCATAGCCATGCAACGACTGGAAACGGGTATGTTGGATCCACCTTGCCACTGCTAGCCCATTGCCCTACCAAGGAAGGTAATGAAAATGAAGGGTAAATGTTTTCCTACACCCACATTTGGTGATCACTTTGACCCCAATCATGGGAGAAGACACAACAACAAAACATCTCAAAGAAGAACCCCTGTGGTGTTTCTGCTACTGATTTACCCCATCTGGTACTCTGTCTCCAGGGATGGTAAGTCTCTGAGACTTCAGGAGTCTTGAAACACAAACATGAACAACAATGCTGAGAACAATGAGGAGCTCCGTTTTATTTTCTAGGGCCAAAAAGGGAACAAAAATGGCAGAAACAGACTCATGGGACCCAGTATAGAAATAGATTGAAAAAAAAAAAAGAAGTAAAAGACTGTGTGTGATGGTAGCTTCTTTGACTATATCAATATGAAGCCATTGGCATGAATAAAGCAGAGATTGTCTCTCTGCAGTCATTCCTAGCTAACAAAGCTGAACTTCAGTCAGGTCCTAAATCCCAGCAACATTAAGCAAGTCCATAAATGTTATGTCAAGATAGGCTTATAAATACCTGGCAGCACCACTTCAGTATCACTCAGTACCCTTCTGTCAGGAGTGTCACCACTTCTTAAGCAAATGCTTGAAGTAAAATAAAACAACTTTCAAAACTGTGAGAAAATTAGCCATTGACTAGATCCAAGAATACGTTCCCAAAGAAAGCCACAATTCTAAGCTCTCCTATAAATCTTCCCTTGGCAATTAAGACTGCAATTTTCTTACTTTAAAGACTGTTTTCACTATGCTTTTAGATTATTTTTTAAGTCAGTCTACCAGTGGGATGGCTGTTTTTGATACAAGCTAGTGCCATGTTCCCTATCTGTCTAGAGGAACACCATCCAGTAATGAGATGAACCTTACAGTGAGGTGCAAACAAATTGCAAATGAGCTTTTCCCTGGGGATTCACATGCTACAGCAAGTCCAAAGTTCCTGACCTGCTGAAATAAGAGTGGCTCTAAAAGGTGGAATTTGATTCATCTGCAAGACATACACCAGATGAAAGAACAGTGAATGAGTTTTGTGTTTCTCAGGAATGATTGTCTGGAGGGGCCTGCTTACCCGTTTTGTCCTTCTATTTTGCCTATAGTTCTCTGTTTTGTCATCCAAAGTAGCGTCCTCCAGCAAGCATGGCTGTTTTATCAGTATCTGACTGGACGCCAATGGACAGCCAATGGACAGGCACACAATTGCTGTACTAGCTGGTCAGATGTACCTGGTCTCGGGGACTCTGCATGCTCTGGAAGGTATGCTTCAGCTCCTGGACTTGCTCCAGTACTATCTGCATGGAATAGTCGGCTGGCCTTGAGTCAGTGTGGACATGAACTAAATGCCACAGTGCTGTTAAGTCTGAACCCTGGTAAACAGATGCTGCAAGTAAAATGATGGACCTTAATGACATGTCCCACCACCCAGGGATCCTTGCAGGGAAATGACCTAAGTGTGCCCCAGCCCTCCACCCCTTTGGCTTGGCTTCCACATGGAGGAATGTAAGAACTCAGGCAAGTTGGAAAGAACTGGACACTGGCCAAGGCCGCATTCAGATGGCCAGGGGCAAGAGACTGGAGACAGCCCTGGTGGGGCTCAGTTGAGGCAGAGCCATCTTTTACCCATTTCTGATGTGGAGAAAGGCCAGTTTTGCCACTCCTTACTGTCTGACATAGAACATCAACCCAGTGAGTAAGGTCACTTTTAAAACATCTAATTTCTTTAGCAGCAACAGTCTGCACTACGAAGCTAGGTGCAACTACTTATACCCAAGGCATCTTTAATTCCACAGATTAACCATAACACAGATTGACAGGTAATCAGACCACCGTGTCTATGCCAGCTCTAGTCTTCATGTGGGCTGTACAAAACTGCATGGGACCATGGGGACCTCTACAGCAGCTACTTAAAAACAACCACATCACCAGACAGAGCACAATTTAATGAATAACAGTGTCCCACAGATCACATGCCTGATTTTAGCCCCTTCCTGATGCAACTAAAATGCTCATGCTAAAATAATAGCTAAGTTACCAAAAGGTACTTTGCATTTGGGAGGTCCACACTGTCAATTCCTGCAGCTCAGTAAGATGCAGTCACATCTTTATCTCTGCTAGCTTTACCAGGCATCTAGACATTTAATTTCTAGGTCTGAGAAGTACTCAGCAGATTTCCAATGATAATTCCAACTGTATAACTTTTTGTTGTGGGAAACAAGCTAGGATATTATCCTGATCTCCATGGAACATGAGAAAACTGCTAAACTGAATTGAGTAGATATGCCAATCACCCAGAGTTCAGGAGAGATGAAAAGGGGGGAAAAGAATGATCTCTTAGTCTGTACATGAGGCTCACAGGATATGGTAGTAAAAGAAGGTTTCAATTTCTATGCCTTGTATATATGCTTTATATTCTGACTGACTGAGATTTCCAAAATTGTGCTAAGATGTTGGACCACCATCCCTGTTAAATCTTAAGAAATTAATAACTGAATCTCCTAGGCAGATGTGAAAACTTTGGCCAAAACATATCGTCTGTAATTCAACTTGTTTTACTGTATTTTCCAATAAGTGGACGAAAACTCGAAATGAAACTTCCCGTGCTATTTTTTTCCCTGCGGGCCTGAGTGAGGCAGCTGTTTGTCCTGCCATTGCTGTGGTCTCACATGTGTTTTCCAGTTTGGATGTTGGCATATTCATTACCACCAAAAAAGCAAATGCTGGCTCTGAACAGCCCGTTCATTTGAATCTGATCTCACAATGGCCTGTTTTCTTTCAAAATATACCCTTTGAGAATGTTTTTATGCTTATTATAAAGTAAATTAACTTCACTTCCTCACCAGCATAGCCATTAGGCTGACAAGGACAGCAGGCAAACGTAATCACCAAGTGCAGTCAACAACAGACGGAAGCAAAATCAACTTACTTTTAAATAGTCCTTAACTAATGACAATAAGGAACATTCAGCACCTCAGATATGTGTTTCCAGTTCAGTACAAGAGGAAGCATATCTAAGATACCATTAGATGTAGCCAAAAAATCTGCTCTAATTGACACTCCATCCATAATTCATTGTGTTCTGGAAAATGAAAAAGGAACCACAATATCCGTTTAGAACAGACATTCATGTCTGAATTTTCCTGATGTTCACAGGAGATCAGAGGTGAAGAGGTTATAGGGAAGAAGGTCAGGATAGATATTCATGTGGATAATGTAGATATTCATGGTCCCCATATTTTTTGTTTTTTTTTTTTTAATTGTCCTTTTAATATATTTTTGGAAACTACACTCACAAAAATTGTCCACTGGAAAAAAGTTGTAAATTGCTGAATATCCACAGTTGCAGCAAGTAAGCTACTCTTCAGACTTTCAGGAAACCAGGTCTAATGAAAATTATGCAATTCACTCAAAAGTTATGTAACAGACTAAAATATTTGACCAAATTTGAATAAGTCACTCTATGTGTGCCTAATTTGGGATAATAATGGTCCCTGGTATACTTTGTTATAGAGTCTCATGAACCTACTGGGTCATTTCCCATGCTGTGGTCCTTTTTGAGGACCCTGGCCATGCTTCTTTGATGAAGCTCATGATATGGTTGGCTTTCTAGGCTTCATGCCCACATTGTCAGCTAATGTCCAGCTTTTCATCCACCAGTACCCCAAGCCTTTCTCATCAGGGCTTCTCTCAATCCACTCATCCCCTAGCCTGCATTGATACTGGGAGTTGCCCCAGCTCAGGTTCAAGTCCTTGCACTTGGCTTTGTGGAACCTCATGAGGTTTCCCACTTACTCAAGCCTGTCCAGGTCTCTCTAGATGGCATCCTGTCCCTCAGGCGTGTAAATCACAACACACAGCTTGGTGTCATCTGCAAACTTGCTGAGGATGCACCCAATCCCACTGTCTATGTCATTGATGAAGGTATTAAACAGTACTTGTCCCTGAGGGACACCGCTTGTCACTCAGTCTGGAGACTGAGCCATTGACTATTACCCTCTGGAAACAACCATGCAACCAGTTCCTCATTCCAGTCTACCCCAAACTGTCCACCTATTAAATCCTTATCTCTACCATCTAGAGAGAAGGATGTTGTGGGGGACTGTGTCAAAGGCCTTAGAGAGGTCCAGAGAGGTCCAGATAGAGGAAATCCATTGCTCTTCCCTTCTTCATTGATATAGTCATTCCAGCATTGTAGACCATGAGGCTGGTCAAGTCAGGACTTGCCCTTGGTGAAGCCATGTTGGCTGCCTTGAATCACTTCCCTGTCCTCCATGTGCCTTAGGATAGCTTCAAGGAGGATCTGATCCATGATCTTCCCAGGCACAGAGGTGAAGGTGACAGGTTGGTAGTTGCCAGAGTTCTCCCTTTTATCCTTTTTAAAATGGGTGCAATGTTTCCCTTTTTCCAGTCAGTGGGAACTTTACCTGACTGCCATGACTTTTCAAGTATCATGCAGAGTGACTTGGCAACTACATCAGCCAATTCCCTCAGGACTCTGGGGTGCATCTTATCAGCTCCCATAGGCCCATAGACTTCTGTATGTTCAAGTTCCTCAGGTGGTCAGAAACCTGGTCTTCTCCTACACTGGGAGGGACTTTGCTCCTGCCATCCCTGCCTTGCCATCCATTCACTTGAGAGGTGTGGAGATAGAGACTGCCAGTGAAGACTGAGGCAAAAAAGTTGGTGAGTACTTCAGCCTTCTCCTTGTCTGTTACCAATTTGCCAGTCTTGCTCAACAGGAGGACTATGCTATCTTTGACCTTCCTTTACTGGCTGGCAGCTGTAGAAGCCTTTCTTACTACTGTTTGTGTCCCTTGCCAAGTTCAGCTCCAGCTGTGCCTTGGCCTTCCTGATCCCAACCCTACATAACCAGGCAGTATCCCTGTATGCTTCCCGGGATAGCTGTCCCTGGTTCCACCACCTGTACAACTCTTTCTCGCCTTACATTTGACCAGCAGGTCTAAACTCAGCCTTGTTGGTCTCTTGCCTTCTTTTCCTGATTTCTTACACTCGTGGATTTTTGACCAACTTTTCTCAGAGGCACTGTTCTAGGATATGACCAACTAAAACTGATTTTAAAAGGGAAAAGGAAAAATCCTCAAGCTAGCTTTTAGAGTTGCCTGACAGCCAAAGACACAGTTGTTTGATTTATGCGCTGTGAAAAGTCACTGAATTAACCTAATTAATTAATTAGGACTGGGGTTTCAGCTGAAGAAATATCTCACTACTCTATTTGTTTTCATCATCTCAAATTCCATGGAAAAGTACTACCTTCCTATCTATTGAAGGTAATAGGTCGCATGTTTGAAACAGAGGGCCCTCCCTCACTGACATAATGCATGACATAATCAGCTTTCTTTACATGTTGACCTGGTCAGCATATTTTATCCCTAAGACAAAATGGTTGAATTTTCCCCAGTATAGTTTCAAGAACTAATATGTTTTCTCAGACACACAGGAGTATGCTTCAAAGTCACTTTCTCATGCAAAATTACTTCAGGGGTGTAATTTCTTTGCCTTCAGCAGAAATACACTTCCCAAATGAAACGATCCTATCTGTGACTTTTAAAATCAGATTGTTTGTAATATTTACACATTTTCATTAACGTCAGAACTCTAACTGGCACATCAGTACATCTGTAATGCTTGGGAGCGCCCTGAAAGCATCAAAAATGTCAACACCAGCCCTCTGTAGTTATGGGCTGAAGATTTCCACATGGACTGGAAAGAAATACGGTCCCCAATTTAATAGTTAAATCAAAGCTTGGGAGGTTACCAAATTGTCCAGATGTATCTGTCTTGCTGTTGAAATCCCTTGTTACTTTACATGAGTACAGGGTTTTCTTCTATAAGTGATTACAAGTGTTTGTGTTTAGAAATGTCAGGAGTAAAAAGGAAAATAATGATAGAAAAGCTCATGGCAGTCAGCCCTTCATTCCAACCTCCTAACACACAGCGTGAGGAGATACTTCACGACTGCATCAAGTCTTACATGACAGCAACTGCACATAATTTCAGCAGTAGCAATAGATGAAAAATATGTTCATACCTTTCTCTAGTTGCTTATTCTGTGACCGACATAAGTGTCCATGGAGAAAATGGGTAAGCAAATAAATTGTTTTCACAGCAGATAAGGTATCTCTTCACTTTCTTCTCTGCTTTTTGATCACTCTTTTCACAGAATCACAGAATCACAGAAAGATATGGGGTTGGAAGGGACCTCTGGAGATTATCTATATTTTATATAACAACAACCCCATATGCTATTCTAACAATCCCATATACTATTTTTGTACCGATCTTTGCTATAACCTTGTCTGAAGCATTATTCTGAATTCATTTTAGACTGATTCGTTATTTGGACTGCAGAAAGGGACAGAGTTGTGGATAAAGATCCTAGTTTGCTACATGATCAAAGAGAACAAAATCTTTGCCCCAGAAGTTTTGTCATCTGTAACTTAATAAACAACAGATAAAGACACAGATAAATACAGAGAATCAGCGAGCATAATATTTGCAACTGCCCAGGACCAGTTGATAGCTCTAATGCCACCAGGCACTCTTAACTTCTGAAACAAGGTGTCAATATTCCTTCCACTAAAAGGCAATGTTATGCACTAGTCTCTGAACCCTGCCTGGGGATTCTATGGGAGATGAACCCAGACAACACAGTGCCATGGACCATCCTAACAACCTGCCAGCAGAGAACCTTGAGTTCCTGCACCCAGAGCATTGTTTGGTACTGCTTTATTTGCTAGTATAGGTGGATTCACATCGTGATGGGGATTGATCAAAGCAAGGCAGCTGCCTTTGCAATGACATAAAACATAAGAAACTATATGCAATGTGTCCAGATCTTAATAAAAATGTAATGTCAGCAAACAGAATCACTGCTAGGCTAAACCATATGAACAAAATTGAAGATTTTTTTTTTCTTCATCAGAGTAGTTTGTAAAACAAACATATCCAAGAGTTTTGGAAAGGTTAGAAACCCTCAGGCTTTTGCACATAAATCAGATTCTAATGAATAGAGGGTTAGCAGGTGATTTTCTTCCAGGACAAGTTATTTCTCTGAACAACTTCTTTTTCTCCCTCCAGACCAGATGGTAGTATTCAATGTCTAACATAGATTACCAAAAGAGATGGACAACTTATGTTTCATTTGTGCATGCATTTTTGTGCATTTGCGATGTTAGACAAATCTGTTTTATTGAAACATATCCATACATACACACACATTAAGCCGACAACACCCAGGGGTTGTGCACATGATGTATATAAAACAAAGCCACAAAAGCAATCAAATACACCTTTAAACCATCTCTTAGTGTACTGCAGTGTAAACCATTTATGCCTTTGTCTAGAGGAAAATGTCTTCCCAGGGCTACAACCACTATATTTCAAGCCAGTGCGTCATAACATTGTCTGTCCTGTAGTGGTGGTGACGGATTGTATGGTGAGGTTGCCACTGTAATCCTACAGACAGTGAGAGAGAAAAAAGTTTTTGCAAAAAAAAAAGGATTTGTTCACAAAAGGATTCACAGTAGATTGAACAATTTTTAGAACTGAAAAAATACAGTCTGTTATGCGCTTTGATGTGGGTCATAGTCCCTTCTTGCTGATAATTGGGTCTTAATAATCCAAGTGGATCACTAGGTATAATAGCATGGTCACACTGCCCTGTAAGTGTCAGGCAGATGTATTCAAACCACTCCTGTTTAACTTTGACCCCTCTCCCTATCCTTCATATCCCCATAACTTTTTTCTTATTCATAAGATTTTTGTTTTTTCTTTAGAGAAATGAATGAAAAGGACTCTGTCTTTACAGTAACAAGGTAAGAAATGGACTTTCTGTTTTCATAGCTACAGTAGTAACCATATTTATTTAGCAATGATAGTGACCCAACAAAGAACAATACCAAGATTTTGTTGTGTTTCTGATTTTTGATGGTGGTTATTTAACTGTGGCATCAAGCCCTTAGACTCTTTGCTGTCCATTCATATCACTTCAGTTGGTTGTAAAGATAGCACCCATTCATGTTCACAGACAAGAATATGCTGCATGCAGTATAAATGACTGGAAGATCCTTTCCAGACACTATGGACTATTTGAATCCTTTATCTCCTCCAAACAACACAATTTTATTGCACCAGCCAGAGAAATAGTAGTGATATTTGAATACTGCAAGAGTTTCTTGTAGCCTAAAGTTCTCTGATTTAGCATCAAGCTAAGCAAGTGATGTTTTAAGGACTCATTGCACATCAGATGACATCGTCTTTGTTAGTGAAACTAAAGAGAAGTGTTTTCCCTGAAGACCTGGTGACCATAGATGGGCTGGTTGGAGGTACATTTGCACTGTCCACTCACTGGCAAAGACAGCTGCTGGCTCCCTGTCCCCAGGTACGAAATCCAACTTCCCCATTGTCCCTTTCTGTGGGACCATGGCATGTAGTGGAAATCAGTTAAATTATCCAGACTAAATGTCAAAAATCTATTTTTAAGCCAGATTATTTCACCAATTCAAAGCCGAGGAGGATCTGCAGGCAGAGGGACCACCACTGGGAAGGTGAGGGCTTGAAGGGACAGGGACAGAGCAGGAGAGGAAAATGAGGATACAGCCATATGGGCGGCATGAGATGGCCTTATCATGGAGAAAAAAGTGGCACCAGTTTTCCTGCATTGTGGGAAACTAATGAGAAAAGTACCATTTCGGGAACTGAAATTGAGACCAATCAGGCTAGAACTCAACTGCTGTAAATGGGGCAGAAATACTTCCAAATGAGAACGAGGCTTTACACTGTGATTTAAAGCATGAAACCCCCATTTAAGTGGCATGTAAACCAATTAATAGCAATGCAATGAAAATGAGTAATAATTTTTTGAAAGGCCACAATGGAAAGATGCTTAACTGCTGCTTCTTATTAAGTAAAGATTTTCCAAACCTAACACATAAGTTGCAGGACTTTTATTAAAAAGTCTTTAAAAATTACATAGAAAATCTGTCCCTATTCTTTTAAATATAGAAGTTTATTCACCTTCTACTACTTTTTAAAAACTCTTCTCATTTGCTGGAAGCATTTATCAAGAAATATTTTGGGCTAATAGTTACTAATTTCTGAATGCCAGCAAATTTAATCCTAACCTAGTTTGTCTGTTATTTGCAACATAAAAGAAGGGAACCAGAGCCAGCCTTAAACATGAAGCAAATGTTGCTCCCATTAAAATCAATGGAGATGTACAATTCACTGTAACTAAGGCTTTTTCATATTCATCACAGAGAGACTCAACAGGTTTAATGGCTTCGATATCATGATAATGAAAAACTCTGCCAGGACACAGTGTAGCATGTCCTTTTCAGATAATTTCTTATTTTTCCAAAACCAGCATGATGATGATGGGCAGAACTTGTAGTTATCTACCTGAAATTAAACTACCTGTAGTTGTAGTTATCTACCTGAAATGAAACCAAATACACAAAAAAAACCCAACAAAACAAAACAAAACAAAAACAAAAAACAAAACAAAACAAAAACAAAACAAAACAAAAAAAAAAAAAAACAACAAAACAAAACAAAAAAAAAAACCAAAAAAACCCCAACCAACAAAAGTTTCCAAGTCCATTGAACTCTGTCCTAGTGCCATACATGATTTACAAGTGAAATCAAATCTCAAAGTGTGTCACTGAGTTTTGGAGAAGGCAAAGACCATACCTATGTGCTGGAGAAATTCAGTTGGGCTCTGTAAGGGATTCTAGACACATGCAAGGACTTCTGCCTGCATGGGAGCAGAGCCAGGCAAAATACAGGTATGAATGATGACAGCTTGCTTCCTTTTCAGCCAGGGCATCTAGGGAGATTCCCTATGTGGCATAGCCCTCCTCAAACAACTTAATTTAATCCTTTAGCTATGACATCATTCTTATCATTCTTTTTTGCCATCACCTCATATATCACAGAAGTATTATTCATTCATTCATTATTAGAACTGGACATTGACACAAGTATATTTTAATAACATGTATTCCTTACAATGGCTGTTTATTAAGCTATTATTTCTAGGTCTATTTACAATTAATCATAAATTGTCCAAGACATATATTTTCATTATCTCTCCAGCTTTTTGATTGGATGAGAGCCCAAAAAGCCTGTCTCCTCAGATGACAGCATGCTGGCTCAACTGTGTGTGTTTGATGTCTTGTAATTCCATCACTGCAAAACCAACCACCAATATGGCAACTTTGCTGATTTATTGATGTGGTCAAGAGAAAACGCACTTCTTTTGCTTTTCTTTTTCACTTGGTAGAGGGAAAAAAATGTTCTTAATAAAATATATATAAAAAAAAAAAGGTTTAATGCTATTTGTTTGAGAACTGAGATAACTAACATGAAAATAATCTTGAAGGTGACAGTATTTTCACTGTCAGGACTTTTCCAGTCTGAGTTGTGTATTTGTGATTAGTTTGAGAGAGTGAGACAAAAAGAGACGTTCCAAGTTGCCAATTATTTACTTCCAATATGACATTTTGACTATGATTTTATGTCTGATCAGGATTTCTTCCCTTGAAAGTTCTCTTACTGGAAAGCCATGATTCACGCAAAGCACAAACCTGACTTTTCCCAGGCATGAACCATTTTTGAAGACATTTTCAAACTTTTCCACTTTTCCAAATGTAATTTGGTGGCAATATGAATTATTAGACTTGCAAATACAACATACAATAGCAGAAAGTAAATGGGAGGGAGAAAGAGTATGGAAATGGCAAATCATCAGTGGGTTTGAAACTAACCCTTTTTCTGCAAATGCATCTTCCTAGAGATCTTAACCTTGTGCAAAGTCCAGCCAAGATCACTGGTGCCCCACATCAACCTGGGCATCTGGCTTGAGGGAGAGGACTGTGGGCTGGGAGCTTGAGTCTGTTGCATGAGTTTTCTTTAGCAATGCAAGGCACAAAGCCTTTTAAAGTAGACTTTGCTCAGTTTCTTTTCCATTCCTTATGTTCACTTGGTGAAGAATGCCAAATACAGAAAGTGAGGTGTTAGGACTGCACAGCTTCCACCACATGGCAGGTCTCACCTATCACCAATCCAGAGTGTTGCCTCTTCAGGTCAGGAATCTTGTTTCTGATGTGTCAAAACAGCCCCTACAGTAGTAAAAAGTAAGAACATTTAATACTAATAGCACATAAATTACATATAATATATTTTTAATAGTTCCTAGATCAGTGTTTTACAGGAAAGATTTATCTAGAATGAAGTCATAAATGACCTCTGTTGGCTCCCATATTTTTGAAATGTGATAAATTCTTCCTACACCATCAGTCAATAGGTTTCGCAATATTCCTGCAGAAACCTATCAACAATCTTTTCATCTGAATCTGATTAAACAGAGCGAAGTCACTGAGCATGAACAATTCCTTCTTAGCTGCCTTGAAAAGCTTAACAAGAATAAAAGTTTCTAACATTCCTACTCAGCATTGTATTTGCATGCAAGACTCAGGAAAAAACTCAGGTAGGCAACATGGGCATGTTGGGGCTTTCTGCCTTTGAAAGAAGTTCCTGAAACAGACTCCAGATATGTGACCCTTACAAAAGAGGCTGTTTGAGATCTTTTGTTAGTCAGTCACTTTTCTTTCCCCCGTGACTTTACAAACTCACACAGGCTCAATTTCCAGTCCTTATGTGTGAAGCCAGGGATACATTAAGGAAGGGGAATCCACAAGGGAGCAGGTAAATGGTTACTGAAGAAACACTTGTGTCATAACCAGCAGCCACCCAGAAGTAGCTGTCAAAGAGCCAGTGAGCCATAAAATGGCAGGGGTCAGCTATCCACTGGGACTAGTTTTCCAAGGTGAATATAGCAATAAATTCAGGGCTGTTCACAGAAGGAATTTGGATTCCTTAGGTGCTGGTTACAGATGCTTTCTAGACTTCCATAAGATGGTCTTTCAATGACTCTGTTCTTGTAAAAATGTAAAAATTTTCTTTAAAAAAAGATGTAAAAAATCGTGTAAAATGGATAAAAAAAATAATTTTATATTCAGCTATCTCTCCTCCCCTAGCCTTGCTCTGTCTGAGGTACATTTCTCTTCATTGTCAGGAATTAATTGCATCTGGAAAATCTTGGATTATTTTCCCTCATTTCCTCGAAATAGCGAGGATTTGATTTGGTTACCTTCACTTGCCACAAGTCTATTTTCAATATGCTCTTGGTGCAGTGCTTTGATAATGGGAGAAAAATCAAAATAAGCAATGATATAATTTGGTGGATTTTTTTTTTTAGTTTGATAGCACCATTGCTCTTATCAATGAAAGCTTATCTCTTTAACTTACACTGTTTAAACTTCCTGTTAACTTTGCTTGGAAATCTCTTACCCATCTCTGAATCGCAAGTTCTTGTCACCTTTATTTTCTCAACTGTTCTGTCAGGTCAAACCCGGAGCATTTATTATTAACCTAGATTAAGTTTGGAAGCTTACTGTTCTCATTTCAGACCTGAAAGCACTGAAAGTTTCTCTGCTTTTTTTTAAGCTATACTTATTGATTTAATACAAGATATGACCTCTGTCTACTCATCTTACCTTTCTGATTGCAGTCATCTGACCCTAAAAGCAATCATCTCAACACCTTCTTCCTTTATCTGTCAATATGAGTTCTTCGTAATGAAAAGTAAAAAAATTAGATTCCTGAGGTTGTTTCCTTATGGAATTGGTAAATGTTAAGCTTTTGCTTAGACTTATTTATAATATGAATTATTATATATTAATTTATGCAAGAAATGTCTTTATTATATCACATGGTTGCAAAAAGTTCCACACATCCACTCAGTTGTCCTTTTGTTGTGAAAGGACAACAATTGTATTTATCCAGCTTGACTTCTGTTAGACACACAGAAAAATATGGTGTTTATCTTACGTAGTCCACAGAGGATCTCAAGTGAGCAGTAGTAGCAGCAGAGCACAGCAACCTCTAATACCAGATGCTTGAGGTCTGAAAGCATAAATTAACGAGCTGAGGGACCTCAGAGGTACAGGAGTGGACCTCAGGACAGAATATGAGTGCAGGGCAGCCTGGGTACAACACCAGGGCAGAATGTGAATGGCAGAATGTGGGATCCTAATTAAATTAACGAGAAGTTGTAAAGATTATTTGGGAGCCGAAGTGTGCATCAGCAATTAGTGTCCTTGCCTCTCTGAATCTTTCAAAACTAACCTTCTGTAACTCATCCACCATACTGATGTCCATGCTTTCATAGACCTTCATTATCTTCAACTGTTTTATCATCTGTTGCTTGCTATTGGAAGGTCCATTTCCAACTCTGAACAACGCACCTTTTGTTTGTGAAATTTCAAGCAGGCTCTTCAGTGTTTTTTCCCCAGGCTGCCAGACAGTCTTAGGAGGAGCTCCTATAAACTCCTGCAAATTAAACTCATCAACTGCTAAGATAGTGAATGCACTGCCTATCTCCCTGATCAATATTGTCTCACTCTTTTTTTAATTGTTTATGTCCATTTATTGTCTCTGGTCTTTAGTTTGTAATTTGCCAGGGAGGGTTTCCTGCCTGGTCACTCCTTGTCCAGGGTTCAGGTCACTGGATCTCAGCTCTCAGCTGAGACACTCAGCTGTAATGTTGCTGGCACCAATAGATGAGGATGGCATTGGTGGGGAAGGATAATTGGTGTCAATGTTTTTGCCTTCATATGAGCTGAAAATTACTTCAACAGGCAGAAAGTTATTCAGTTTTGTAGAAGCCTTGGAAATTAGTTGTAGCTTATGAGACCCTGATAAGTCATGCTTAGAGCAACAAACTCAGAAGAAAGCTGGAAGGACTCTTGCCTATACCTGCAAGGAATGAGTGAAGTAGTACAAAAAGGAGAGGAAAAGACGGAACTCCCATATGATTAGAACCAGACGATTTCACTTTTTGGAGAAAAAATGTCAAATTTAGGAGCAACATTTTTTTTTCTTTTTGGTGGAGAGGAGGAGCTGATTTATAATATTTTAGCTTTCTGGATTGGCAAGAGGGTGGTGTCAGGAGCAGAGGCACAGGTTCTGAGAGTCCATTTGGTAGCTGTACACCAATGTAATGGGAACTGTAATGGGAAGTTAACTGGATAAGCAGACACAAATAGCCCAAATAATGCCAAGATTTTCATATTTATGCCTTTGAATGCCTCCTGGTTTTTGATCCAAGTTATTAAGACATCTCATTTTCTGGAAGCTCCAAACACTCAAACCTTTGAAAATCAGGCCTTGGAAAACTGATGCAAATCGTGCACCAAAAATGTATGTTTCCAGAGCCACCAACTGTTTTTTTTTAAATCTTACTGTGATTTAGATATTCCCTTTGTTGATAATCATTAAAATATGGTAATTGTTACCAGGATTCCTCTAAATTTCAAAAGAAAATTGATACGCACTTTAAAGTAACAGGAATACTGCTCATTTATAGTTTTTAAACACAAGCACATCCCTACCTAGTGATCCTTCTTAATGAAGCATGTATTACATCTCCGACTGCCAGGCAAACAGGGAAATAAGCTGTCCAAATTGCTGTGCAGCCAGATACTTGCTCACTCCAGAAGAGCTGCCAAATAACTCTCGCTTGGGAAGAGCGTCCTTCAGTCTGGAGGTGACTTCCATTTCTTCTAGCTGTGGCAGAAGACTTAGCGTTGCGTAAGTTTCTGTAGGGCTTTAGACATGAGAGGCTGCCTGTTGCTCACTCTCTCCCCATCATGAGCCTGTTCTAGTACTGCTGAAGACACATTTCCTAATTGATCCACAGTTCAGTACGGCGAATTCACTTCTGCTTTCTTAGTTGTCACCTCACGTGAGATGATTTGGAAATGGATTGAACTATTTTGTGCTGTCACCTGGAAGCAACTATACTAGTTGCTGGAGGGGTGCTTCTCCCATGAAGGAGAAAGAAATTGCAAAGAGAGGTTATGGCAAAAATATTTTTATTGGTAGATAAAGACTTCCAAGTCATAACAACAACAAAAATGTCACAGTTCATCAAGCTCTATTTCCTGCCCCTGGAGTTGAAGGCAGCTTAGATGCTTCATCTTAGACATCTGACTCTGATCTCATAGACTTCAAGTTTGGTCATGCGTATGGGTTAGACAGTGACAACTTCTTGAGTGAAAGGCCATCGCATCATTGTTGTATCTTATGACTCAATTACAGAGCAGATGTGCTCCAAGGGGTCTTATTCACCACCCAGGTGAAGATACAAACAAACATAGCTTGGCAAAGGCACTCCAAAGAAGATTCTTAGTGTCCTTGTGTACATGGAAAAGCATTACAGGTTAAATTGAGAGATGTTGCAGAAGTGCAGTTGGGATACCTGAGATAGGGGCATTGGTCTGTTTAAAATAGGAACTAATCCTTTTTTTCAGGAAGAAAAAAATTTAAAATGTAAGTGCTACATAGCACAGAGGCAATTTTTTCTTCACTTAGAATGTATAAGAAGTCACCACTATCATAACATGCATTTTCCATACTCAATAAAGAAATACAATGGATGATAGAGTAGCTTGTGAAAAGTCTGTACTTGCCTGAGTGTGCACTGGGGTTAAAGCTATGTCTGTACAGATTCATGCAGATGTGCAAAATATCCCAATGGTTCAAACTGAACAGTTGCTGCCTTCTGCTGAGAGCTGGTGGTGGGCAGTCCACTGCTCCGGGGCTGGAGGTCCCATACCACACCTCTCTCACAGTCCAGGATGGGGTCACCACATAGGTGGAGACTTTAACATTTGTCAGTGTAGGCTGTGTCCAAAAAAAATTAACAATAGAAGTAGCCTCTTAATTCTTTCAGAATTATATCCTTTAGGTATATTATATCTTTCCTCTGTTTATCTTCATATTAAAAGAAAAATTAAACCAGCAACTCAGCAGCTCATGTTACTAGCCATGCTGATTTCCGCTAATCTCTGTCACCCACCAGGTTTACTGGCCAGTTTGATGGATAAGGATCGGCGGACAGTTCACTATTGTCTTTGTAATCCTCTAGTCACCAAACATGTATTTACGTATTGTACGCTTGTTGCTAAACAAGAATAATCCAGAGCAGCCACCCGCGTCATCACTCCCGGTTGCCATGGAGATGAGTCACAACATCTCTCGCTCTCAGGATGGTTTCCTGCTCAGGGATTTCTTCGAGGGTTTTCCCTGCCTTCATTACACAGTAAAAAGCAGCTTTGTGAAGCAAAGTTGATGATTTAGTTCTGCTGTGTAGTCAGATATATAATTCCTCCAGTGGTGCTAAAATGTTTAGGAAAGCTACTTCTACTGCCTTTCAAAACCTCCCAAACTTATCTTCATATGAAAAAAATCTAGATACAAATCCAAAACACTCTCATTCTCTTAAAATAATAATAATAAAATAAAAATTAAAAAAAAA
>VZRU01018982.1:108829-122600 GCA_013398155.1 Pedionomus torquatus | reverse complement strand
GGAGAGGAGAGGAGAGGAGAGGAGAGGAGAGGAGAGGAGAGGACTATTTCAGTTGGAAGGGACCCATAAATTTCATCCAGTCCAGTTGCCTGATCAATTCAAAGCTGACCAAGTTAAAACATGTTGTTAAAAATGTTGTCCAGATGCCTCTTAAACAGTCAGGCATGTAGCGTTAACCACCTCTCTAGGAAGCCTGTTAAAGTATTTGATTACACTCTCAATAAAGAGAAGTTTCCTGATGCAGTTTTGAACCATTCCTACATGTCCCACCACTGGATACCAGGGAGGATTGCTCTACACCTTCCTCTCCACTTCCCCTCCTAAGGAAGCTGTAGAGAGCAATAGGGTTGCCCCTTAGCCTCCTTTTCTCCAAATTGGACAAGCCCAAAGTCCTTAGCTTTTCCTCATAGGACATTTTTTCCAGCTTTGTTGCCCTCCTCTGGACAAAATAAATGGACCTACACATCCTTCTTAAACTGTGGGACCCAGAACTGCACACAGTATTCAAGCTGAGGCTGCACCAATGCTGAATGAAGCGGGATAATGACTTTTTGTCTTCATTTTTATGAAATCTGTTGCAAATGGTCATGGAAGAGTTTCTGTAGTCAGAGGTCTGTACTTGGTATGTGCTCTGTTGATGTCCATTATAGGCCTTGTGTCATGTCAAAGGAGGAGGTGAGGAGGACTGCAACATGAAATCGCCTGAGTGAAATTCAGCCTGCCACCTCACATCATCAACAGGACACTGCATTTAGAGATGCACAGTACATTTTTCAGGCAAAGTTGGAGGCACAGACAGCCAAAGAAGCACTTCAGCTAGGACTCCCTGGGTAATGGGCAGTTTGCATCCCCATCTTGAATCCAAGCAGTTAAATTCTGCCTTTGCTGGCTTTGGTTTTCCAGGTAGGTGGTCTGAGCAGGAACTGCTGCTCCTGAAGAGAAATACAGGTGGCTGACGGCTGAGCTCCGTCTGCAGCTCTGCAAATGGCAGCAGGGCACAGTCTTGCTGGGAGCCTCAGAAACTTTCTTCCTTCTGAGCACGTTTCCACTGCTCCCTGTCCCTCCGCATACTGTGCAGCCATAAATCCTGCCCCTAAGCTCGCTCACTCTGCTCAGTTGTTAACTTTCACACATGATTTTTTTTTTTTTTTTTTTCTGGATTTTGCTGTACTGAAATTTCACCAAGGCTGCAGTAATTTCAGATTTTGGCCCATTTAGCATCAGGACAACTGCCCAAGCCCATTTATTACAAACATATGTTATGAATTCAGTTAAAACAAACAGTCTCTTATTTTCTCAAGTCAAAATAATTACACTCCAGACTTACTTAAAGCAAACATAATTTAAAAGCAGTATTTTTTTAATAGCAAATCTGTTCTAGTAGTGAGTCTGAGATCAAAAGGGAGGCAAAGCCCTAATACAGGCTAAACGAAACAACAAAACCTACCAGAAGAGGTGAAATCATAGTGCTTACAATGTTGTCTCAGTCTCTGTCTTCACCACTTCTTTTCTTAGTTTTTATATTTAAGTTTAGTTTTATATGTTAGTTATTATATTTAAGGCAAAACAAAATGAAATAAAAATAAATGAAGAGCAGTGAAATAATGCAATGCCCAGAAGACAGGATGTATCCCACAGCCAGCTTGGAGTTTTTCTGCATCCTTCCCAGCCTTGGTCTGTGAGGAGGTGTTGGAATCACTGCCTTTATGCAAGCCCAGTTAACCTTCACTTGTCTGTCCTTGATTTGTTTCAGAAGAAATTACCCCACAGCTTCAGAGTGGTCTAGAAACAGGGGCAGACGTTCTGAAGCAAATGCCTGAGGGTGAATGATGCCATGTGTCTGGTTTATTATGAGTGCTGCACTTGGATACAATCCCTGCAGAGAGTTTCTACCATCAGAGCAGCTGAGCTTTTTGTGACAAGCCAGACCACTGACATTCAGTGTCACACTCTTAAAGAGAGCCAAGATTGAAACCTCCTGAGCCTTTATCAGGGGAATTAGTTGGTGTAGCAGAAAGATTTTATATCTTTTTCATCATGCAGAGGCAATAAACAAGGGTAACAAGGTTTGGTGTATGAGAGATATTTGTCAAAAATGAAGGAGAGGTTTTGCAATGCTCCTACCTCAAGTCAGCACAGGACAACACTGTTGGAAAGGTTTGTTGCCATTTTTGTATTGTGGCCAGTGCAGGTCTGTGCTTTTACTGGACAAAGCTCAAAAGTACCAAGTACCAGTGTTGCTCCACCACTGCATGGAGAAGATCTTTTGATGTCAGTGGGCAGGGAGAATATAACATAGTGCCATGAAAACTTATCTGGAGGCACTGTTTGTGGAGAGCTTTTGTGCCCTGTAAAGTCAGATGGACAGCATCTCAGACACCTGCTCTGGGGTGTGATGCCCTCACAGCCTGGGTGATTGACGAGGGTGAGAGTCTAGTTCAAGATCCAGCAGGAAATGTGAAGCAGAAAGTTGAACCACTATCCGTGATTACTATGCTGTTCTGTACTTTTTCATCCAAACTTCTGTAAAGATCTGTGCATAGCATCAGTGTCTCCCCACATCTCACTATTTCAGCAGGCCAGTCCCTCCTGTGGTCACCAACATGACACATGTGTGACTGTACATGAGCACAACATGCTGTCCCAGCACAGCAGAGAGCCACAGACTCCAGCCCCCACTCTCATGTCTGGCAGCTCATGATGGAGACTGCTTGCTGTTGGTGGGGCATGAGAAGGAAGGATAACACAGACAGGTTGCTGATGACTGTCCATGAGGTCTTTGACAAAGTATCCAACTGACCTGGGCTAACAACATTTTCCATGCTTCAGTCCGCTCCTTTTGTGCCTAGTTTTTTTATCCCGATCTCACCTGAAATGTCAAATAAGGTTCTCCTTCTGTGCCATGCTCTCAATGACTTTGATCAGGACTAACATTTCACAAGAAGTATGAAATCCCAACACAAGACCACTATTGAGGAGTTATTAAATGTTTCTGCACTTCCACAGCTCTTCAGCGTACATGAGGGCAGGTTCCCAATGGGTGTCAATTTGCCTTGTTTGCCACAGCCTGCAGCGGTGTGCTATTCTACCGCTGCTGGGCATCTAGACCCAGTTTTGCATTCCCATATACTGCTGTGTGAAGCATCAGCTGAGAACTGATGCTACTTAGTATTTTGCAAGGCATCTTATACACAGAGTGGAAGGCAGCTTCCAGTAATTCTCCACTTGACAGTTATTTAATACATTTCAGCTCTGGTTTCAGTTCTACATTTAGATTTACAAAAAAAGGATTCCTGACATTTTGTCAGTTATTTCATCCATGCCTGTATTCCCACTTCATCTCACATTTCTTCAGTTCATTACAGCAACCCCTGCTATGACAGGATAAAGCCATACACAAAAAGCCCTTTCATGGCTACTTCACATCGATATCTATTTTTGAGAGAGAAACTGAACTGAAGCAGCATGAGTCTCTAATTCACTTTTTCTCCTTGTCAGCAACTGGATTGTCAGGGCTGGGGTACAGAGAAGGACACTGTCACCTCCCGTTTAGATGCCCCACTGGGACATAAATTCAGAATGAAGGGATTGAAAAAATTCCAGCCCAGTCAAAATCTAAAGCATATTTAATGTATATGCTAGATAAGGACAGCTTTCAACTCCTTTTGTGAAGACAAGCTTGATGCTTGCGAGACAGCTTCCGTACTGAAGAAAAAAGGGGTTGTGTAAAGATTTGACATGCAGTTGTTGCCTGAATACCAAATTATCTCTGGGCTTTTACCTAGCAGCTATCTTTCTCCCAGCACAGCCTATCTATTAGTCACCATTCTCATGCTCCTTTGCTACAACAGCTTAGAAGATGGTGATTTTATTCACCTACACCTGTTTTATCCAAGGTGGAGCAGGTCAGAAAGTCACAGGGCTTTTCTGTTTGATTGTTTGTTGTTTCTTCTGGCTTGTAGTACAAGAAGGAGGAGAGATGCAATGTAATTCAAAGAAAGAGAGTTCAAAATGGAAGCAAGAAAACACTTCTTCACGATTTGGCACCTATAGTGATACATGTCTTCACACAGGCTCAAGAAAATTAAAGACTATGGAATGTTTTAAGATAAGATCAGATTTGGCAATTTATTCTGAAGAAGATATAAAGATGCAGATGTTGAAAATCAATGCCAGGAACATTTTAGAAAGGACAGATACCCTGTGCCTCGAGATATTATCTAATCTCTCTTCAAGATTAGGAGGTCTTTGTAGATTTTGGATGATTCTTCAACTTCTTTACAGGAGATTGTTGATATCTTTGTCAGATATGTCTGGCGTTGGTCTTTCTCAGAAAGCATCTTGCACCAGCCAGGCTTCCAGGCATACTGAAAAACCTTATATTATTATTAACTCTACCTCCTCTAAACCTTTTCTGGAAGTGGTTTATGTTAGCCTAAATTCTTCTGCCAGAGAAATCAGACTCCTCCAAATCCATTTGCTTTCTGACAGCTCCAGCGTTTTTCCAGACTAATCTTTGAGCTCAAAGGATGCTGCTCTCTGTATGGCTGCCTCCTCAGTTTTCCTGTTGTGTACAAGTTATGCCATTTGGAGCACAATTGCTGCCAATTGGATAAAACAGGAGCTGAGAGCTAGGAAGTGATCCCAAGCATTAGCTCCTTTAGCTATTGATTACTAGAATTATTTTTTGACTAATTGCAGCAAGCTGCTTCAAATTGCTGGACAGATGTGAATTTTGGTCCTTCTGAAATCCGTACAAACACAGCCATGCCATCAAGGAAAACAATTCTTCTGCAATGGATCCCTTTCCTGTTCCTTTGTGAATTCTCTATGTTATTAGCACAAGCTTCCATTAGTTTCCTGGCACATTCTAGTCTCCATGCCTAGTAAAGCAGATAATGCTCTTCACTACTTCAGGAAGGAAGGTGTGAGAATTGATACATTAAAAAACACAAAAACACCCCATGGCCACAAATTAATAGGCAATCTTTTCACAGTATGCAGCCTGATGGACTTTCCCATGAGCTGAGGGTGAAAAAGTGTATCCTTGCACAATCACACCTTGGACATGCGTCCACCAGCGTCAGTTGCTCTGTACAGTAATGTCAAACTCATTCCACAGCCAGCGCCAAATTCCACATCCAGATACTCCCAGAAGACCAGGATATGGATTTCAGACAGAATATTTTTTGACAGCCCAGACTGGCACACCCACTGACCTCATGGGGAGGTCTGTACATACTTCGAGGGTAGAATACGGCTTTAAGTAGCAAATTGATGTTTATCTGCTTAGTCTCTTCTTACAGTCAGTGTTGCTGAGTAAGATGTGTTCCCCCTCCAGACCTCTGCAGTTTTTCCCCTGATCTCCCCCATGCCCTGTTTTTTTCCTCTCCTTCTTCCCATCCATCTCTTCCTCCTTGTGTATTTCCTTCAATGTAATAGCTCCCATCTTCCACCATGAAGCAAAAGAAATTCTTCACATCCTTGGGATGAAAGCTGTCATTGGACTGAACTTATTAATTCAAGCTAAACCTAGTATATTTTATTTCAACTAGGTATGGTTTCCACATATGCAGAGCTCACCCTTTGCTAACCTTTAGGTTTAAGGATGCTATTCTTACACCATTTTAGTTTAAGTCCCATAATTTTAGGTGAAGCTCAGGTGTTAAGTTTGATGCCTAAATAAGTTTAACAAATCCCAAACTAACCTTTCAGACTGTCTGTAGGTCCAGGAAAACAATCATCCTACGTTACAATAATAAAATCCCCTTTACAATGCTATCTTGCAGTCAATGTGATTGCAGAAAGTATACCAACTTTTAATTTCTGTTCAGTTCCAAGCCTCTTGGTAATAGAATGTCTGTGTTTTTAGATGATTCTTTTCAATGGCCTGTTTTTTAAGTAGCTGGGGTTTTTCTTGGTTGTTGTTGGGGTTTATTTTTGTTTTTTTTCTCATTCAAAGTTGTTAAATAACAGTAATTATTTTCTTCACTCTTTACTTTGTTGGATAATGAGGAGGGTGAGAAGCCCCAGTTAAATGAAGGGTTTTGACCCTGGAGGAGTGTGGGACAGGAAATGGAAGGAGACTAGTAGGGATATTTTTTGGCACAAATGCCCGAAGGCCTGTAGACTTTTTAACAAAATAGAAAGAATAACAGGAACAGCAAGGTAAGGTGCTGTAATATTTTACCAGAAGAGGAACCAAGGAGGAAAATAACACAGGCTTTGCCCCTTCCTCTGTGGTCCCACCCATGCTAAAATACAGCCCCAGGGAATACTCAATCAGTTACATGCAGCGCAAAAGTCCACTGTCAAACCAGCGGTGATTCAAGGGGGAGATTTTGAGAAGAGAGAACAGAATCAAGAGGGTGGCAGTCTGCAAACTCTCACCTAATCCCTTCAGTTCATGTGTCTGTGAAACTGGACCTCTAAATTCTGACTTTGACCCCATCCCACGCAGTAACCTCAATCACATGAATTGCGGCTCGCTCATAAAGCCCAGGATGTATCACTCCTGCAAACACTTCTCTCTTCCACGTGGACTGCAAAAGTAGTCCCAGGACTGGATCCACCTTCATGGAGGACACAGCACTGGGCTTCATAAAAGGGAACTTCTGCTTTGCCAGTAAGGGCAGTCTACAATTAAATTACCCAGTATCTTGCCAGCCCTGGCAGCTGCCACAGGATTGCTCCCAAATCGATTCCTGCAAAAGCAAGGTGCTTTCATGTGCTAGCCATGAGACTTGGTGGGGATGAGGGCTCACCTGCACCTGCTGCTCCTGGGAAGGGCTCTTGTCACCCGAAATCATCACCCGAAATCCCCACCTTCAGGAACCCCAGAAGTTTGGGCATATTCCCCTCCCTAATTGCATAGTGCGAGCAGCTTCCCTTTATTAAGCAACTGCTTAAAAAAGCACAGATGGCTCTAAAATAAGATTAGAAACATCAATGCAGTGTACATTATAAATACAGACAAAGGGTAAGGAGGCCTGAGATGATAGACTCTTTGCATGCTTTTTGCCAATCTTTAGCCGATTTGGTAAATAACGGCGAAAATATGTGTAGCAATGAAGGCAAGGTGTATCATCCTCCTGGTTGCTGTTCTGCCATGAAGTGACCCACACTTCACTGTGTGAGCTCAGAGAGCTGCTGGAAGAGAACTAAATAAGCCTAATTTGCTCAGGAAATCAAGAAATAGCTTTAGGAAAGAAACACTTATTGATTCTTCTGCTAAATGTGTTTGCGTTCATAGCAACAGGTGAATAATGTTGGAGTAGGAAATTTAACCACAACCAGAGCAAGTACATTACTGTGGATTCAATTGAGGAATAGTTAATTTTAAAGTATCGCAAGTTACATTTTCTCAGGTTGTTCATTACATGGCATTTGTATGTCATCCCTCACATAGACAAAACGCATCCTGGGACACATTAAGCATTTCATTTTCTGAATTTAAAAGGGAGCTCCTTGCTGTTAAATTGCTCACAGCCCTTCCAGAATCCACCAGTATTTATATAGCTTTTGCCCATGTTTATATTAACAGAAGAGGTGCTAACAGATCAGTAAGAGAATTTTCCCTCAGGTCTGTGCAGGAATTTTCTATACTTTCCCAAAGGAATCTAGAAGATAATTGTGTGGTTTAAATATTGTCCACAATATTTAATAAATATGGATTCATTGTCAAATGTATTCCCATTGTTCCAGTCCTGTGGTTTCTTAAATTATGATTGTTATAGAGGATGTGCTTTTTTTTTCTCTTGTACACAGGTGTGTGCAATACACACACACACACTGACACAGTATATCAGACATTATTATAACTATTTTTTGGACAATAACTAGTCCAGGTTGTGCCAGCTCCTAAATAAAGTTCCTAAAGCAAAAAGCCTTAAATAATTTTTATCCTCTTTCCCATCTGTAGCTTGCCTGGGTTAAGGCTTTAGGCACCCTGGCACCAAGGCATGGTTGCTTTCTTCCATGGGCAAATGTAAAATCTGGAATGTTTCTCATCCTGCATGCATGACAGCCAGCAGACTCGGCGCTCTCCTTACACAGGACACTGTGTGAAGCCACCAGCCAGTCCATCCTTCACCTTCTATGTAGTTACAAAAAGTGCCAAAAGTGAGAAACCACTGGGTGACAGGCTGAAGGGACACTCACTGCACCTTGTCTTTATCAGACACAAGTGCAATTCTATCCAGACATCTTTATCCAGCAATTTTCAGTTTAAGGAGCGCCTTCATTGGTACTGAAGAGCACGACCTACCATCCTGCCCAGGGTGTAACTGGGCAGGATCCCTTGGGTCCTGGCCAGGGGAGAGCATCACAAGAGCACAAACAGACATGTACCAAAGCAAGTCTGCATCAGAAGCAACGCCTAGGCTGGCCTGCAGTGAGAATTACGCACATTGGGTAAAACCAAACGAGCAATAAACATGTGAGTATTGGATTCAGAAAACATAAGGGCATCCAGAAAATCGTAAGAATGTTTGTCAGGGACATGCAGCAATGACTGTGTAATTATACCAATACTAGAACCAAGGGAATATTTTTAAGAACATCTGTCAAGCTAATGGGTGCAGGGATTTTGAATGTACTGTTTTTATTACTTAAAAATCACTGTTCAGCAGTAATTGCTCTTTCTTAAGACAAGTGAAATTTGCACTTCTGAATGTTTTCTTCAGGACTCATTGTCTTAAAGAAAAATGTGAATAGGCACACTATTAACCTGCACTGACTTAACGTACTGAAGAAAAATTTCAGGTTGACATGATTATGGTTGTAGGATAAAAGTTGAATATATTACATTTCCTAATTAACAAATCTTTATTACTATTACAAGAAGTTTCTTGGAATATGAATTGCTAGCATAAGTTGCTTTCAAATTCATTTATGTCTATTAATATTTGTCTTCTGAGGTAACATGCCAGATTTTAGGAGAAGCAAAAACTGAAGTTTAGAATCCAGACAGGATTTTGTATCTGCTTTAGATGTTCTCATAGAATCATAGAATTGTCAAGGTTGGAAGGGACCTTTGAGATCATCTAGTCCAACCATCAACCTGAATAAAAAAAAAAGCAAACAAAAAACCACCAATGACCCATCACTAAACCACATCACTAAGCCTTATGTCGACCCATCTTTTAAATACCTCCAGGGATGGTGCCTCAACCACTTCCCTGAGCAGCCCATTCCAATGCTTGATAACCCTTTCTGTGTAAAATTTTTTCCTGATATTCAATCTGAACCTCCCCTGGCACAACTTGAAGCCATTTCCTCTTGTCCTAATGCCTGTGACTTGGGAGAAGTCCTTTCAGTTGTAGAGAGGGATAAGGTCTACCCTCAGCCTCTTCTTCTCCAGGATGAATAACCTCAGCTCTCTCACCCTCTCCTCCTAAGGCTTACTCTCCAGACCCCTCACCAGCTTTGTTGGCCTTCTCTGGACCTTATCCAGCACCTCAATGTCTTTTTTTTTTTTTTGTGGTAAAGGGCCCAAAACTGGACACAGTACTTGAGATGGGGCCTCACCAATGCCAAGTAGAGGGGGACAATCACCTCTGAGTCCCACTCACCATGCTGTTCTTGATACAGGCCAGGATGCTGTTGGCCTTCTTGGCCACCTGGGCACACTGCTGGCTCATGTTCAACTGGCTGTTGACCAACACCCCTAGGTCCTTGTCTGCCAGGCAGCTCCAGCTACTCTTCCCCAAGCCTATAGCACTGCATGGGGTTGTTGTGACCCAAGTGCAGGACCAGGCCTTATTGAACCTCATCCCATTGGCCTCAGCCCATTGATCCAGCCTTTCCAGATCTCTTTGCCCTCTCTTTCTACCCTCAAGCAGGTTGACACTCCCACCTAGTTTAGTGTCATCTGAAAACTTACTGAAGTTGCACTCAGCTCCTTCATCCAGATCATTAATAAAGATGTTAAAGAGAACTGGCCCAAATACTGAGACCTGGGAGACACCACTTGTGACCAGCCGTCAACTGGATTTAAGTTCATTTACCACAACTCTCTGGGCCTGGCCCTCCAGCCAATTTTTAACCCAGCGGAGTTTGGGTTAAACTCAGCAGAGTTTGGTCATCTACAAAGGCTAGTTACTTCAGTGGGTCTACACCCACTTACAAAGATGCAACATTAAATACATATTAAATCAAATGTATGCTGCAGGACACATTTGGTTAAATAAATCTCTTGAAAGATGACTTTGTCTGGCTATTGTGGCCAGCCATTTTCAGGTTCAATACAGTTGTTGGCACATAGCACATAGGATATGTTAATTTTGTATCTTCACCCTCATTTTTAAAAGCCAAATACTCATATAAAGATGTCTGATCTTTCTTTTCTAAACCCTGAAAATGGATCATGTTTAAAATCAGAATACTTTTTCCATACCCAAAACCACAAAGTTTCATATACTGCCTTGACTAGTTTTTCCTTTTACACCTTTCTGACTTTGATAATCCCTAGCTGGTTTACAAGTTGCATACTGATAGCACGCTTTGCTGTTGTTTTAGCATCTATAATTACTTCTATCCACCAATTTAATCTTCTCCTCCCTGCTTATGAGCAGCATGCTTGGTATTTGTGAGGAACACGCTCATTTCCTGAAAGGAAATCTGTTTCATATTAAAAACCTCCACTTTGGTTGTCTTATTTGCATATCTTCTAGCAGACTTCTGCTTTGCTCTCCCTCTCTTGTTTTCCTCATTTCTCTTAAAAAATTACCCTTTTGAAGCGCAACAGTATCACCTATGGCAGCACCACTTACTTTGAGCTGTAGTCCCTCTAGTCATCCCTTCAAAAATGTTGTCTCCCTCCTTGATTACTTTCTCCCCTGTGCTTAAGTGGAAATATCATGTATGATTTCTACTTTTGATGCCTCCTGCCGCAGAAGGCTACCTGCAGATTTCAGCTTGCGAACAGATCGGTGAGCGCATGAGGGTGTTTGTGAACATGCAGATCATTGCAGTGAAATTCTTTAGTGATGAGCCTGAAACACAGAGCTGTTTTGTCTACCTACTGGAATGCTGGTTTTAGCACGTCTGTGTTAGCAGTCTTCTTATTCCCAGCCTTGTCTTTCCACTCTTGCTGCTGGCATCCTCCTGCCAGTTGGGGAATCTCTTTGCCAACTGCTTTTGGTCTTCATTGAAAATGAAAGACAACGCCAACATTCAGTGGATGTATTTTACTTCTGGGAAAAAACTAAGCAATGCGAACTCTCTAAGCAGGTTAAGCAGTCTCAGGAGCTAAGACAAAAGCATGCAAAGTGTCCAATCTAACTTGCACATGGCCTTAAACAACCCATGTCTTCCAGCTCTTTGTTCATAGAAATTTCCCATGTAGCAATTTTGGGGCAGGGAAAAGCTGCCCAATATTTTGTATACATAGAAGCTGTGAAGCTCTCTGTTCAGACAGAAACATTTGAGGAACAAGTGACCCTTGTAACAGGATATGTGTGATCCCAAAAGGCAGTGCATCTACTTAACCAGATGACATCGCAGTCCTGCATATATTATCATAAAGATTGGTACAGGAAGGGATTTTACTGAGAATACAAGTTATGCTGTAGAACAAAGGTGAGTTGAAGGTAATGGTACTTGAGCTATCACTCCAGCATTCTAATGACAGGACATCAAAGTGAAGTCTGGATTCGCAAGCGCCATCGTCTGATGAACACAAGAGCAGCTTGGGTTGGATCTGATGTTTAGCTGCTGTATCTTGTATGTTGGGCATGCTAAATTCACTGCTGAAACAAGTCATCGGAGAGATAGCAAAATTGCTTTAACCACTCACATTAGAGATAAATTTCTCTTTTCTGAAGTCTTAAGTGCCTTAGTTCTACACATTAGATAGTATGGAATAAACAGTGTTTTGTATTGTTAAAATAAATGTGAAATCATTACAAATATTTGCCCATTTTGATAAAGGGATTTATATCAAAGCTAACAACTGTTTGTAGGTGTATTCTGAGCCATTTTCTTACCTTGGCAGGAGGAGAAAAAACAAATCTTTCAAAATATTAAATGATTGTTGTGATCATTCTTAGAAAACTAGATAAGGACAATGCCACCTCTGTCTGTTGCGCTTTTAGCAAAGGGAGAAGAAAAAGTTTCCCTTTCCTACCTTGGATTTCCTCCAGGATGTCAGCATCCTCAGAAATGTGTAGTCCTTTCCCTCTGCTACACCAGTCTTACATTCAAGAAGTAACACAGCAGAGTGTAGGTAATTTCTGTGTAGCTGCTTTTATATGTATTAGTACATATAGTTAATGTAGTCAAGCATGGATGCTTGCTGATGCTCTTCACTTGGATACATTCAAGCTCTGAAATGTCCTTGTGCTGAGATTTTCAAATGTAATTTGAAGTGATCCCTGTAATTTATTGAAGCAGCCCAAGGTGAGAGAGGGTAGAGCACATGTCTTCTGAAAATCAGGCATTTACAAGGTATTTGAGTATTGAGTACTGGAAATCATTGGTTGCATCAGAAGACCTTTACCCCACTCCTTTTCTGTTGAAGCTAAGTTGTCCATTTCACAGCGGTTTATTTTTGTCTGATGTGGCAGAATAACCTGGTTATTTCTGCAGAGATAGTTTTGGAAAACAATGCCAGTGTGTCCATTGTGCTTGCTGTTTCTGTGTACATTGCAAATGGACACTAAAGGAAAGTTTGTCTATTAACTTATAGAGAGACTATCAGATATCAAAAATAAAATATGTTAGGCTTTACTGCTCCACTGACAATGATGTTATTCATTTCAGATCATCTATGGTCTCACTTCTTTGTTCAAATGTTTTTCAAGTGCTTCAGAAATGTGAATGTTGGTTCCATGGTGACAGGATGGAAAAAAAAGTACAGAGCAAAAGACCCCTTCCAGATTGTACCCATTTCATTCATTTATCTATCCAGAGCTCAGTACAAAGAGAAAACAAAAACATGCTTGTTCTACTAATAAGAGCACGTTACTGATTTTTCTAATGCCAGTCAGAGATCATGCTAATCAGGAGGTCTTGCTATTCCTATTGTCTTTTTACTTATATGAAAAGAACATTTTCTTCAGCAAGGTGAACTTCCTGAAAGCTATTTCTTTGCTCAGCTGCAACAATTCACAAATGAATTCCTTATTTGCCCTAGGGTGTGGATAAAATAATCTATTCTAATTAATTTGCAGCTTCCTCAGTTGCTTTGGTAATCTCAGATGCCTTGTCACCCTCAGCAACATATGTAGACTCTGATTCATGTGAGTTCATGTGAGCCCTGTGGTCCCACATGAATCGGAAGTAGGAATGAACTAGCCAGCAGACATGCCCTATGACACTTAGTTTCTGGGAACTCCAGAAAAACTCCCACCCATTTGTTCAGTAGCAATGTGATTTAAACACTGCCTATTTAACACAGATGTGATCACTCTCACAAAGATGCTTATAACTATTTCCCAATTGTATTTTTAATGAGAAATTACTAGCAACGTGGGGTCAAACTGCAAATTCAACTACGCTGTTTCTGTTTAAAGAGAAAAAGACAGCATAGGCGTTACTATTCCTGGTGAGTTTGTTGCTTCTTGGGCTTCCTTGTACAGGAAATGGATGTAAACCAAGACATTCCAGCTATCTGAGAAATATGACATGCTGCCTTTCTCTTTTTTTGGAAGACTTAAGTTTCCAGATTCCCTGCTAGAGGTCCCAATTTGGGGGTAAGGAGGAGGTGTGGTGGGGAAGGAAGGAAGGAAGGGAAGGAAGGAGGAAAGGAAGGAAGGAGGGAAGGAAGGAA
>VZRU01018982.1:6559-104323 GCA_013398155.1 Pedionomus torquatus | reverse complement strand
CTCCTTCCAGCCTTGGTGTCTGTTCACAACTCATCTGCATTCAGAATTATGCCTCCCTTATCTGACAACTGTCTGGCACTGATTTAGAGTGGTAGACACATATAAGAAATACACATCACTTCAAATAATTTGGCAACTCTATTACTCTGAAACTTGTTTTATATCAAATGTGACGTTTCCTGTGTGGGGGACCATATCTTGCTGTAACACTGTTGAGACCAATAACTTGCTGTTGCTTTTCATTCGGTCCTTTAACTGCCATTTAACAGCAAGGGAGGGTGGAAGGCAATAGCTCATGCTGAATGTAGTGAGTATTTAAATCCCTCCATTGATAAGGAGGAAGGGATGCTTGGTGTTCTCTATCAATAAATGGGGTGCTTAAACAAAGGGCCTCATTGAACTGGATGCCAGACTCTCATCCCAGTGATCAAGCACTGCCTAGCTCCATCTCAGGAAGTGCCTGAACATATGGAGATAGTTAGCTTCCCAGTGACAGGAGAGTCAGAACCTGAACACAAGGCTGCCAGGAAAATCAAACTGCTGCAAACCCAGGACACGTGAAAACTGTTGAATCCATATAGGAACATCCACAGGGACACAGTTAAGCCGCAGTCTTACTGCACTCATTTTCTCTGGTGCATGTGTGAGATTTGCATATCACAAAGGTCAGGAGGAAAAAAAAAACAAAACAAAGGAGCTAGAAACACGGGGCAATGATCAGATGCCAAAGAAGTACCTTGCAAGCATGGTTTGCAGCTACATTAATGCTCTCAAAAGCAGACAACAGTATATACCCTGGCATTTATAAGAGAAACTCAAAGGTCCATGAAGAAGTCAAAGTCATCCAGTTTGGAGCATTATCCCAAGTTACTGAGTCTCCAAGGAACATTATACATCTGTAGCTCATAAGCAAGCTGGGAGACAATACAGAACCTACCAGCCACAGGTAAAAACAAAATACATATTGTAGCAGGTTCAGCAGGTAAATAGAGCATTGCTATAAGGATTGCAAGATATTTAGAGAGAGGTCACAGAAGTTCAGGTACAGATTTTGTTTCAAGATGAAGTGCTCCCCAAAGTTCAGGTGTATATTTTCCCTGTTTCTGAAATTGTTCCCAGTTTTATTTCTTGCTTTTTCCTTCCTTTCCTTATTGTTTTCCTCATTTGGATATTCTAATCAAAACCTATAGAGTTTCTTCTGAGTATGTGGGAATAAGAAAGTTGGCACTGACCAAGCACTTTTTACTGATAACATGTAGAGAAGACTGATTCCTTCTCTAACTATGATGCTGTTTAATGATTTTTACACATTTGTAGCAAGTTCCTTGAGAAATTAGCAGAGTATAGCCATTTTCCTCCTTAAGAAAAATGTCTAGCACATAAAGCTCATACAGTAACATGATCTAAAAATCTCAGCATTCGCCCATTCATACTGGTTTTCTCAAGGATTACTGATTTTGTAGTGAGAACTTTATCCTGCACCCATTTTTACACACATGCATAACCTTTATATACATATGTCAGGCAGTCGCCCAGTGGAGCATCCCATGCATGAAGTTACAAATAAAGGCCCAGCTCCTCAGATATGCATAGGAGAGTGCATCAAGTACATCGTGTTTAATTATGTTGATCTCAATGATAACTAAGCTCTCAGGCAGGATTTAGAAATGGGAACCATCTTGCTGGGTGTCTATTCAAAAACTAGTTTCTATGTCTCTCTTTCCAGAGAGGTAGGTCCACCCAGTACAATCAGTACTACGGTCATTTCAGGATCAGATGAATCTAGTCAGCACCAAGTATGGTGACTCTACCAGTGATCCCCACTGGTTACAAAGGGATTGTAAGGTGACTAATGAGGGGACAGAGACTTCATTAAAGATATGTATTGTTTAGATGAATTGTCCCTTTTTTCTACTCAGGAGAAAAGGGTCCCCTGGGCAAGAACTGGCTGATGTCTGGAACACTCATTGCTTTTCCTTAGCTGGGAAACACGGTTGACGTTTATGGCAAACAAATGCATTTCTATAAATTATGGCACAAGATATAATCTTGGAAATATTTCCATACATGAGTGCTACATATCTTATGGGCAAAAGTACAAAGCTACGGAAGAGTAGTTCTTCAATAGTGGTAGAACTCTGTTTCTGCTTGACTGACCAGGCCAATAGCACCAAAGTTTGAAGCTAATGAAGGGTAGTTTTGATGAGATATTTTAAAACCAGATAGGTCAGATATTAGCAGGAAAGAGCTGCTCGGTATCATCTGCTGAGAGCTTAGCTGAGTCCAACTGTTAAATCTACTTCTAATTTTTTTTTGCAGCATGCCTGTGTGTTTGAGGCCACTGAGGTGTTTGTATGCAAAACTGGCTACTATATAAATGCCACTCACTTTCTAAATGTGATAACTATAAATGTAAGTCACCTCATTGGACAGATCTTGTTTTACCAGCAGAAATAAACTCCTTTTCCTTCTCTAGGACAGAGAGGAGATGGATTGTGAGCTAGAGAGATATCTCACATTTAGGATGAGAGCACCACAACTCACTCAGTTTCAAAGCATATAACTTCTCCATCTCGTGTTATCCCTAGCCTCATTCACAAATCTGGCAAAACCAGAAATGACGAAAAGCTTCTGGTGACGGAGACACTGAGTGAATGAGAGACGTACACAGGGGGTGGCTTGTGCAAGACGGCTGTCCCTCCCTCCACTGGCTGCTGGGGAGCATCCAGGGAACACCCTGCCAACCCAAGGGGACGCTGGAGGAAACAGACTCATGGACATTCTCCCACCGCCTGCCTGCCACCAGCTGACAGAGCGGGACACAGGCACAGTAGGAAGTAATTATGAGTGCAAGAAGCCCCCAAGATGACTTCAGAAAGGCCCCAGCTGTGCCGATCACACTCTTGCATCCAAACATTTTGTATAGCTCCCCAATCTCTTCTATTGTTTTGTTTTCTACAAAGCAAAATAAAAAGTCACTGTGGCGACTGTACAATGATATGCAGGTTAAGAAGACCCTTTTGTGATACACAGCTTAGATAAACTGAGGTTTCAGCTCCTGCTTTGTGGGTATTAAAGGTGGCTTAGGACCATTTTTGTTCAGTAAACACCAAATGTGGAAATTAAATGCCTTCCTGTAGTGGGGAGATAAGATGTATAAACAGTTATGCATGTTAAAACGCTGCCACATCTTCTTTTAATTAAGTATTACTAAACTGCCCTGATAAGGTCCTTTCTGTGTCCTGTGAGTCAGCTGCTGCATAAGGATCTGTCAAATTTATATTTGATTTGGAGTGGCCAGGAGTTAACAGACTCAAAAAGGACAGGAAACGCCCTGAACTTTCAAACAAATCTCACACCTTTTTGGTGCCCTGAAAACAGCTTTTTGTTGAGTCTGCTTCCAAATTCCCAGCAGTTTCACAGCATCATAGAATTGGATTGGTTTGGGTTTGGGTTCCAACTGCCCTGCCAGGGACAGGGACACTTCCCACCAGAGCAGGTTGCTCAAAGCCCCATCCAGCCTGGCCTTGAATACTTCCAGGGATGGGGCATCCACAACTTCTCTGGGCAATCTGTCCCACAGCCTCACCACCCTCACAGGAAAGAATTTCTTCCTGAGATCTGATCTAAATCTCCCCTCTTTCAATTTAAAAATGTTACCCCTCACCTATCACTACAATCCCTGATAAAGAGTTCCTCTCCATCTCTCCTGTTAGGCCCCCTTTAGGTACTGAAAGGCTGCAATAAGGTCTCCCTGGAGCCTTCTCTTCTCCAGGCTGAACAACCCCAACTCTCTCAGCCTGTCTCCATAGGAGAGGTGCTCCAGCCCCCTGATGACTTTTTTTGGCCCTCCTCTGGGCCTGTGCCAATAGGTCCATGTCCTTCCAATGCTGAGGACTTCCAGAGGACACAGTACTCCAAGTGAGGTCTCACAAGCACAGAGTAGAGGAGTAGAATCACCTCCTGCAACCTGCTGGCCACGCTGCTTTTGATGCAGCCCAGGATGTGGTTGGCTTTCTTGGCTGCAAAATGTACATTGTGAGGTCATGCTGAGTTTCTCCTCAACCAACACCCCAAGACCTTCTCAGGGACGGTCTCCAGCTGTTCTCTGCCCAGCTTGTATTTGTGCGTGGAATTGCTTTTACTCAGGTGCAGGATCTTGCACTTGGCCTTGTCAAACTTCATGACATTTGCACAGGCCCACCTCTCAAGCCTCTTTAGGTCCCTCTGGATGACATCCCTTTCCTCCACCATGTTGACTGCTCCACTCAGCTTAAGGTCATCAGCAAACTTACTGAGGGTGTGCTCAGTCCCACTGTCCATGTCATCAACAAAGATGTTAAGCAACACTGGTCCCAATATTGATCCCTGAGAAATACCAGTCCTCATGAGTCTCCACTTGGGCATTGAGCCATTGACAACAACTCTTTGAGTGTAACCATCTAGCCAATTGCTTATCCATTGAGTGGTCCATCCATCAAATCTACGTCTTTCCAATTTAGAGACAAGGATGTCATTCAGGATAGTGTCAAATGCTTTACACAAGTCCAGGTAGATGATGCCAGTTGTTCTTCTCTAATTCACCATTGCTGTAACCCCATTGTAGAAGGCCACCAAACTTATCAGACATGATTTGTGTGAAGGTCTGGAGCTCTCAGTATAGGAAGGATATGGACCTGTTGGAGAGGGTCCAGAGGAGGGCCACGAAGATGATAAAAGGGCTGCAGCACCTCTGCTATGAGGATAGGCTGAGGGAACTGGGGCTGTTCAGCCTGGAGAAGAGGAGACTCTGAGGAGACCTAATTACAGCCTTTCAATATCTAAAGAGGGCCTGCAGAAAGGCTGGGGAGGGTCTGTCCACAAAGGCCTGCTGCAATAGGACGAGGGACAATGGACTTAAGTTGGAGAAGGGTAGATTTAAGTTGAATATTAGAAAAAAATTTTTTACTCTGAGGGTGGTAGAACACTGGAACAGGTTGCCCAGGGAGGTTGTTGAGGCCCCTTCCCTGGAGATATTCAAGGTGAGGCTCGACGAGGCCCTGGGCAACCTGGTCTAGTTGGGGGTGTCCCTGCAACTGCGGGGAGGTTGGACTAGATGACCTTTTGGAGGTCCCTTCTGGCGTGGATGATTCTATGATTTCCCCTAAGTGAAGCCATGTTGGCTGTCATTGACCATCTCCTTATTTTTCATGTGTTTTAGCATAGTTTCCAGGAGGATCTGCTCAATGATCTTGCCAGGCACAGGGAGTTTTCAAGATAATTCCAGCATGAAAGGAAGGAGACAAGCCCCTGAACCTCAAAAGAAAGTGCTCTGTCTTTCTCTCCTTTGCAAATCTTCCAGTATGAATCTAGCAGGCCAATCAAAAACTTTGTTCATTCATTACTGAATGAGTCACAGACTGGCAGTTAGCTGCACCTTCAACTTTAGACATGAACAACAATTTCTAGGAGGCCAAAGGCACAGCTTTCCCTGAAACAGGTATGAAGATAGTAATCTCTTCTGCAGGGACTGTTATTATTACTGAGAGAACCAACATTATATACTAAGTTACAGAAGGAAACAGAAATTTAAAACGAGTATAATAGGAGAAACATCTGTGTGACTTAGCTGTATTATTCAATATAAGAATCCTTTTCAATAGCTCCCCTAACATGCACTTCTTATCTGCTTGAGGGTGGCCTAACGGCACTTTGGATTATATTACAAACATAGATGAATTGGTTTAAAATGTCCTACAGGACCCTCTCCTCCTCTCTTTGCTGTTACCTACTATCATTTGGGAACTGACAAAAAAATACGTGCTTCAGTCCTTCTGTTAAAAGGAAACTAAAGTGATTAGTTGAGGTCACTAAGTAACGGGTTTTTCAGATAGGAGAGAAAAATGGTTTGGGTCAAACCAAAACTAAATGTGTCCAAGTATATATTGAAATGAACAAAGTAAAAAGAAAAGTGTTTTGGCTCAAGCTTTAATGTTTCCTGTATTCTGGAATGAAAATTTTTATCTCATCAGATTTTTTAACCCTTTTGCTTAACTTCTGGTGTTGTTTTTAAGATCAGGTTAATTTCTTATCTCAACTGCCTTTGTAAAATGAAGTCAGAGTTTTGCTGAGATGTTATGTCCAATAGAAAAATTCAGCACTTCTGACACAAAAGATTTTGCTATTACTCTATGCTTCTCTCTCTTTTCTTTCTAAGTTAGAGCCATTCAACAACCCGAGAGTGAATTTTCCAAGGAAAAATAATATATTCTCAAAACATCATTCTGTAAGAAGTTCACTATTTTAAATGCTTCAGCTGTAGGAATTGGTAACAATTCCTTGCATGAGTGAGAGATCCGAGTCCCCATTTTGACCCCATTTCCCTTATCAAAGTACCTTGTCTTCTGGCCTGTAGGGGAATAAGAAGTTGATCACGTCCAAAACAAGCTACTACTGTGATATCTGCATCCATTCCACTTATCTCCATTCCTATTGCTGTTTCAGTGCTTCTCTTCAATGGTGGTTGCTAACAGTTCCTTCGACATCAGCTGGCAGCTCAGTTGTATCCCGGGGTGGCTCAGGCTCAGAAGTAGTTGAAGACAAAGCAGGTTATGGTACTCCACACTGTTGTTAAGGAATGAAATTGAAAGAAGAAATAGGCATAGGCAACAGCTTGCTGACCTAAAGACAGGGAAAGGCACACATAGTAAATGACTGGAGGGCCACTGTCAAAGTCACCTACTTGCTTGAAAGGGGAACATTACTGTAATTTACCTTAAAGAACATACCTGACAGCAAGGACAGTGCCAGCTTTCTTCATATGCTCCAGCAGTGGCTATATTTTCTGATGTTTTCCGATCTTTGTTCAACACCACATCCTGAAGAAGATAATTCCTAAATACTAGGAATATATAAACACTGTCAAAATCTTGTATCAAATAGAATGTTCAGTGTGTAGCTTTCAGCTGGTTCTGTTTGTCTTGTTCATGGTGTTCTGTTACAACAATAATGGGGGCCTATACTGTATTCTTCAGGGCTTTTCCCAGTGGATACCCATATGAGATATGTAATCACTAATATCAGAACTTGGTGTGCACTCACAGTCAGAAAGCAGAGTCCTTTGATAGTGTTCCAGGCAGGACTGCAAAAATATGTCTGTTTGTCAAGAAAAAGCTCATGCCTCTCTATTAGAAGGAGAAAGTTGTCTGTTTTCTTGTTAATCAGATGTGTAACTGGAAAAATTCCCTCTTTATTAGTATTTCTTGAAATGTATTTTAGTAGTTGCAGGGAAGCAGTGAAATGAAATGACAGGAGGAAAAAATGCCTCAATTGTGAGCTGCAGAGTTTGCTTTGTTCCGTCAGCCCCAGGAAGACCTCAGCCGGCCACCCTCTCTGCCCCAATAACCCCAGCATGGGGGGCTGACAGGGACAGAACAGACAGGGGGTTGGGACTTACATGTTATCACTGGAGGTGGGGATGTGGTAAGAACAAAAGCTGTGAGCTGAGAAGTTGATCAGTTCAGCAAGCTGAAAGGTCCCTGTCCTTCGAGGTTCCTACTGAACCATGTTTTTTAACAGATTTTGTGCACAAAAATTTTGGCCTAAGAAAGGTCTGAAGGATCACGACAGCTAACCTCAGGATGTTTGACCCTGCATACATTGGAGCAAGCCCTGGTTCATGACTAAGGTGAAAGTCAGATGCATCTAATGTCTCCTTGAGGCTGAGGATATCCAGGACATTTGCTTGGAAGCTGGCCAGCATGACACAGTGTCTGCAGGTGATCTGCTCTCTTCGAGACTAGCAGTCAGAGCTTGATTAGATCCACAAGAGCTTCTAAAACACCTCTAGAAAAATGTGACTGAACATTGAATTTGCTTACTTAGTGTCTCAGGTCTGGTGTTGAAACAGCATGTTGGAAGGTAGGGGAGAGTAAGACCAACCAAGCTCCTCTGTTGAAACCAAGGGACTTTTCTTACTGGGGAAAAACAACCTTTTCCTCTCTAGCAGTCATCCCTTTCTTTCTTCCTCATTTCCTCACCATGCTGTGGGTTAGCTGACTTCACTTCTGTTTACTCAAATGTTGTGTTAGCAGAGAGTGAGAGACAAGTGTACAATTTTTTGCTGAAGGCTTTTTGATCCACAGATCCTCATTATGGGAGGGAGAAGAAAATGAATTTTATCACCTGCTGCTGCCTCTGATGCATCCCAGGGATGACTGCCTTTCAGGTAGGTCACAGTCAATACTCTGTGCTCTAGAGATCTTGTCTAGTGTTCTCAACTGGCCTTCAACTGGAAATCCATGAGAAACTGCTTGTGCCCTGCCACCCACCTTGATGTCCAGCAGCGCTTCACTTCAGATAATAATATCAGCTTCAAATACCATAGAATCATTATGTTCTACATGGTCAATACAGGCTGACACAGGGTGGAGATGTTGCATTCACACAATGTTGGATGCAACATCTCACCAGCAGCCATTATGTTGCTGAAGGTGAAGATGGAGCACAGGCTCCAGGTAAATTCAGTGAAATACCTCCTTACCTTTCTTCTTTGTAGGTGTAGTATGTTTAGGAGCTTTCTGCCAAGTGAACACACGATGCTTTTGGCTGAGGCTGTATCCTTTACTAAGACCCACCAATTTTTTTTTTCTTGCCCATATGATTCATTTCCTTCATGAGTAAATGTTCCGGCTTGCAGTTTTCTCCAAATGTTAAACTCAGTCACCCCTTGTGCTCCTATGGTGTTTGCGAGTGTTTGGAAGCCCTTCATGGAAGCCATGGCTGAACTATGGCGTGGTGGTTGTAGCTGTGTTCACACACTCCACACTCCATTTCCAGGTGTTGAACTGCAGCGAGGTAAAGGGAATTTCTTCATCTTGTCCTGTTCATCTCTCAGTACAGAATTTAGGCTATTACTTTCATCGTCATAGGGATTTTTTTATTTTATTTTTGCATTTGAGTGGTTGCATATTATATAATCCACCTGATTTAAAAACCTCCTCCTTCTGTTAGCAAATGCATTTGCTTTATAAAATTGCTTGCTTTTCTGGCTGATTGTTGAGCCAATCAAAGAACCAGTTACAATAGAGTTTGAAGGACAATTCTCACTTCCACACACAGTAGGACAAAAAAAAGGGAAAACAAATAGACAAAAGAAGAAAGGAGAGCCATCTCTCTTCTTTGTGAAGAAATCTGTGATTCCCAATTGTTTATTTCTAATGCAGCCAGCATTTCCCAAAGTATTATTCTCCCTTGCAATACATTAACTTCATTTTTACATTAAATTACGAGGCAGGCAAATGTATACTTTGCCACTGAAGGATGGCACTTTCTTGCCATACTTGTTAAACTTTTTGCCCTGGAATTTAACCTTCCAGCATGAGTTCATGCAAAGAGGCAAAGAATAATGAAAAGCATTAGGATGTTATGCTGTCTCAGTTGGAAAGATATGCTGATATACTGACACCGTTTCACATCAGTGGGAAGGCCCGTTTTGGTAAGTGCTGAATGCAGAGATTTGAGATACTCAGGCGCAGCCTCAGCAGCCTGCCAGGGCTTGGGGAGCTGCTGCTGTTCCTACAAACTGCCAGCAGAGAGAGCAAAAGATGACCAGCCCAAAACCACTAGACTGCTCTCGATTTGTGCCCTTCGTACACACAGCACAAAGAGAAGGGAAAAGCATTTCCTTATGCCTGTCCTGGTTTGAGGTGAAACAAACCAATTTTCTGTTTTACAGTTTTACTTTCTTAGCTAGGCCTCTTCTAACTAACTAAACTCTGAAATTAACAGCACATTGTCCAGAACTGTTTCGTCTTACAGTGGTAAGACCTGATTATCCCAAGGGATGGTGTGCAGAGAGGCCCTTGTTTATACTTATTGCTAGAACAACCAAGGTCAGATAATATTCGTCATTTGCCTCGTTGGAGGGTCGGAAATGGAAAAATGTAAAGGGGTCCCACCTGCAAGGAGGAACAGACAGGACAGGTGACCCAGAACTGACCAACAGGGGTATTCCATCCCATCTGCATCATGCCCCTTGTAAAAGCTGAGGGATCAAAGGGTCAACTCTCCTTCTTCGATGGCCGATGTCCAAGGAGGACCCTGTCTGTTCGTCTGCCTTTGATCCTGATCCGAGCATTCCTGACTCCAGATCTGGAATCCAGCTCCTGTTGATCACCGAGTCCAGTTTGGGACTTTTCCTGAAGTCTGCTGGGGACATGGTCGTCATCCTGGGAGCTTGATACAGTTTTGTATATACTGTATACGTCCTTTTTCCTAAATTTCCTTTTTACTATTATTATTTTATTATTGATATTTATATTTTCATTAAAGTAGTTTAGTTTTTTCTAAACTCTTGAATCTCTTTAATTTCTTCCTCTCCTCTCTTTTACCCAAAGGAGGGAGGGGGGGACATCTGTCAATCAGGTTTTGGTAAATTTGGCTGAAACCATGACAATGCCCCATAGGGAACAGAGATTTTTCTCACGTTTTATAGAATGCAGGTATAATTCAGCTACCTAACTGGAAAGAATATGGTTCATTTAACCCTTTCATAAAGCTATTGCAAAGATGACTGGCACACAGGCTGTGACACCATGTGGAAGCGAATGCTGTGCTATATCTAGTCGAAGCTACTGCCAGCGTTTTTATTTGATCTGTCCTGGGAGATGACCTCCATCCATAACATGACTGTATGATACCACCTACAGAAGATATGAACCTTCAGTTCTTTAACATGTTCATTAAAAGAACCTGGAAACTGGACTCTGTGTTTGCATCAGTCTGTAGGTTGGAGCCTTAGCTAATAACCCAGTCTTACACATGTATAAAATTGTATTTACAGTCGATAAACTGTGGCTGCACTGGTTAGAGAAGGGGGGTCGCACTTCTCTCTCAGCAGCAATGGCACTGTTTGCACTGTTCTTCTCAGAAACACTTCCACCGGCTACCGTGTGAAGGTTTTTGGCACTTCATACTAGCAGAAGCCACAAGGGAAAGGATTTGGGCTGACAACTGGAAGCAGGTTTCAAATAGCAGTCAGTGTGTGCTGAGGATGTTGATGATGTTTCAGATCTCCATAGCCCACAGTTCAAAGCTGAGAAATAATAAGGACATGGCAAAGTGGGATCATGGGATGAGGGGGATGACTGAAAGAGGGTTCAACCCCTGGCTCTTTTTTCTAACACTAAGAGCAGGTCTGGTGTAGATTAGTGTTTATGAACCAGGCGGTAGTGAACCTTTAGAAAAGGGATTTGGCCAGAGTCTTACAAAGTGGCTCGTTAGTCTAAACTCTTCTCAGAATACAAAGCAAGGTCTCTGCAGAGGCTTACAGGGTGAGCTGCCAACACCTGCTTTCCACAGCAGGCAGGCAGAGAGGCCACCAGGCTTGTTGTGCCAATGGGCCATGTGTGGACCCCACCAGAAGATTGCAATGAACTGAGCCTGAGCAAGAGCACAGAGAGGAGACATTGAGAGAACACATCCGCAGTGTGCACCAGGAGTCGGGAAGCGGAGGTTTCCTCTCCGGCAGCACTTCATAACCACAAGATTGTTTTAACTGGGTTCATTATACAAATTATTATACGGTACTTCTGACAACCCTGATATCCAAAAGGAGAGAAGAGTGAATAGTTTCCAAAAATAGTCACTTCAAAGGTAAAGTAAAATACATAAAATGTGAGTTAACAAGGAAAAGAACAGCCATCTTCTGTTTTACTGCCTTTGACAGTGAAATGGAAATTACTGCAGGCTGAATCATTCAAACCTTGGGGCCTGAACCAAGGGGAAAATGTTCTTAAAAGTCAATCACAACATTCAGTACATGTAAACACCGGCAGATGAAAATTCAAGATGGAGATTTTGTTCTTAAATGCTTTAAAAAGAGATTTAGTTATTATTTTCCTCTAGATTCTTGTTAAAGCTTCAGTTTATTCACTTCATAGATATTTCCATCTGAAATTATTTCTAGCATGTCATACTGTTGTGCAAACAGCAATTCAATTAATTTACAATTGGAGAGTGAATGAGAAGACAGTGGGGATTGTATTCTGACCATAATATAAATAGGTGATTGAAACAGTCTTGGTCTGAACTGATCTCTCATGAGTTTTTCAAAGGTTTTTATCTCTGCAAATGGGGTCATTTGGAAGTCTTCATATGGATTAAAACTGAAAACTTTGTCTAACTCCGTTAAAAAAATAATGCTTGTATTTATTTCATTCTCTTTACTTGCAATGCTGGTCTGAAATATCATTGTGCGAACTATAATACCATGAAGAAATTCTGGAAAAAAACTTTGGAAATCTTACTCTTCTTTTTGATGGTGATTTCATTTTGCTCATTTTATTTTTATTTCTTCAGATCAATTTCTTGAAAGTACTGACCAAATAAATCAAAATCTTGCCCTTCTTTTATGTAATTGCTGTGCAATTACTTACATTTGAATCATGATCTTTCTGCTCTGAAGCTTGAGGTTTTCCACTATGAATTTCCATTACAAATACTCACACTAAAATTCAAGAAGAGTTTATATTTGTAAATGCCTTCAAGGTATTCTGACGGTTAGATGTGTTTGAGTATCAAACAAACCTGTGAATACTGGCAAATCTCTAGCCTATTTACAAATTTTTTCTTAAGCTATTTGGCTACCTTTAATAGGGAAGAAATAAGCATTTAAAAATTGAGCAGGTGCCTTTTGCTAGGATTTCTCATAATGGCCAGAAGACTGTTCATGGTGAGAAATGTATGTGTAGTATACTTGTTCAATAGTCAGAATTGCAGCATTTCTCCTATCTCTTGCTGGTATTGTGCACAGACATTTTACCCAGGTGCTGTCTGGCATTTCGTCCTTTATTATTCACCACATTTTGGGGTGAACTCTAAAGTTCATCTGAGCAATACTCTTCACGTCCAGGAAACTCTAGCAATACCACAAACTGAAGCCCGCTGGGACACAGCTGTACATCATTAAAAGTAGCACAGTGTATTGGGGCTCTGCATTCACATGAAAGGGTGCTGAAGCCCTTCCTCCACAGTGCTGACTTTACATCTCCCTCTTGTCACTACTTGGCATCTCTGACTATCTTGCTAGAATTTTCTCAGAGATTTTGACTGAGGTTCTCAGATCACTAAAATTGCAGCTAGGAGCTAAAATTGCTGTTAAATATCTCTTTTTCTCTATCTATTTTGTATATTTTTCTCTATCTATTTTGTGCCATAAGCCCATTCTGTAATAAAAAAGTTACAGGAAGCAATGCCACAGAATTATAATGACATCTGTAAGTTGGATGAAATATCAGTAAGTGTCTTTAAAGACCACTCCCTTACATCTGGATGAGGTATGGTGAAGAAATACATTTAGATGCTTGCATTCTGGATTTTAACTAGCCATCCTGGAAAAAGTTTTCCAACATGAAGACAATCAGCAATACATAACCCAGGAAACCTCTGGAAAACTCGGTGTCACAAATGTTGAAGTCTGAGCAGACTATAAATTTTAAGTTATCAAGGCTATAACTGTCAAGAGCTAAGGTTATGGAATTATTTTTAGGATCATAGAATCATAGAATGGCTAGAAATTTAAGGGACCTTAAAGATCATCAAGTTCCAACCCCCCTGCCATGGGCAGGGACACCTCCCACTAGGGCAGGTTGCTCAAAGCCCCACGCAGCCTGGCCTTGATCACTTCCAGGGATGGGGCATCCATAANCTCACAAATGCAGAGTAGAGGGGGAGAATCACATCTTGCTACCTGCTAGTCATGTTTCTTTTGATGCAGCCCAGGACGTGGTTGGCTTTCTGGGTTGCAATGATGAAACATGATGCTGCATGGAGTGTCTTGTAGGTAGGATATGCATATAGATTTTTTTTTTTTTCCTTGCCCTCCTCTTTCAACAAGGTCCTACAGTCTTCATCATTGTCAAAGGATTTACAAGGGGGTATAATGCCTTGTTCACACTTCTTCACTGTGGTAGGTAACAGGAGAAAACTCCTCTCACTATTGCTGGGACATCCATCACTGTGAGGTTGCATGACCTAGAGATGGGCTCTGATTTCAGAGGAGGCATACAGAGACACCTCCTTTCAAAAAAACAAACAAACAAAAGCAAACTGGAACAAGGATGAAAAAAAAAAAAAAGTAAATAATTAACAGAAATGCAGAATGTTGTGGGGACGGGAGAGCCTGCAATTTTCTTTTATATTTTTTCAAGATATTTCCTCAGTTATACTGTAAGAAAGAGGTATTGGGAAGATTTCTAGGAAGCCTCAAAGCTCAATTTAAGCTCAAACCAGCTAGTGTTTGTGCACTGCAAGAAGTGATTCTCTGTCTGATGAAGAACAGATAACCTAGGATGTCACAACTTTGCCATGTGATCCAGGGAAAGTTACACAGTTGGCACAGGATGAAGTGCACAGGAAGGAAAGAAGATGAAGGGGATTACCTTCCCCTGTAAAGTTTTCTTGGGCTTCTAGACTCAATTACAGGGCCTAATAGGCACCTTCATTTGTTTCCCATTAGCTGTAGGAAGGGAGGCAAAAATGCTGCCTTCACCTGAACCACAAGATGAAACAGCCCTCCAGGTACTAAAAAGTTACTGAACGTGTTCTGTTTCTTGATGTAAACAAAATTGGAAGAAAAAAAATAGCTAGCCTAACTTTTTTTTTCCTCTAAATCTCTATTAATTTCAACTAATTACAACAGAGCAGGATTATATTTTAGTATTTTCCCATTAATTTGAAATCAGTGACCCTACCTTCACAAAGACAGAAGCCTGATAAGCTGAGCCAAACACACACAAAAATGGTGTTTGAAGACAATGATTAATTTCACACAGGTTTGCATTGCACAGGGCCTAGGGATTTCTCCTGAACTAATAATTGATGTTTGTCTGCTGAATAAACTACTCAGCTTTCATTAAGATCATCATTAAGGAAAACCACAGGCAAGGAATTACAATATATACTTACAACATGTATTATTACACTTCAGAGGGAACATTTACGAGCATAAGGAAGTAATGTACGCTTTTTTATTATCATTTGCAGTACTTTTGGTGCACGAAGCAGATCTACTGTGGTAACTCTCACTGAATTTTAAAATGGAGCAGGAACATGCTACTAAATATATATAGTATACTTCTTTAGTATTCTTTAGTCTTTTGTTTTTAGTCACAAGAATTTGGGTCTCTGAAGGACGCTTACCTTGTACTTCTTCAGTTTCAACACTTTTTACATTCATTTATTATGATATGCCTGTTCCAAGACAGAGTGAATATCCTACAGCTATGTCACTAGTTCCAGTGAAACAGTACTGAAAATCTTTGATTCAAGAGATAGTAATATAAATGGTAAGGTGCGCCTTACCTATTTTTTCATAAAGAGAATAATCTCTTTTTACAGAAAAGCTTTCTAATCTAGGAAAAGGCAGCTAATTGTTGTTAAAGGGTGTAGTGTAGTGTTCTGCTTAATCACCACTGAGGTTATTGATAATTTGAACCTGTTTCACCTAAAAAATATTCTACAATGTACCTAAAATAGCCATGGAATTATTTCTCTTATGAGATAAGCAGTTGAGAGAAACGGTAAGAGGACATATTACACTGTTTGCTACACTTAAATACTGAATTGTGTTAACTAATAAAAACCCAAATGATTTAATTAGCTTCATGGATGTAGACATGAGTTATTTCTGAATATCTGAAAGGGGATAGACATTGATGTGGTCAAGACATTGATGCCTTGTCTCACTTGCACATACTTAGTGCAAAACAGTGCCCCAGTTGTGTATGTAAGCCACAAGTAACACTTCTTCCTTGATTTCACAGCTGTCAGTAAAACCACACTCACTAATGGCCATGCAATTATAGGATGCTCAGGTGAAGAGCCTGATGTGGTACAAATACAGAGCCAGTGATGCAAATACAGAACAGAAATTCACCCATGAGACTATCATGTCTTATTGCCTTTGCTCATGCAGAATTGCAAAGCAGCTTTCTCCCTGTGGACTGGACCAGTTGACAGGACTCCGAGGGATTCTCACCTGGGATTGGCCAGATATTTGTAAAGTACAAAAGTGGTTTTGAGTGAATTTCTGCTCAGTGCTCTGGTCCACCCAAGCCATGTCTGTGCCCTGAGCACAAAAAGCTGGGAAGATTCTTGAGATGTGCTCCTCACAGTAACACATTGTGTATGCCACGTTCAAAATGCCAGATCATAATGATTAGTTAAATCTCAGCTAGGTTTACAAGAACAGAGTGTGTTTTGTACATAGCCACATGGATAGCGTAGAGTGCTGTATTTCCTATGAACAGCTCGTACTAGCTCGCTTACTGCCAGAAACATGGTCCAGAAATCTTCTTGCAACATCACCATGATAATGTAGTATATCTCCACAATGTTTTCAAGCTATGGCACTCAGCCTGCTGAGTACAGTCAATAGGCTGCAGCCTGCAGTAACACTGCAGCCTTTAATCTAAAGTTTTTATTAAACACAAAGCCTTTAAATATTCAAGCTTGTTTCAAACTTGTGAGGAGATGTGAATGATGAATGCTGTTTAGAAGAGCTTGAATTTCTGCTTCCAGTTGGCCCCACTCCTTGCCCAACTTCAAGAAACTTCTACTTCCCTAGAGTCCCTTTTGCTACTGGCAAAACACAGAAGATTCAAAATTCTTACCCTAGACTTAAGTCCTTCTGCATTTCTGTGAAAAGTCCTTTCCTCTAATCAGTTTCAGATTCTTTCACAGAGGAGTCACAACTTAGTATTTTCATACGATTTTAAGAATTCTAAGAAACACTCACTTCCTTATGCTTTTGATAGTGGTTTGGTTTTTTTTTTTTTTTTTTCTTCATAGAATTACAGAATGGTTTAAGTTGTAAGGGACCTTAAAGATCATCTATTTCTACCCGTTCCTGCCAAAGGCAGTGAGATCTCCCACTAGGAGACCCTTCCACAAAGGGTGGTGTTTTCTATTTTTTTTTCTTAATGGATTTCATGCATCAATCACACTGATATCAGATTTAAGATCTGACTCTTGGTTACTGTTAGAGACAAACACTAAACAATGGAACTGATTAGTAATATTGACCATAAGAACTGCAATACAGAATATTTTGGTTAATATTGTATATTTGACTTCTGCATCCAGATAAGGGCATGCACAATTATTATTGAATATAAGGAGTGTTTTGGCACCCCCAGTGCTCCAGAAAATCTTGGAGAACAGAATCAAGGTCTACACAAGAAGAAGCTGAAGGATCTATGAGCCCTCTATGATTTTTTGACTGTGAAGGCACTGTGTATCAATCTCTGCTCTTCACAGAGCCCTGGCATTGCAAGGATACAGGCTGTGTATCTCAAATTCCCATACCAAAACAAAGGGGTGGGCATGACCACTTCCACTTTAACAAGACATTAGACTTTTATGAGGTGATCATACAGCTTACGTATGTAACCAAATGCATCACATCATTGTCGTCAGCTAATGTACATTTTCAAGTTTTCCAGCAGCTGGAAAACACTGTAGTGCCTCTCCCAGTTTCAAATGCAGTATTTACTGGCTTTTGCCCCCCATGCCTCGTGACAATGAAGACTGTGGTTAGTTTTCCCAGATAGAGAATTGCAAGTGTGTACAGCAAGCCTTCAGTGGAATGAGGACAGTTCTGGGCCACAGGACTGTGTCTGATCTGAAACACAGCCTGGTCTCACTGAATAAATTGAACTATTGTCTTTTTTTATCAGGGCTTTAACAGTGACAAAGTGAATCCGGAGACTGAATTCAAACAAAACAAACACTTCAGGCTGTGTTTTGTTCCTAAGTATCCTGGAAACAAAGAACAAAAAAATATTTAATCTTATAATTACTTTAATATTACATCTGTGAATATATCCAAAGAGAGATATACACATAAAAAATGTGGGAATAGGTTGTTTACGTAAGCTTGGATAAGTATAAAACAAAGATCTAGCTACAGTCTTGTAGTTGTATTTTCTTTTCTTTAAAATTGAGAGAGATGCATATTCATTGTGACATTAATGAAGTTCTTTTTTTTTCTTTAGTCCCATTATACTCTCTTATCTTCTTTCCAATTACATATTCAGGTGTCTGTTGAGAAGTCCCATATTTATGGTTTGGATCCTGCAATGGGCCACTATTTTCCCTTTCATTCATGATCTTTCCCAACCCTCCGGCTCATACTCAGTTTACAAGTAATTTCATATTTTCTGGGGCTGCATCCAGCCAAATCAATGTAGAAATAATAGCAAACATTTGGGATAAAATATATACTGTCAAATTCACCCAATATGACTGATCAAAGACACAATAAGCAAAACTGCTTCCTAGAATTTTATGGCATATTTGTTTCAGTTTTTAGATGATCTGGATTTCTCAGGTTCACTTTCCTAATTTATTTAGCATAAAATCATATTAAGTCCTCATACACCATACAAAAGTATTTATTATCTAAGTTGTTCCAGATATTCAAGACAGGTATATAATTTAAAATGGCACTGTATTTTTCTGCAAGTTATTTTCAGGACATTCTTTAGAACTGGCCATATAATTCATTTCATTTCAATATGATTGCATTTTCCCAAGTTGTGGCCACACCAAAAATCATGGAGGAAGTGTTTCTGTCTCTGTGTTTCATTCTTGGCATCTTTAAGAGATGTACTACATCACCTTGAGCCTGCTGAGTACGTCATAAAGGGGTGCTGGAAGGACTGGAGTCTGGTACCAAGCTAGGCTTTGCTGTCACAATCTCAGGTTCTAGTAGCATTGCTGATTTTGCAATCATTCTGTAACAGGGAGTTTTCAGGCTCAGGGTTGTCACTGTTTGTGATATGTGAGGCAGACCTCCAAGCGGCACAGAGGCACTTCTGTCCACTTCAGGTGGATGTGGAGATGCCAGTGACTAACCATGGCTCACAGAAATCCTTCAGATTCTCACATTTCTGTAGCTACATGCTTACAGCAGTCTGGTAACAAACAGCAGAAGGCTAGATGATACATATGTACCTGATCCATGAGGTCACATCAGTGTTGAAGGAATACAACAATAGCACTTCTTTCTTAAAACAAAGGGTAAAATCCTCTCCTAGGCTTGGAAGAAAAGGTATCTCTAGGAAAAAAGTATCTAATGGCTAGAAAGAGAAGCATTATTTTCCTTCAGCTCATGTAAGAAAGACTGTAAATCCTGTTCTCTCTCCTCACTGGTTCCTAACATGAAGCTTAGGTTTCTCACTTTGTAAACTTTAAACCTGCTTTTGATCAACCAGCTCTCTTCACAAATTGGGCAGCTACTAACTCTTCCAGTAACAAAGGGTCACATGTGGCATTGCAACAGGGGCACTGAGATATTTGCATCCTTTGGGGAGAAAGGGGGTCTTTCTCCCCTTTGGGGTCTTAGAGAGCCTCAGCATCCTTTTAAAAACTCTTGGGCCCTACGTGTAGCTGAGAACCACTTGGCCATTTGGGTTCAGAGGTCTAGCCACCATCCAGGAAGTGTTCTTTTATCTTGATTTTCTGTGGACTTGTGATTTTTTGTATGTGCCATTGGAAAGAGGAGAGCCACTTTTATCACTGAGCTGAGGAAGGACTGTGTCCACCAGATACTATTGTAGAAATGTGAGCAAGTAGAGGAACAGGAGAAGAAGAACACTTTATTCTGAAAGCCTTGGTTGCTTCTCACAGCAGCATACAAAGCCCAGGGGAGACACTCCTGTGCAGTCCAAATTCTTGGACCTCTGCAAAAATTGCATTGAGTATTTTTAAGGAAAATTTTGCAAAATTTCAGAGGAATTGTCAGAGTGTGTGTGCAGTTTGCATCAATTAATATGGCAGATATGCTGCCTTTTGTGGTATATCCCAAAGGAAACAGCTCTGAATCTACCATGCATGAAAGCAGCACAGCAGTGTAGGTCATGCTAGTCTTCTGCTTGTACACTGGGTATACCCAAGAGTTCCCCGACTGCTACTGTAAGGTCTGCGAAATGTAATTATTGGTACAAACCTGCTTGTTGGCAGGCATAAATTCACAACACTTCAGTAATCATCTTCACTGGAAAATACTTAGGAAAGACTGAAAATCCCAGATACGAGATAACATCCTGTCACTTTCCTTGACATCATCATTGCATCTGACCTCTGTGAGGCTGCAGTCTTGGGTAGGATTTGGGTTATTGCTTTAAATTGAAAGAGCTGAAACACACCTCCCCTGCTTGGCATCTGTCTGTCCTGGAAGACAAACGGGACCACTGGGTGCTGCTGCAGAGAAGTTCTCCAGTCAACACAGGACAAACAGCTCAGACAAACACCTTCATGCATGTGGACATCTGCACCTCCTCTCCTACTCACCACCTACAAAGTCTGTCTCTGCTCCAGCGTGATCACCTGCACCCGCATATTCTCTTCATTGCTGGGCAGCCAGAGATTCCTGACAGACAGAAGGTGTTTACAAAACAGATGTTCAAGAACAATTATGGCTTTAAAGTGAATGGATTTTTTTGAAGAATAACTAAGAGTTAAGTACTTGCAGGTTGCCTAAAAGACAAAAAGCTGGGGCTTGACAATGGTCTACAGATATCTAAAGAATACATGCAGAGGGAAAATTATTACCTGGATACAGAAATTCTGGATCTGAATGTGAAATAAAAATGTAGAGATTAGAGTCAAGGAAATCACTATCTGAATGGAGCAGACTCCCAAGGGAACATGGTAAAAACACCACTTCTGGAGGTGAAATGTTTAGAACAAAGTAGGGCTGCTTCCTATTTCTGTACACAAGGGAACTGTTTTTCACCGACAGGGGATGTAGGAGACATGACCTGCTGATAGACCTTTTCTACCACTTGTCTCCAGGACTGAAATCCAAGAGCTATACCCTGAACTACTGAAAACATGCCTCAGGACAACGGTGTTATGCTGATTTCTATCACTTGAAGATCTGGCCTTAATTCAATTTTTTAAAGAATAAAACTGGAAAACTGTCTTCCTGCATCAATAAACCCGTATGTGATAAGTGTTGCATGCACGGAAGTATCAGATGTACTGAACCTGTTCTGCAAAAACATTTTTCTGTTTGGAGGTACCACAACAGTGCCAAAAAAAATCAAGCCTAATCAGACTTGTTGGTGTTTAAAGATTTATAGTTCTTTTTTAGCCAAAAGCCGTGGTAATTAGTACTACACCAGGGCCTGGACATAATCCAGTTCTTTAAGGCATAACTAGTAAAGTGCCACACGGAATGGTTTTGCTGAGGTCAGATCTGGGACATTGTTTTCTACATTGAAAAAGCAAGTCTCTGTCAGTTCTTCTTCCCTTTATGGAGACTAATTTTTCTGTCACCAAAGTGGAAATTGAGGATGAAATAGCCAACAGCACAGAGATTGGAGTCAGGGCAGTAGGCAACAGAGACCACCAGCCAAACCTCCCAGCTACAGGAACCGCCGAGGCTGATGGAAGCTGCAGAAATGCAATTCATAAGTGCAAGAAAATTAATCACAAGAGAATTACTGACATGATTCATGCCACTTTGTAACTAAATAAAGTTTTGTTCAGCCTCCACTTTAAACCAGGTTGGCCTGGCCTTGACACAACCCCCAAGTGACACTGCCGGAAAAGGTGAGGAACACATGATCTTCCCTGAAAGGGGCTGGAAGATACAAATAAAAAGTTAAAAATCATTAAAGGGAAGCTTAATATAGCTATATAACGAAATCCAGTAAGCCAAATGTTAGTTGAAAGGATACATTCTGGGTTTGTGCCAAAAGCCATCTCCGCCCTTCTTCCTCTAAAGATATCCCTCACAGGTGGCTTGAATGTATTTTTGAGCCCGTGTTGGGGCTGTAGATTCCACACATGGTTTACTGACTGAGTCAGTCTTTGTGTAACTAATATGTTCACAGGTCAGGTAGAAAGTGAGATGCATCATTATGATGCTTGGAGCCAGTGCAAAACATGAGTCAATGCAGTTATTTATAGCTGAAGTCCACTACTTTGTGCTGGGATGTAATATAAAACCAAAACCCAAAAATAATAGTGTCAATGTCACTGCAATTTCTGAGGCTGCTCCCTCATTCCTGTAGCTCCAGTACAAAATGTGCGATGAAAATTTTGCTGTTGTGTGATGGGAAATACCTGATCAACACTCACACCTATCTAAGCTGATCTGGGAGAGAAAATATCATGACCATAAGGGCGTAAGTACAGTGAAGACCTTGATGTGCAACAGCATGTCACCTTTATCAGCTAACAGGATAGCTTAGGAGGAGAACACAAACTCCAGCACTTTACCTCCAAGGCTATTTTTCCATCAGCTGTAGATCTTTCATTGACTGGCATTTTTCACACATAGATGATGTGATTAAAAAGTATGAAGATGGTCCAGTCTTCTGAAAAATGTGAAAGGCTCTACAATTCTACTTATGCTAGGGATCTCCTGTTTTGTGCAGCACTTTGGAAGTTGTTCTAGTTTTACAGGACCTGTACTTTTCTTATGAAAGCAAGATAGATTTTACCATATTCATTTTGTTTTATCATGTAACATAGCTATAGGAGAATTTATTTTACACGGGAGAACTCATTTTACACAAAGGGATGTAAGGTTATTTGCTATCTTTGAAAAAATATGATTTACTGCAATAAAGGAAACATACTTTACGAAACAGATGGAAGAAAGTTTGATTTCTGGCCTCTTTTTCAGTTTCAATTGAAAAAACCCAAAGAGAAAAAGCACTGTCTCCTAAAACTCTCTGCATAAGACAAACTCTGAGAAGTTTGGGTCATCTATATGGGACGCATCTCTTTGCTGGGTATGTATGGATTCTCTGAGGGTGAAATGCTGTGAGCTTCCAGATGAGCAATACAAAAGCAGTTCCAGTGGTTTGGAATGATTTCTACATTGCAAGGCCATTAAAGGATAGAGACTATGATCACATTAAAAAAAAAAAAAAAAAAAAAAAGTTTTGCATGACTCTGCTGCCTTTCTGTGGTTTCCTGGCAGCACTGAGCAGCTGTGATCTGTAAGCTGAGAGGAAGGCTCCCACAGAATCCAGAGCGGTCTTCTAGGGAGGGAAGGGAAGGGAAAATCCTGTCCTTGATTCATCACTTTCTTATGCCTGCCCATTTTGTGACAGCAGCAACGGATGACTCCTGCATGAGCCAGCAGGACACAGCTTTAATGTGAAAAAGGTTCATTTCATAACTATGTGCTTTAGCCAATGACTACCTAGGGTCGTCTGCACGATACAGACCGAAATCCCATATGGCAGACTTAAACTGTTCTCCCAACTAGTGCTGTTTAAATCAGTCAACCCAAATGTTGTAAAATTTAGCCTAGAATTTTTCACACATTAGTGAGCTAACAGTAGTTTGTTCGTATTACTGGTGGGTAGGGCTGGAGACCCACGCAGAGTTCCTTTTGTTCTTGAAATTTCTCTTTAATAGCACATACTAAGGATAAACTGTGCTCAACCTCCATTCTCCCCCAGCATTTCTGAAAGTGGCATTGCTTATCTGTTCTCTAAAAGCAGTTCAAAGATGATTTATTATCTGTAAAATGCTTTGAAAAACTAAAGCACTGAATTTGTGCAGCTTTTTGCCCAGAAGTGTAAGGATTCCCCCCATCAGCTTCAGCAAACTAGATACTTCTCAAACAATTGGAAGTAACTTCAGAAGTCATCTATTACTTTCTAATAAGATTTGACAGGCTTCTCCTGAAATTGAAGTTTCTTGCTTCAGGGCTTGCAAACCTCATCCTGAAACAGATCCAGCTTGGAAAGAAAGATTGGGCCCATTTCAGGAGCCTGAATCACAGTGCTCCTTCTTTCTTCACTGTCCCGTGCGGTTTGATGCTGTGTTATGCTTGTGTACAAGGTGGTTAACAGCCGTGGATTTTGTATGGTGGAAGAATCATGCAACTTTTGCAACTGAAGAGGAATGTTTCGCTGCCAGCTGTTCACAGCACTGTCTGGGAACTGGAGAGGGGAAATTCGCTACTGCTTGAGCGTCCTCTTTTCTTGGAGACTGTCAACTGCTGCTGTAAAGCGAAGGTCCATCATGCATACACAGATCAGGAAACCATATGTGTTTGCTGCCAACTTTACTCCCCCCTGAAAATCACTCAGCCCCTCCTGTGGCAGGAGATAAGTGAAACAAGGAATATTTTTAATTCTAAATAAAAGATGAGCTCTTGAACCGGTTGAAAACTTCAGGGTGCATTTCGCGCTTCCCAGGAGGTCACAGCAGTGGACATGTACTTGGGCTCAGTGGTGTTATTGTCTATGTTAGTCTCTGTTTGTGCAGTGTCTGAGAGTGGCATTGGGTCTGGTGACTCCAGACTGTGAAGTTAAAACTTCAATATCTCTTTTTTACAGAACAGAGCAGTCACTTGAGTTTCATCCTGACTCTGAAACCAGCCCGTGAACACATTGTGCTTTCCTCTCTGATGCACAAAACTGTGTCCCTGTGTTGTTCAGATTAAAATCGGAAGAAATTTAACAAGTAGCATTCTTCAGCTGCACCATATGTCTGCCCACCTTTCCTCATGGCATAATAAATGTGTTAGCTTAAACTCACATATTTTAAATTAAAATCTAGGTGTGCTAAGAACATGCTGTAGCAAGTTACGGTGGCTCAGCTGTCAAACCAGTACATTACATTGCAGCTGATTGCATTCCCATCCTCTAAATGGAAAACTAATTTCTTAAAAAATAGCTGGTCCAGCAAAGTTTCCTCTTCCTTTCTAACCACATAAGAAAAACAGTTTATCTTTGTTAAATTAGTGAGACTCCTTGAGTTTGAACACTCTACCTATAGTTTAGTTTAGCATCTAAAGCAAACTAATCAAATATGTATAATTAATTATTTTCCTTCTTTACTGAAATTAGTACAGTTTCAAAAGATATTTTCCTTGATTTCTTACAAAAGCTCCAGTGCTTCCACTACATTAAAAAAGTATTTCAAAGTGTTGCAATCTGACCCAATTATGATAGGATCAACTCCATTTATTACTTTTAGCCATCTTTCCTGCTTGCTTATTAACACGACTGAAAAGTGATAACCCAATTTCAAGTCAAGCACCTCAAAACTGAATTGAGATTGATGGTTAAGCATAGCTGAGGAAATTTCAGAATTGCTGGTGACTGACTAAGATTAGATTTGTTTAAATTATGGGAAGTCATTTTTGCATGATTTTTCACAGACAGTATTTATGGTTTAGCTGAAAATTTCAATTAATAATTATAACCAGGTTTATATGCTTGCAGCACCACTTTTCTGTGCACTTTAGTTATTCCAGTTGACATAAGAAATGGATCCAATAAATGTGGTATTCTGAAACAATGGGAAGTGGTACAGGACAAATTTTAGTTCTACTGTTCAAAACACAAGGCATTCTGTTATTCCATTTTTTTAATTACATCAATTTTCTGAAAAGAAAATTACACTTTTTCCAAGCAAATACCATTAGTGCTCCATATATTACAATTTCCATAAAGTTATATGCAAGATCAAAATTCAGAACAGATGAAAGGGACAAGTTCTTTTTGACTGGTACTTTCAATGTAATGCATCTTGGATTTGACCTCATTCTGTCATTTCAAAGAACATAAATATTACTGAAAAAAACAGACTAATGATATTCTTCAAAATTATATAAATATATTCCATATTACCTTATGTATATGCGACTCTTGATCTTCCTCTTCTGCAGTGCTGATGTTATTGTTACCATATGGTTGGCCATGTGCCTTCATTTACCCTGGTTCAGTGGTCCAACAAACAAGGGAGAAAAAGATTGGAATCACATTCAGTGCATATAACTGATGAAATAAGGACATGTAACAGAAAAAGCAATATGCCAAAGGAGAAAAGCCTTCTCCAATGTACATGAGAACATGCCAAGAACTAAGGAATTCAACTTTTAAAGACAATTCTAATTTGTGAGAAAAATCCAGTGGCTGTAAGGACAATATGTACTTAATGCCTCCCCCTTAGCCCCTACATTCAAGGTTTTTGGCTTTGCTTTGAAAGACTTGCTTGATGAAGGAACCACTTAAAGTGATGAAATATACAATATCCCAATGCCCATCCAAGTGATATATAACAAGGCTTGCCTGCATTACATTATTCTTTGGTCTGTGGATTAATCCTGGCAGTTGTTTTCTAGCAAATATCAACTCTTGATGGATCATGTTGAATCATTTACCTTGCAGTATGGGTTTCATTGTCATTCAACTAAACAATAATGCTTTGTTTACTTAACTGGATTCAGGCAGTGTAAGTTACCCAGCATATCTACAGAGTGAATTTTAGGGTATTATCTCTGTGAAACAATTCTGCCAACTCAAAAATGCATGCCTGTATTCCTTTAAGACTTTGGGGTGAAATAAGCTCAGTTTACCACATCTAAACATTATGTTGCAACCATACCCACTTCCTCTCATCATGTCCCTCCAGCCCTCAAGCCAACCAAATGTCCTCATATGAAGCTAGCAGAGGATTCTAATAAAAACTATGAATGTGCCTACACTACACTAGTGCAAGACTGAGCCAGAGGACGTTTACTCTACATCCTTTATTGCCTGGGTTTAAGAGTTTGAATCTCTATTACATGGTTATTCCATATACCTAATTTTGGCACCAGGAATTATTACCATGTGTCCCAGAAGACTATCCCATGCAGAACTCAGCCTCTCTAAATACTGACTTATGATAGAAATATAAAGGTCAAACATTTCTGTTGCAGAACAAATGTTTGAGGAAGTCCTTTGCTGTTTTTTTTTCAGGTAGTCTGTTCATAGAAGACTGTGTAGATACAACTGATGATGGGATTCCTACATGAAAAACAAATAGATACAAGTCACTCAGAAATAAAACAGCTAGCACAGGAAAATGGGCATGGATAATTCTGAAAAGATCCATGCTCATCTCAAGGTCCAGATATTCCACACAAGAGGATCCATAAGAAGTAATGAAACATAATGCCAAAATACAATGGCAGTCTAGCATTTAAACGTTTGGACAGCCTAGAACTTTATTTGCTTATAATATCGATGTTGTTAGTGAAAAGGTATCCTTTGCATCTGTCTGACCCTCAGCTGCTCTCTACAGCTTCCTGAGAAGGGGAAATGGAGAGGAGGTGCTGAGCTCTTCTCCCTAGTATCCAGTGATAGGATGTGTGGGAATGATTCAAAACTGCACCAGAAGAGATTTAGACCGCACACTAGGAAGGATTTCTTTACTGAGAAGGTGGTCTAACAGTGGAACAGGCTTCTAGAAGGGTGGTCCGTGCCCCAAGTTTGACAGTGTTTAAGAGGCATTTGGACAATGTCCTTAATAACATGCTTTAACTTGGTCAGCTCTGAGGTGGCTGACAGTTCTTATAAGATTTTATTACCCTGAGTATTTGGTAGTATAAAGACAAAGGGATATCACAGTGGAAATTCACTGCAGTGCTTCCCACTGTTTGCTGAACATCTGAAGAACTAGGAGTGAATGCTCTTGCACAGGACTGTGCCAGGAGAGCAGGGAATTGCTGATTGGGGCTGTACAAGCCAGAAATGAAATCATTGACACTGAGGCAAGTTCAAAGAATGTAAGAGATATAATGAATACTGTAGACCTTGACTTCCTCACTAAACGTGCTAATGTTTAGAGTTAATTGACTGAAAAGATCTGTACTATTTTCTGAATGCCATCTGTCCAGGAAACTTGTGTATCTTCTGTGTATTCCACATGGAGTGAGGGTAGCAAAAGAAAAGGCTGTTCTAATTTTTAGGTAGCTGATGGCTGTAAGTGAATTTAAGTTGGTCAACATGTTTCCCCATTTCCTCTTTTTGGGTTTTTGTTAGCCCTTTAGTCTTCAAGAGAGTTATATCATTTAATACTTTCATGTAATGCTTTTTCCATATGTATATTTTATTTTATTTTTTACTTCAGAAGTAGACACCACTATGGAGGACAATACATGTTTTTAAAGATAAAGATAAATGAGAACTGAAGCCATAGTGAAGGTGAAGCAGTTGGGTACGACAATTTGGAGCACCAAGCAGGTAATGGCTAGGGCCATAGAAGAGAGTGCTCAAGTGTTAAGCTGTGCAGGTAAAGAACATGAAGGGACTGCTGGTGCTTGGGTAATGAAGAGTTTCTTTTTCTGAACCTGGGCCAAACATGCTAAAGCTCCACATATTGCACTATAAATACTGAGAAGCAGCAAAACACAAACTCATTAACTGAGGCACCACAAAGAAAGGAAAATAAACAAAGGGAGCCACCCAGGAGTCCTGTAGCCCTGCTGTTTTTCTCTGTTTGTTGGAGAAAAGTAGCAAGTTCAGTTTCTGGGAGTTCCTACTGAAAATTGAGTTACTCCAGCTTGTGCTCTCACCTGGCAACATAGGAAGCTGTTATACTACCAGACTGTAACAGGATAAGCAATATTTCCCTGCAGGCAGACCCTGTGTTCTAAGGCTGAAAATAAGTGAATTCTGACTGGGGAAATGCAGAAACATTGAACAACTTGGACGGACATGGATAGTCAACAATGGTGGATGCTACTAAGTCCTGACCCACCCTTTACCACAGCACTAATGTTTCCTCAGTTTTCTAATCACACTGCTTGCTGCTTAATTGTATCTTTTGCATGTAGATGTTTTCAGAAGGGAGTGAAAGAAATCACCAAACAAAAAGAATAAACCACCTTAGAGTAGAATCCTAAATCCCCTTGTTCACCCACATCCTCAAGTCAACAGTGTACTGGATATACTTTTACTTCTTCCCTTCCAGACCTATATCTGCGCATCCTGACTACACTAGGAGGGGAATTGCCTCCTAATATTAAAAACTGTCTGGGAAATGAAGGTCCTCTTTTGAAAAACGAGAGCTGTGAGTTTGAGATCTTTCACTTTGAGAGATCCAGAACTTCATTTAACTTCCTGTGTGCAACTCCAATGCAGAAGGGGGACGTTTCCTCCTCTGTTCAGTTGGGTCAGGAGTAGTTTCAGCTCACCCCTTGTGAATTGTCATGCTGTGAACTTCAAGCACAAGCTTTTTCATGAAATTGTAAAGTGAGGTTGTATACCTCTTGCACAGGATTGTTACTTGTAATCTGTTTCCTAATGCTATCACTAGGTCATTGGTGAAAGCCCCAAACACTTCTCTTCCCTTGGAAAACAAGTGCATAATAAAACAGGTGTCATTAACAAGCAATCATTAATTTTATATTAATATTCAATGCAATTCAATTCAATTTAATTTCACATTTGAATGATGTTTCCAATGACATCTACAGTAAGCTTCTCTCATTAAATCTATTTTTATTCCTACAATTATTATTTGTGTTTCAGAGATGGATGAAGCCCTAGGCATTCAGGTTGCTATTTGTCAAATTTGTTTCACACAAAAAAAACTAAGAGAGCTTCATTGGGAACTGAGGTGGAAATTCAGTTTCTTTAACTGCCTGTATTGCTGGGTGGATCCTGCCTTCAAATCCCTGCTTCCTAGACGTATTTCACACCCGCGTAAGAACAACCTTGCTCACGCAACCATGCAGTGAGTATTTCCCCTGGAGAGAATGCTGCGTGACCATGGAGGAATGGGAAGAATGTGTCCTCTTTCACACTCGATTTGGTAATCTGCTACCGAGAAGCAGCATTCAGCACTGGAAAAAACATGCCTTATAGAAATAAATCACTCAGATTCCTGGAAAACTGGTGGGAAAACCTGCCATCAAACAAGATGGTGTATCATATGCTCTCATGTGAGTACTCACCCTTTCATTTTGTAATATTGCATAAACATGGCAAACGAGTAGCCACTGTGTAATATATTCAGATATAAAGTCATGGTTTGGAATCTCACTCAAGGTACTTTATGTTCACTGGATTTCATCCTATAGCTTTACTGTATTATTACTTCAAAAACATGCTGAATCTTATATGGAATAAATAAATAAATAAATAAATAAATAAATGTTCTTATTCTCTGCTAAAATCTTTAGACATCTCCAGATTGTACAAGTAGGTGCATGTTGAATTCTCTATTAAATATTTTTTGTTCTTTGGGGAAAATAATTCAACAGAATACATTATTCATCAGTGTTTCAACAAAAAATCCCTGAAACTAAATAAAGCCTGAGACATCCCGAACCACAGAAAGATTGACTACCATGTCTAGTGAAAGTCTGGGGAAGCCAGACAGACTTTGTTTCCCATGCACGTGAATAATTCATATAAAGTTTTTCAGACATGAAAAATAGTGGGATGTGGAATCAACCGTTACTACAAGCCAGCAACTGTATTTGAACCTGCATCTTCCCAAGCAGAATACCAATATGTTCAGGGACAGAAGCAACTTTACCTGTTTCCATTCTAACACTTAGGAGGTTATTGAGATTTAAACACATGTCCAAGTCATGATACATGAAGATGTTTATTGCTGTAGAGGGCTACAGGGTAAAATGATAATGCTCAGAAGTGAAAAAACCCTACTGCTGATCTTAAATACTTAAGTAAAGTTATATTAGCTTCACCGATTGCTCAGTCAGGACCTGCTTTTTCACTGGTCTGTGGGATGGACTCAACCAACTGGCAGTGAGATAAATGGGGCAGTCAAAACCTTTCAGGAATATCTGCACTCAGCTGATAAATACTGGTCTGACATATAAGAGGACAGGTTAGTAAACTGGATTGTGCCGGAAGAGGTTATGAGTATAAATGATGCTTTGTGAGTACTGGGAGAAGGCTAAGTTCATGCTTTATTCAACAACAGGAGGTAACTGTGTGTAGACTGAATATTATAACATTTCAACCAGGCAGGTTACTGCCTCTTTTTCCCCGAGGAACATGAGGATATCAATAATTCTGAAAACTGTCAAAAACAAAGGAAACACGTAGCCATATTCTGCTTTTAATGTAGACCATAAGATACTTACAAGGGTGTTGGCCAACAAAGAAGAGTTTCCATTACCATATTTCCTGCAAAAAAATCAAATCAAGCTGATAATATCATAAGATCCGAACTCTTATATCCACCTCTGTCTATCAATTACAATTGAAAATCAGGATAGCAGTCTTCAGGGGTGGGTTGTTCCATTGCAGAAAAAGTAAGGTCGCTGAGACATTTTATTAGTTTTTTTTTCTCTTCTGCCTTTTTTTTTTTTTTAATTATAAGAACTTATAAATACATTAAGTCCACCTCTGATGACTATAGTGATGAGTGAATTAATCTTGCTAGATGTGTAGAATTTCAATAGTGAGGACTTCCTTCTTTGGAAGAATATTCAGTGGTTGGAGTTCGTATTAAATTTGGTTCTATTTGGTTCTATTACTGATTATAGCTTTCTTTGTTAATTCTTTACTGCCATGGGGGAGATCGAAGGCAGGTTCAACAGTCCTGGGTAGTTAATATATCTTCTCAGCAGACATTCTGTTATGTGGTATCAGGGACTGCAGGGCCCTTCAAGAAAGAAGGCAGTGGAAAGTGAGGAATTAGCAGTTTGCCAGTCTTGCAACTTGTTCTCTGAACATGGAGAGGTTCTTGAAGGACAGCAATGACTCCTGAGCCACAAGTTAATTTCATAATTACAATGCACTCTTGGTCTGCATGATCCCCACTGTGTGGAGATAAGTGCTCCACAAATATATGATCAGAGCCCTGTATTCAAAAAGTTAGATGCCAGTTTTGTCTACCTGAATATACAGGTAGACAAAAGGCAAAGAGGAAACAGAGGAACAGGAGATAGATGATGTGTACAGTGTTACTTGGATGCTGTTAAGTAAATCCTGGGTTTCATTGCAGTGTCTTTGTCCATCAGATCGTAGTATGGTGGATTGACCTTGGCTCATGAAAAACTTATGAGTTGAGATAAACACAGTCCAAGAAAGAAACGCAAAGGCCATGTACAACAGCAAGGCAAAAGAAAAAAAAAGATTTCTACTTTCTGTCAGCAAGTGATGTCCATGTATGTTCTGGGAAATAGGGCCCCAGTAGCCATTCTTATGAGAAATTCCTTAGTAATGAATTCCCTCCCCTCCTCATTTCTCTTAGTTGTTTTCACTGAGTATGACATCATATGGTATGTAATATCTCTTTGGTCGGCTTTGGTCAGCTGAACTGGCTATGGCTATGTCTCCTCCCAGCCTCTGGCCCACCCCGAGTCCACTGGCCTTTAGGAGTAAGTTGGTGGTGGAGGCAGCCTTGGTGCTGTGGGAGCACTGCTCAGCAGTAGCCAAAACACTGGTGTATTCTCAACACTGTTCCAGCTGCAGCTACAAAGCACAGGATATAAGCGCTGCTACAGGGAAAATTGATTCCATCCCAAGTAGACCACATGCACATACTAAACAAAATGTACACCTTGAGTTATACTGAAGTAAAAAAAATGTATTAACAATAATCAAAGACAATATAAAAAAGAAAATCAAAATAACTGGGCTGAAGTTATTATATGGAAGATGGGGAAATTGACTTGGTTTGCTTTAGTACTGTCTAGAAAGTAATTGCAGAAAAAAAAAAAAAAAAAACAAGCTACAGGTTGCATATGACTTCAGACAAGAATTTTCTATTTGACCTATGATTTTTTAGTTTGCATTACCCTGAGATTTCCTCTGTTGTCAAGTGTATTTTTATTCATTTGTAGGATGCATTTCAGAATCTGTCTACAGATTGAGCAGAACAAAATTAATTCTAAGATTAGAGCAGTAGCAAATCTAAAAAGGGTACCGTGACCATGGAAGAAGACAAATATTCAAATACACAGAAGATACTGCAAATATGGAGACTATGTAAATAAGTTCCTGTGTTCATTTTACAGCTGACTGTATCTGGGGTCTTTGCCATCTTATTTGTACCTTCTTATTTTACACAATTTAACAGCACTGAGTCTAATTTCTTTCACACTCTTGATGTTTTGTATATAAAAAGCCCAATCAGACTCAGAAGTCTATCCCCACCTACCTTGTGTTGATCAGACTGTGCAAGACCATCTGGATCCCAACCCTTCCAGGGCCCATGACTAAAGGTCAGCTCAGAAACTAATCAGCCTGGGGCAGTTCATATCTAGAAAGACTTTAAGATTGTCAGGCTCTCTTCCTGGGGACTAATTATTTTTCTTAACCAGGGATGTCCAAAATACCTCTAGCACTATAATTTTAACCAGTTCTCCTAAAACTGCTTTCATTTAAGAATAGCTGGCAGCATGCTGAAATTATTCTAGGAGCTCTGCAGTTTTGTTCTCTCTCAAGAAACTGGGTAAAAAAAGCTTCCCAGATACAAAAGGAGTGTCTCTGTATTGCCATTACAAACTGCTAAATCCTGGACATGTGAGCTGCCTGATGGAGCCAGGGTTACACATTCATGATGTAGAGCCTAGTCACCTGTTCTTCTGTAGCCCAGGGCAGCCAAACTAGAGCCAGACACAGCCCTGCAGAGCACAGCCTTGGCCTGGGGCTCCCAGTGCTCCCACTCTCCTAGCTGTCTCCGGTGTAATGATTTAGCTCCTTGTGTTTGTATGGGCAACATACAAACTCATTGTTCTTGTATGTTTGCATAGTCCTTTCCCAAACCGATGGACTTCCTGTAAGCAATTAATTAATTTTTTATTTCACTTAATTTGTGTTTCTTGTGCTGTGACTAAGAGTTTCAACACAGAGTTTGGAGCCTCAGAGGGGTAGAAGCTAAAAACAACAGTGAGTTACATTTCTTCCTTCCCCATTCTAGTTTGCTCCAGCATGTGTGGAGCCACCTGATATGGTTTAGACCTGATGGCTGCAGCTTCTGCTCCAAACAGGCTCAGCAAAACAACAAACTTGGAGGAATTTCCTTCAAACAAGCTTCAGTGGAGCTGAACTGATAGGATCTTGACAGAGGCAAAGCTATGAGGAGTCTTTTACCATGCATAAAAGAGAAAACTTTTCAGCTGTTCATTTTTTAGAACAGAATGTATATAAAGTAACCAAGAGAGAGCACAAGAAATACATTTCAGGTATTTATCTATTTAGTAAAGCGTACAGTGAAGATTATGATAAGTCTGTGTCCTAAGATCCTTCCAAACACCATCCAACATTCCCAAATAGAAGAGGGACTCTGGTAAATGATTAAACTGAGACTAAAATTTCAGCATCTATGTTTAGACAAGCACTTGCTGACCATGTTCGCAACACCTTCTTGCTGGTTGTATAACAAAAGGCATGGGGTCTTGGAGGAGGTAAAATGTCTTGTCCCTCTGCAAGAGAGGTAAGAGTTCCAGGCTGCAAGGGCAGAACTAAGCAATTAAATCTGGTGATATGAACTAAGCAGGATTCTTCAAAAATATCACCCGTTGCCTCATCTCTTCATGAACTCATGGAATTATCAGAGGCAGAAGGGACCTCCAGAGATTATCTAATCCAACTCCTCTGCTAAAGCAGAATTGCCCAGAGCACATCACTCAGGACTGCATCCAGGCGAGTCTTGAAAATCTCCAGAGAAGGGGACTCCACAACCTCCCTGGGCAGCCTGTTCCAGGGCTTTGTCAGCCTCACTATAAATAATTTTTTTCTCATCTTTGAATGGAACTTCCTATGTTCCAGCCTGTGCCCATTGCCCCTCATCCTGTCACTGGGAACCACTGAGAAGAGGTCATCTCCATCCTCCTTCAACCCACCCTTTAGGTACTTGTAAGCATTAATAAGGTCTCCCCTCAGCCTTCTCTTCTCCAGGCTCATGAGTCTCTGTTCATTGTGAAGTGATTCTTATTTTTCTTGAGATGTTGAACACATGCAGAAGCCATTGACACTAATGAAAACTCAGAATGAGAGAATATTTGATGTCTCAAGTTTGGCATCCAGAATAGTTCATATTGAAGTCAATAGTTAAAGGAGTAGAAGTTGAATCAGCAGGCAGTTCTGCAAACATTTGGCCTAAAAGTCTGTATTTTTTGTTTTTCGAAATACTAACGCCTTTCAGCAAGTATTTTACAGATCTTGGTTGAAAGGTAATTCATAAACAGAAAGTATATGTTATTAAATAGACAAGGGAGAAAGACAGTTTCACCCAAATGTGAGAAATTATCTAAGAGAGAGTATAAAGATAAAGAAAAGCTCTAAGGAACTATTTGCATCTGTTTATCAGGATGGCACAGTAATTCAAGCATATATACTAGTAAACTCTAAAAGTATGATAAAACAGAAGAACATATACTTTTCAATGAGTTTACATGACATAAAGCTGGGGGAAATTTGTTATCATTATTCATACAGGCCACAGAAAAGAAATAAATACACATCCTACAAGTATTGATAGAGCATCTGAAGGCAACAGTTCAACTCTTTGTATAGGTGTCACTTGGAAATATGTACAGGACGTGCAATAGTTGCAGGATACACTAATTGCCCTGGCACAAATCAAACTGGAGAGACATTGCTGTGAATTTATACCAGAATAAAGAAACTATTTTCATGCTCACTGCTTCAGAACAGATGGAAGTTATTGACTCACCTAAATTGCTCCTCTGCTTGCTCAGTGTGTTACACAGAAGACTGTACTGCTCTTTTTCTAGGAAAAGAACAAGTTGCAATGTGCAATAGCCGTCTAAGTGGATCAATACAGTCATTTGTGATTCAGGTGTTAGCAGTTAACTGTTATGCTCCTTATGAAGTTTCCGAGCAAATGAAAAAGAATAATTATTTTTCATGAGCTTTTTTGCAGAGTGAAGGCTCTTTGAGTCAAATTGAGTTTTAAAGCAAGATTTTTGCCATAAAGATTTACAGAGGATCAGTTCAGAATAAACCTAATTGCAATGAATTAATATAGAATCTGGGAGATGATGTGGGCCTTGTTTGCAGCAGTGGTGTAGAATGCAACTGTTCAGTCGGTCATGAGCACAGATGTGGATTTTCACATAATGGACCATAGTAAAATGCAAGAAAGTGAGAGTTGGAGAATGTCTGTACTGACAGTCTAGAAACTGCAGCAACTGGTTTGTACTTGCTGCTGGTTATGCTTAATCAGGCAAAGAGCAGGGGAGGGTATCTAACCTTAATGTTTCTCCTTGCTGGAACACTTGAAAGAGGAAGAAAGGTAATTGGAGATGAAAGGAGCCCCTTCTATTATCCATATGCAATTACAGGGCTTAGAGGGAGCAGAAATTGCTTATCCAGGAGGAAAAGACTGAAGCAATGAAAAGGATAGTTAGAACATACCAGAGCAACAAGGGGAAGAAAAGCAATGCTGGAGGACCAAGCTCCAACCAAAAAAGGTTTCAGAGTGCTGAGGAAACAAACTCAGGGAAACAGATACCCCTCAGATCTGTGCATTTTTCTTAAACTACTCAGAGCAAACATCTATGTGTGTTTTATGCTCCAAGTATGTACTGTAATCAGGAAGATGGAAACCTTATTTGTGAGTTTCAAAGGTGGCAATTTAAGCTACAGGCAAATCTAGGCAACAGAATAGGTTTCAAGGCCAAGGGTGGCAGGACCATACAATCTTGTATTCAAGAAGGTAAAATGTATCTTGGGAGGTAAACTTCTCTTTTGGGATTCAGGAGCTACTTGGACACATAGATATGTGGGCATGATCAGCAAGACCTTAACAGGTCTTAACCTTCCTCTGGAAGGACAGGAGACACCATCAGCTCTGTCTGTATCCTTTAACCCTCTGGACGCTTCTACTCCTGGGCAACCTGGCAGTAGTCCTAGCGCTGGAGATTGGCTGCTGACCATCATCACCGGGGAAGTCAACCATGAGTGCTGGGGCGATCATCTCCATGTCATGTTTGGGTCTGAGCTTTTCTTATGTGTTCTACACTCTGCCTCAGTTTTACAGCGCTTTCTTAAGAGGAAACTTTACTCTTGGTGCGGGTCCCAAGATTACAAAAAACTGCTGTGCTCATTATTCAAGTTTTCAGATTCCATGTATTTCTCAGTTTCTCTTTGTCCTGATTCGTTTACCTTCTCCTCCTTATTCAGTGCTGCCAAGTACCTTTACTTCTTGTTGGATAAGTGAGCAGAACCAGATGCCAAACAAGGCTCATGGGGACCTGAGGAGCTCAGCTGCTTTCCTGTTACCCAAACAAGTCACTTGACACACACATCCCCTTTCAGTAGAGAACTGAGGTTTTGTTACATTTTGGAAACTAAGAGGAAAGTCTTTTCAGCTGCAGCTTTACCCCAGGCCACCTCCAAACATTACATGACTACTTGAGTGATCAAAACAAAAGCAAAATAAATTAAGAACAAGAATCATCTCTGCCCTATTGAGAATTTCTATTAAAAATTGGAAGTTCTTTCCTTTCCTGATGCTACAGGCATGCCTGCAACAATAGAGTTGGAAGCACTTTCTGATCTAAACCCAAAGGCATAGTTGTCCCATCAAAGTCAAACAGTAGGGCACTTTCTGTTTGTTTTGAGTTTTAAAAAAATATTGTTTATGTATATTATGGTTAACAATATGATATTCTTTTTCTTAAGTATGTTATTCCATACTTCTATGGCAAGGAGGCATTCTAGAAAATACTCTTCATTTAGCTGAAAGAGTAAAGCAGGCTCATTTCCTTTTCTGTTAAGGGGACTGATGAGTGCTTATGCTGAAAACAGCAATAAATCTTCAGTTCTTTCTTTCCAGTTCCTTATGTTCTTTCCCCAAGGTTCTGGTTTTACAGTACAAGAGGAGTGCATGGGGTCCTTAAGCAACTCTAAACGCTTTTACGGTTTGAAGCTGGGGGTAATATTTTTTTGGCTTCCTTCCCTCAATCAGGTTCTTTCTAACACAGTGAAAAGGTTGCATGCTGTTCCTTCCTTCAGTGAGACTGTTTACAGGGCTTGCTGTTAATATATAGTGGCAAAGTATTTCCATTTTACTCTTCCGCAACTCTAAACTCAAGAGACCGTTGAACGTGCTGCAGAAAAGAGTGACTTAATCCACTCCAATTTATGACACAGCTAAGTTATCGCAGCTTGAGGAACTACTTTGTGTTTCTGTGTTAAAGTCTCCTGAATGTGCTCCTACCATATCCTTCCAAAAGTCAGGTGAAGCATTTAACCTTTTACACAGGGTTAACTGTTTTCTGCGGTGATGTGAAATGAGAAGATGCTGTACTCAAGCAGCTGATGCTCAGTGTGAAAAAAGCCAGCACTTGGTTGGGAGGTTTGAACAAAAAGCATTCCTTTCATAGACTGGGGCTCTGCAACCTCCTTTTGTCTTTCTAATACAAGATCAGGTACTGGCATGAACCACACTTTCTGCAAATGTTTGGTTAGTGCATGCAGGTATCTTTTGCATGTCTTGGTGTCTGCTGAACATCTCAACCTGCCTTCATCCTCCCCATCCCAGGAAATGTCTAGAATTGTCTAGGATTTATAGAAAGTAGATAGGATTTTAGAAAGCTGGGGAATCATTACATGTAACCGTGCCACATTTGCATGCCTGCTGAGGACAAAGGTGTGCAATGCCAATCATGCATCAAACAGAAACAGAGGGAGTTTCTTTGTGATGTGAGTTTGGTTTCCTTCGTGTCTTCTCCAGGGGCAGGGGCACCTATTGCCAAATGTAAGCTACATCCCGTCTCATGACCCGGGCTCAGAAACCTGAACCACCACGTGCTTCCTGCAGCAATACACACCCTGAGCACCACCTGGTCTCTCAAACTCTTTTACTATAAGAGTATGCTTGAAAGCGGGCAGGCTGGCACTGGGTATACTTTGAGCGATAGAGCTTCGTGGCTGCTCTTGTACCATAATATTTAGTCACGCAGCATGTTTTTGTTTATAGTCACAAAAGTTTACAATTGCACCATATGGAGCAGATTTTGTTTTACTTCAGTTTATCATCAGAAATCAGACTCTCGGCACAGAGCCTAGCTGATTTCGTATTCTGTTGGTTTAAGGGAAGTAATGTAGGATTCACTGTCTGTATATTCAAGCTCTTTAATCGACATAAACAAACAGAAAAACATTGTCTAGCATGAGTGGATGTTTACTCAGCCCTGCAGAACAGCAGAGCATATCGCTATAAAAAACACACTATAAAAATAATTTGAGTTGTGATTGTTCTGAGGAATCCTGCAGCACTTACACAATATGAGACAGAGTTATCTTTATTTAACCAGCACTCAAAACATGAATGCAAGATTGACTGAGAAATATCAGATAAATTGTTATGGTAGCTGTGTAAATGCAAAACCCAACTGAGTCAACAGGGGGTTCAGGGCCTGTAAAGGGAGTTTTTCATTCCAGAGGCAAAATTAATTTGTCTTTCATCTCTGAGGGCTAAAATACTACACATATTACCTACAAATGACCTTAATACTCTAGAAGCATGAACTAGCCACTATGAGTTTGTGGCCAGCCTGACTCAATATTCCAGCTTCCATCAGGGACAACACGGAGTATTTTGGATTAAAATGGCCAACATAGGAAGACTGTTGTTTCATTCTCTAGGAACTCTGTCACATGAGAAGACATTTTTCCTTTCCTCAGTTATTGAACAGCCCATAACATCAAAGCATTTAGCAGCTCTAAAGCACTTGCACTTGTCGAATATTTTATGCTTTATTGTAGTGATTGAATTTTCTAGCATTTCAAAAGTGAATTAAGCTTTCCTGACAGAGATCAAAGAAAGACTTACTTGGCAAAATGTAGTTTTACAGTACTGGTCTGGATAGCACCCAGCTGTGTGAATGGATTTGCAATCCTAAACTAGAAGCTATGGCTCCCCATACAGTGTTTGGAGAAAAATAAGCTTCTGAGACTGGAACCTGGGAAAACTAAGACACTAACCTTGGATCAATCCAATCCACCCAGTAGGAAATCATGGGAGGTGGGTGTGACAGAGAGGAATAGATGCTCAGTGGTGGCTGTTAGGAAATATCTCTGCCCTGTCATGACTGGAAGCCAGAGTCCCTACCCTGAAGGAGAGCAATCAATATCAGGAAGTCACAAAAACATGAGTCTTCTACCTACTACTACTTCTACCTTCTACCTTCTACTAGCAATGATTTTTCTGTATAAGGAACTGCATTCAGATGTTCTGTGTTGCCTGATTTAAATAACTTCTTATTTATTTACTTTTAAATATTTAGATGGGCTCATGCACTCTGCTTTGTAGCTGCTGTGTTGCCCTTGGTGGGACATGATGCTTCTACAACATCACAGTGTCCAGTGTCTGGACCAGTTAATTTGTCCCCACCAAGGACTACTGTGCCCCACTGTGACCTGAGATTCAGCTTCTCCATGGTCTTCTGGTTTGAGGCCTCCATCTACTAGAGAAATTGCACAGGACCTATTGCTCACTAACAGATGGCAGAAAAAAATATTACCAGTGCATATTTAAAGGAGTCTGGCAAATCTAAAAGATAATCCTAAGGTAGCATTTGTGTGACTGACAGCTACAAGAACTTTAAAAGATTACTGTTAAAAATGAGCTGTCTTTTCTAAAGTTGCTATTAAAGAGCCATCTTTAAAGAGCTCTCCCTAGGCATGCTAATGCTAAGTTTTTCAAAGGTGCAAAGGTTTTAACCTAATTCCCTGATTATCTCATCAGTGTCAAAATACTTGCAATGAATAATAACACAATGATTTATTCCTTTTAATTCTTTCTGAGTATAAAGGAAATAAAAACAGGAAAATCCCTGGGGAATTCTGATAAACTAGAGTCACTTGAGTGCTTTGCTCTTTAAATCTCAGAGGGCCTTCAGAGAAGCTCTTTTCTGAATACCTCTTTTTAAATCTGTAGGAAGGACTATGAGGTGCTAGAAGTTACTGTGTTCTTGCTGTCTAGTACCACTCCTCTGGTATGTCCTTCCTGGAAGGAGACTTCTAGCAAGAAGCTGAAGTAGCTGTACAGGTGGCAAGTATCGTATAACACATACCAGTATATTATGAAATTTCATTTGATATTCTGGAATTACTTCTTTACCTTTTCAGCTAAACAAACTAAATTTAAAAAGCAGTTATAATAAAGAATCCAAATTCAACACATGCCATCAGCAATATTTGATTGTCTCCATCTATAAAGCTAACACAGGTACCATTGAGCTGTTATAAGAAAGAACCGACATTTCAACTTTATTGCAGCTTTTCTAAAGGACAGGGCCAGAGAAGGATAGAAGGATTGAATAAGTTTTCCAAGTAATATTAAACGTTATGCCACACCACTTTCCTTTAACTTGTGACCTTAATATGAATTGGTCTATGGTTTTTGTTTTCCTACCTATTAGCTTTTTTTTCCCTTCTCTGATTTTTAGAGAGAACGAATGGTTTAAGAAGTTAAATAGAAGCCACAAGAACGGTGCAAGACTGATTTTTTAAAGGGAATGAATAGTTTAAGAAGTGAAATAGAAGCCACAAAAATGGTGCAAGAATATCACTATTGTAGCATTTTAATCATCAGCTCTTGGTCACTGATGTGCCATTTCAAGAGAAAGCATTCTAAGAAATCTTCATCTAACAAGAAATACAGGTAGGGACCTTCTCCACTCTTTTTCCAGGGTAAGCCAATGTACAAATTTTCCTAAACACAACATGAACAGCTCTGAAGAAAAAATAACACAATCTGCTTTTCCTGGGAGAAAGAGTATTTTATTTTCTGAAAAAAACAGCTGTTTCAGGAGAGGAGGTAATCTTCATTTGGTATGACAGGACCTGACAAGCTTACAATTCTCTCAAACGCTATAAAGCTGCTAGTGTCTCCTCAGTCTGCTTTCAGTTCCCACAAGTGATTTCTGGAAAATACCCAATGATCCAACATTCAAAATCCACATCAAGTCAGAAAAATAAATTATATATATGAGCTTCATGTCAGTTTCCCTAAAATCCATTTCCCATACTGTACAAGGCTTTATTTATGAAACAATACATCTGTGGTTAAGACTTTTTGTACTATGTACAGAATCATATTTCATACTAACTAAACACCAATGCAATGAAAATATACAGTTATTTTAAGATAAATTAAGCTTAATTTTCCCACTAATTTCTACTCTATCCAATTTCTGTTTTTTAAAAAACAGTTTTGATCACAGTGATATGATATCATACATGCTACTATGTAGTGCATCAAGTGAAATCCCACTATTACAAGTAGATTATGTCCCATATTAGAGGTGTGAAATGCAGCAATCATGTTAGCAATAGGCCCTTCGAAGGCTGGGGCAGCCATCCGTATCTTAAAGGACACCTTCAGAACTCCCTTTGAAACATAAGCCAAAGACTGATCATTAAGAGGAAGATTGATTTTATGTGAAATATTTTTAAAATCTGGCTATTAATAGGAAAAAAAAATAATTTTGATCAATGCAAAAGCAATGTTTCTTTTTAAATAAAAGTTCAGTTTTAGATGTAATCCTCCATCATCTGACATGCAATGGAATTAATATTTTTATCACATTTTGGATGTCCCTTTTTAATTTTAGAGCTTTAATAAGTAAAACTGTTTCAAAATAAAAAAAAAAATAAATCAAAAACGTTTGTCTGGAAAATTACATTGAAAGTTTTTCTCAGAATTTGTTTTTTTTTGACCATTTCCTCATTGACAAAGTTATCTGTTGGGCTCTACAGGAATTTACAACTTGTTTCAACCAATCCAAAAGTGCACTATATAGTCATAAAAATATTCAAATTATTTAATCATATCCAACCTATAATTCTGCTTGTTCCAAGTAGACTTCAGCAAGAGAAACCCTGGTAATTCCCTAAACGGCTTCAGAAGTGGCCTTAGGAGTCCACTGAGTCATGGACTGCCAAAGGAAGGTCAGCATCAGCACCTACCAACTCAATGCATAAGCCACCTGAGCTTCTCAAACAAAGTAAATCTCTGTGTATTTTAGCAGTTTTATAAAGCATACCCCAGGTGAGTTTAAACCAATAAACAGTAATTAGTCATATACAATAAGCAAATCAAACAATTAAATGCCCAAACCAAACCACTTAGGCTCAGAAGCAATTTTACATATACATGGCTAATGAATACAACAGTAATCAGGATTTCTTTCTGTAAACTAGCATGAAATGTTCCCCCAAAATAAACCCTATAAGAGGACTGTGCAACACCAAGAGGCTGGTAAAAAGCAATTAAAAATCTATACAATACTAACATGATTTCACAGTGCCCTTGAAAACAATACAGAAGTGAAGACCAGCTTTTCTTTTCTCTACCACTGTCTTGTCTACAAAAATGTCTGTTTCTCAGCTAGCTGTTTTTCTGTACATAAAAAGAAATCTCCATACTTTTTTCTGTTCACACATGAAAAAGCTTATTTTGGAATCTGCAATTTCCCTGCCAGTTGTGGTTTTCCACCCTCACAACTTCAGCCAATTTTTACATATTCCCAATTCATCACTAGAAAGGGAAGAATATGAATAATATTATTACACAAAACATTTTTAAGATACAAACACCCCCCAAACGTGTGCATAGCTTCTTTAAGGATGCCAAAATCAAGAGCAGGGACACTTTCAGGCACATTTTCTTCTCACAATCTAAACAGGCTTGTGCTACTGCTCATTTGTCATGGTAACGCCAGAGCTGCTGTAGACATCTACTTTCTGCTTATCATGAAAATATTCTGCAATGCAATAAAGTTTTCAAAAAGCCACAAATCCCAGACTTTTTTATTCCTAACAAATTTTAAAGTTAGAAATTTAAATTATGAGATTTCAATAATATGTCGAACTGCACCAAATAATAAAAAGAGAAAGCCACATGTTCTTTTCAAGCTGCAAGACTGCTAGCTCTGTCTGTCAGCATTGGGGGTTTTTGTCCAGTCAAAGTGGGAGTGAAAATTGTGAGAAACAATTTTCAGGCATTACCAGCTTTGGTCTCAGCGTGTAACCTTAACAAAGCGGGAGAACAGCTAGCTATTTAGCATACTTAAGCCATCACTGGTAGCACTAAAATACTTGAACTCTTACAGAGCAGGCAGAGCTGCACCTGGTTGACAGCCATAGATTCGTCTATATGAAATTGATGGCACGTGGTAAATTATAGGCTTCTGTAGGGCACACGTGTTAAATGTTAGCCCTGAGAGGCTTGTTAAGAGTGTTATAGCCCTAAAGAGCCCCTTAAAATAAAAGGCTTTTATATTCATTGACTTTTGCAAGTACCACAGATTGCATCCTGACCTGTCCTGTCCTGGGGATATAAACCTTAGAAGCTGTCCTGTGGATATAAGCATTAGAAGCAGAGAATCAAGATGAGAAATTTCTTGTTTAAGCCAGCTACACCTAAATACATATATCACTCTATCTTTTATTTTTGCTTAGGGTAAAATGGACTAATTAGGAGTTTAGTAGCATCTATCATGATTTTAAACAGATACGTTCACAAAGTTAAGGGATACAACCGACGTCAATAACAGTGAATTTCATTTGCCCCTGAAAATCAGCTATATTTAATTTTATTTTATTATAATGGACATGACATATGTAGCTAATGGAGTTGATCTGACTGCAGAATCGCAAGATCCATCTTTTCACTGCTATCCTTATACATGTATTGAGTGAAAGCTGGTTCCGATTTACAGACAAACAGAAAGTTTCTTAGCAAGGCTCCACAGTCCGCTTTGTGTAGATGGACTTGAATTCTAAAGTTTGGAGGTATATGACATCTTCTCCAACATCCTAGGTGTAGCAAGATCTCTTAAACTGAGACAGCTTTGCTACTAGTTGCCTCCTTCAGGTATTTCTGTTTACCAAGAGAACCTTCTTTAGCCTCTGCACAGTGAGAAAATACAGCCTGGTACATGCCAATGGCTGAATTGTTAAACATGACTCAACACAAGTATTAGATACTCTGGATACTCAGGGGACAAAATTTTCACAAAATCAGGGAAAATGCATCATGGAGACTATAGAAATTGAGTTATGGTGACTGGAGAAAGGATACAGATAAAAAGAGGAGGACTGGCAGGGTGGACAGAACCCCTGAATTTTGGGTTGTTTCATCTGGGGATGGAGGTGAAATACATTTTATTTTATTACCACTTTTTTTTTTTTTTTTTTNCTGGGACTTAGGTGTCTGGTTTCAGTTTTGGGTTTTTTTTTTTTTTTTTTTTTTTTTAACTGGCACATTCTCCAGCAAATGATATGGGAGGAGATCAAAAGGAAATGTCGTGGTTTTCCACCTGTCTAAAGGTTATGATCCATAAAGGTTATGATCTGTAGTAAAGATAGTACACAAGATGTCTCAGAGTTAAGAAGATGCATATTTTGTGGGAAAGCAGCACTGCTTTTACCAGCTACCTTTCCAAACCAGCTGAGTGACTACGTCATAGACTATCCGCTTTGTTTCCCAACAAAGCTACAGCAGAGAGCTTCAAAGCACTTTGAAAAAGTTCAAATAACAGCTAGTATCACTAATATCTGGGCTGAATATTTGTCATGAAGTGGTTATTTAATCAGCATCATTTGTGTCTTGTGCAGAGAGAAAAAGACCAAGTGTAGATCACGGCATAAAATGCACATCAAAGGTTAAATTTTGATCTCTCTACAGTTAATGGCAAAACATGGTTCAGTTTCTCCAAGAGTAAGTCTTTTTATGACATCTGTGTTTCCTCACTTCCCATTCAACCTAGCTGTACCCTAGAAAAAATAGTGATTGTCGGAGGAAATAAGGTATAACTCATTGCATTAACTTTATCCTACACTGAAGTTTAACTTTTAGAAAACTTGAGTTAGATTAGATGCATCTCGTTTCCAGATCCTCGCATGATCAATAGACAAAGGCAGCTCTGGAGGTAAGCTCAGCCCTGCCTCAGAAAGCAGGCTTAAGGTGGGTTGAATTACACTAAAATTTTGCTCTTCTCACTTGAGAGGGAATTTGGTTTACTGGTTCAGCCTTTAGGCAGTTCATGTGAAGTGAGACAAAACCAATCTACAATTAAGCTATTTGAAACTGTAATGAAGATCCACTAACACTGTAGTTTAATGTTGTGTACTAGCTCTGCATATTTTGCTTTCCTCATGGGAAAAAAAGTTACACTTCTGTAACCTTTTTGTTTATAGAAGATGTGATTATCTTCAGATCATCTATCAGATGCACCTAAGTTAAAGACAATCTGGACAGCTCATGCCTGGGAAAAGGAACGGTCCAAGTCTTAATCTCTACCCCAAGGAAACTCTGTGGGCAAAGTTATCTTAGGTACGGCAACAGGTATTTTATAAGATCTGCATGTTCCTCAGAAGCATGTTCACACCGAAGAGACCTGCCACTTTTATATATATATAAAGTAACATATTATTCAGATATAAGCAAATCTTGAATAAGAAATGAAGAAGGGGACCCAGAGATCCTTTACTGTTGTACAGAATTCTGTTCCTTGCAGAGAACATTTGTCCACATAACACAGCAGTCGGCATATTTGATATGGTCAACATTTTTTACATAGCTGGAAACAAGAAGGAAGCTGTAACACTGAAGTGACTGCCCACAAGAAGTGGGTAACGTATCTTCAAGGAATTGAAATAGAACATTTTCTTCCCCTGCAAAGGAGGTGTAGATTCCTCAGCACTGCATAATAGTTGAACAAAGTTTTTCCTTATAATGAACCATTCATTTGGATTTCACAATATCTCATCACTTCAGCCACAGCTGGTGACCATGCCAGGAGCACTTCTCACGTATCATTTGCAATGTTTTCTTTCCAATTACTCTAGCGGGAGGAGGGGAGAGAACTGCGTGGGATGGAGCTGTAGTTCCTAGTGAAGATTTTACAGTGAATCTGTTTTTTTCACGATAACTCTACTCAGAACTGCACTGTTGGAGTGCTAATGAGAATTACACACTGAACAACACTTTTGGTCCTGCTAGTGTTTGAACAACATGATGGTGTTATAGCAGTGCTTCTTGCAACACCAAACAGTAATGCTAGCATTTCATGTGTATGTGCAAGAATAGTCCAACTGTGTCATACCAAAGGTCATTCTAGATTGCTATCTTGTCCCTGACAGTGGCCAAAACAAAAGGGACATTACAAGTTTAAAATGATCATTCTTTTGGAAGACTCTTAGCTCCCAGCAATTAGGGGCTTTTTGACGCCCTTGGCCAAACATTTCAGCCAGACTATTAATGTTAACAGCTTCAAGGACTGCTTTTAAACTCTTTTCTCCCTTAGGCTCCAGCAATATCCTAAACCACATTTCCAGATTTTATTTATACACTGAGGAGAAAACAAAGAAAAAAGAATGACAGCCTTGCACATTTTTTAAGTAAGTATCAGATGCAATATTACTCCATGTTGAAAAAGTTTACCAATCAGGCTGTTTAAATTTCCATTCTGATTCAGTAGCTGCTCCATGACTTCTAAGAGCCTTTGCCTGGCTACATAACAGTTTCTGAGGTGAACTACTCCAAAGAAGAAAGAAAAATACTATTTCATATCTGTTTGAAACATTAGTCATTATTTTGTCTCTGACTAAACAATATCCTCATCAGACAACTTTTAGCATAATTTTTTGCTTTTCACAAGCACAACCTCAAAATGCTGATTTGTGCAACATGTAAACAAAGAGATGGTCATCAGTGGAAAATTATTTCTGTGATGAAGAAATACCTGTCAGTATGCTTATAACACAATACATTTTACTTATTATAGGTTTGTTCCTTTTTCACAGGAAAGGTTAGGGGCAGGTAGCATATGATGGTGGAGTAAGGATCCCAAAAGAAGGGAACAAAGCAAGAAAAGGTCACAGCTCTAGTGAGAAGATTTTGGCCTGTTCAGGGACCTGCTTGAAAGAACCTCGTGGGAGATGGTCCAGAAGCAGTGTTGCTTTTCAAGTATCACTTCCTCCAAACTCAAGAAATGTGCAGGCAGTTAGGCAAAGGCTACAGGAGACCACCATAGATAACAAGGAGCTCATGAAAAAACTCAGACATAAATGGAAGCCTACAGGAGCTGAAAGCCAGATTAGGTCACTCAGGAGGAACACAGAAAATGTGTGAGCAGGCAAGGATGGGATATGATGATGACTTAACTAATTTTTATCTCAGTACTAGATGTGCACACAAATTTGGCCTCTAAACGAGTAACACTGACAGACTGTGAAAAGAGATAATCAGGGTGCTTTATTTTTGATCCTTTTTCATCTTTTACATTGTGATCATTAGCTAGCAAAAATAATAGAGAATAGAAGGAAGATAGGGAAGGCAAAAGTGACAAAGAATTGCTAAGCTGTGAGTAACCCGGTCTAGTAGGTGTCTCTGCCTATGGGAGGGGGGTTGGAACAGATGATCTTTAAGGTCCTTTCCAATCCAAACCAAACCATTCTGTTTTTCTATGATAATCTGAAATCTCTAAAATAATGCACTTACTACATCATCACAAATTACATCTTAAAAAGAACTCAACTATTGAGGTATCATACACAGTAAGAAGCTACAAACTGGTCTCTCTTCATCTTTTATTCACCTACTGTAAAATCATAAATATGGCAGCTGTTTGTTTTCTTCATCCACACCATCCATAAACATGTCATTAGCAATCAGCTGTCACCATAGTCACTTGTGCAGAGTCTTTGGTTTCAAGTATCAGCACCAAGACTGTTTAATGTATAATATGGCAGCCTTCATTATTGATAATAATAAACAACATATTTTCCTAAGATTTGCTATCTCTTCTTCACACAAGCAAAGTCAATATGTCTGCTGGGTGTTTGTTTGGCTTTCCTTTCATGTCATCACAGGAGATCAAGATAGCCACTCAGCAGTTATTATGTGATGTTAGCACAAGCAACTGCTCCGCTCAGATTTCTGTGACTTACTTTGAACATAATTACATACAAAAAATAAAACTCAACCCTAAATAAACACAGAGAGTCTGATGTCAACTGATTAGAGCACTGGGGGGACCCAGAGCAAAGGTTCCATTACTCCCTTCTTAGCACCTCCCTTCTTTATAATTAGTAATCTTCTATATTCCACGAAGACAATGAAGTGTTCAAATCTTTGAATGTTAACAGAGTTTTTCAGCAAGAGTTACTTCAGTCAGCATATTAATTCAATACCCAACACAACAAAACCTATACGTACTGTCATGGACTCATCTCAAACTGTGGCTGAGATCCACCTGAAATTGGGTCCTTGGCTTTCTCCAGGCTGCATCAAGAAAGATACACAGCTTCAAAGGACTGTTTGACCCTCCCCTCCTATACACTGTGTTTCTCAGCATGGAAAGGTTAAACCTCCCACTCCCCAATTAAGGAAGGACTCTGTATTACCAGCTCAGCATGGACACCTACATTCCAGAGGGCAGAGGTTTGTGTGAGAAGATGCCCACTCTTGGAGACTGATGTCAACTGTGATTGACATCAGGATTTCACTCTAAATCAGATTCCACTCTTCTTAAACATGCTGAGTTGTTCTGTTTCCTATTCCCAGCTGAGATACCCATTTTCTTTCTCCAATAAAAGGCAATAAAAGCTTACTCAGAAGAAAAACAAAAACAAAAATATGTAGTTATTTGTAGTCATTGTACCCAACTTCCTCTCCCTGAATAGCTCTGTGATATACCAAATCTATTTACTCATCGAGGACACAAACTACCTCTCTCACAGTTGGTATATGTCTCTTAGAGACACCTGTGATGTGATGATAACAGTCCATCACCAGTTATAATCCATCTCTGTTGGAAGCTGTCTGTATAATATGTAACACTTCTAGTGCATGGACTTGAAGAGCTCCACCCACAAAAAGGTCTGAGCATCACTTATCATGACACCATCTGTAGGACTGTAGCCCTCCCCTCTGTGCCTGAGTGTCAAAGGAACACCACCTGCACTCCTCATCATGTGAGGTGGATTTGACCTTGTTCCTCCTTTTACATATAAAATTTTATCTATTGTTGAAGGAGAGGCACTTTTTAAAAATATATATATACTTATACCTAAATAACAGTAATAATGTAATTAAAATTACAATGTACAAATTTCTTAGTTCCTGCTCCTTTTCCTGGTGCTATGAGCACCTTTCCCCTGCTCCTCTGCATGCCAACATGAGGGGTGTCACTGACGTTAGCAGTAGTGGGCTGTTGCAGGGATTAATCAGCATCTGGAGTCCTTCTTCAGGAAGAATGAGGTGTTCATGTAGAAGGTTTCCTCTTTCCATCTGCTTCATTCATCCTTTTTAACTCTTTTTTCTTTTTTCCTTTAATTTAGCGTAACCTATGTATGTTCTCTAACACACTTTTCTAGCTTTCTCTTTCTTCATTGGCCTGCTGCTCCAGGTTACATCCATTCATACTACATATAGTGCCATTTATGTATGTTAGATACTATTTACCATCTGGGTTACCCCTATGGCCAGTTTTGTCACACTCCACTGTGTGTCTGCTTCTCAAAATCTCTCCTATTGTACCAGGCCTGTATTCCTCTATGCTGCGTCATTGTTTCAGGTTCAAAAGTATCTCATTCTACCAAGAAAAACTTCTTGTTAGTGCTACCTACATAAAACTATAGGTATATTGCACCAAGATAAACAAAACTTTAAAAAAGCCAATTGGACAAATTGCTGTCATAACTGAACCAAATCAAACAAAGCTATAGGCAGGTCAAGAAATTGTGGCCAGAGCAGACCTGACAAGCCTCTATCCTGCAGCCTCACAAAACTCAATACAAAGCTCATGGCTTTATACCAATTAACACAAGCAACACCATGTTGCAGGGCTACACAGTTATGCCCCTTCTGAATGGTTAACCCTTTTCCTTCAAGATACCAACTCCAAATCCATTTCATACATGAAGCAAGCATAAATGCTCAAATATTCCCAAAGATAAGTCTTTCAAATGAGAAAGTCAAAATGTGGAGCTGCCTTCCTAGGAACACTTTTTTTAAGATAATTTAATTTAATCTACTATTTTGAACATTCATAAAATAAAGCTGACAATAAACTGACTTTTAATTTATTAAGTGAAAAATCTTCCTTACTGAGAACTCCAAAGCTGATTATTTCTTACAAAAAGCAGAGCTATGTCAACAAAAATTAGAAATGGTTTTCGGGTTTTGGTCAGTCTGCTTCTGGGAAAAAGAAATCACTTCCAGCCAGTGATAAGGATGAGCCAAATCCCAAGTTAATCTATGGCACTGTGCACAACCTGCCACCTGCTCTGCTGATAGCAAGAAAAGAACTGGATAGAGTTGCAAGGCACTTCAGAAAAGTGGCAGAGATGACGTGTTACATCCATAGGCAAATGGAAGCTCTTCTATCAGGGGCAACTGCAGGACAGCCCTTTTCCAGAATCAGGACTCCTCTGAAACTTAGAATCAAAATCTCTTGAAACTGAAAACAAAGATGAAAACTGATAATATAAAAACATGCTGGAAAGCCAAGCAATAACTAAAAAATAAACTGGGAGCTGGCACAGAATATTACATTACAAACCCAGCTGTTTACTGGCAACTCTTACAAACAATAGCCTTCTTCCTTTTCTCCTTCCTCACNTTTTTTTTTTTTTTTTGAGATTCAGAGAAGAAAAGACTTTTCATACTTAGATGTCTTTGTTTATTTACTGCCCCGGAGACATCTTAAGTTACTCACAGCACGTCAGTGAGAAGTGAAAAGCAATATTACAGTGTAAATAGTGAGGTTGACAAGACAACCATGCACTTTAGGGAACGGGTAGATTAGGTTCATGGCTAGATTTGTTTCAGTCCTTAGGGAGGGCCAAATGCATGAAGCAACAGAAAGAGAAAATAAGAATGCTGAAAAAATGGTAGGCACCAGATTAAGTCCCTTCTGATATAGAGGATAAGAGCAATATAAGCAAATGTTTTTTCTCCTCTGTCTCTTAACTTGTTCAACACTGTCAGCCATCTTCATGAGTAACCAGGAACTCATCGCCACAGGACCTCATTGCGGCAAAAAGTTTGGCAAGATCAAAGAAGAAGTGGAAATTTATGTGGATTATGAGGTTAACCAGAATTACAGTATTAAAGAGTTTATTAACATAATAAAAAATGAAGGGGCTTGGAAAAGCCATCCATATTGCTTTAGTGCAGAAGATAATCTCCCTGAGGGACTATCTGGGGTAACTTTACACAAATAATAATGATCTATGATCCACTGTAGATATTTATCTTATAACACTTCAGATTTTGTGTGTCACTTATTACAGTTGAGAAAGACCTTTGCAGTATGATCTGTAAGGTCTCTTTCAACTCTAACCATTCTATGAGTTTATGGCAACAAAAATTCAGTTAAAACAAATGTTTTCAAAACTAGAATTGAGGCCACCTTACACAAAAGTCCTTCTTTGTATTATTAACCTGTTGTCCTTCCAAATAAGTCAGTTGCACCCACAATATAGATATTGGGAACAGCCCCTGGTTCTTGATAATTCCTGACCACAAGAACTGGGTAAGTGCTTACTGGTCCAGGACAAACCGGATCAAGTCAAACCTGCCCTAGTGCCAGAGATCCTTCTAACAATTAATCAGCCTGCAATGGTTCTAGCATCAGTGCTCTGCTTTGGCACAGTTTAGTTTATTAGTAGAAGAGATGAGTATAATTACTATGGTAGTATTCTCTAGCAGAAGACACCCAACATACCAATCAGAAATTGGTGTTATGGCACATCACATCAAAGTCTGATACACTAAGATGATGTATGCAAGCTCTGCAGCCACCCCTAAAACTTTTCCTTTAAGACCTTTTCAAAGAGTTAGGATACAGTTTGCCCCTATGTATGTAAGCTGAAAGGAAAGGTGATGCTTTTATAACCCACAACAGATGACAACTTTGCTCAAAGCTTCACAGTTTAAACCTAATTCCAATGTGAGCTTCTAAAATTACAAATACAGTCATTAATTGGTAGAATTTCTTATAGTCAAAATGCATTATTTCAGAGATAAAAGATGGATTTAATGTATCAGCATGGCTTGACATGATTAATATGTACCCCCAAGTTCAAGAGAAGTTATTTCTTCCCTTCATCTTCATAAATGTTCAGTATGTTGCATGCAGAAATTGTAAGTTCACCTTCATTAATTCTGTGGCAACAGCCTCTACCTACTTCATATTTTTTCATTCAAAAGCAATGTATTCATCTCAGTTGCATATGCCTCATGCAGTAAAACACAAATCCAGATACAGATAGTTAAATGCAAAACTAAGCTATTTACCTTGTAACAGATTAATTAAAATACTTCACATATGTAGTCAGCCATGCAGTGTAGCCACTGGCATTAACTTGATGCTAACCACTACATTCTGAGGGGCATAAGGGATTTAAAAATATGTACGCAAATACTTCATCTTTTCCATTTACCGCAGCAAGTTTTTCCCTGAAGAGAGTAATTTGCTAGGATATGTGACAATTTCATCATGCCCTCTCTTGTTCGTGCATGTTGTCCTTTATTTCTTAAAAAATGTCAGTACAGATTTCCTAAATTGCCTTCCATCTTGAGTAAATATCTGTCATGAGAATAGTATAGCAGTCATCATAGTGAAATTTTTAACTCTGTTTCTGTGGAAAAATAAGAATGTATAAGAATTTAAGAATTATTCTAAACAAAATTGTTTAGCTGAAAAATAAATGCTTCGCTTTGTTTTCTGGATGTTTAAAATTACTATTTTTTTTCTTAACTGAAGTAGTTTCATGAAAGGAAACATATTTTCATGGCGAGAAGTTAAAATGTTCCATTTTGAAAATTACAAAATATATCTTGATGTTTTCTCCCCTTTCCTTTTTATTTCTTCCTGAATCTATTTACAAATTGCCTCTGTCTTTATGAATATTTTTTATCTCAAAATGGTATTTTCTGGTAAACTTCTCTTTAAAACAGGTTTGGGGAGAAGGGCTAGATCCTCAAAGAGGTCTCAGTTTCTTATACTGTGGGCAGTGTACCAAAATGATGTGTCATCTTTTGAGTCAAATGCAAACGCACAAAATTAGGATGTGGGTCAAAGGGAGAAACATCTGACTCCAAATTTGATATGAGGATTGACTTTTGTCTACGTTCAGCCAACAGTTCACCCCCGATGTGGCCAAGTGCTCTGCACAGCCCATATAACGTAATGCTCTGTTGATCTAAGTTTATGCTCAGACAATTGATTAGTGGTTTAGCATTCTAGGTTAAAAGGCAGCCTTTAGTGTGTATCAGCCGGTCAGAGAAGAATCACAGCCAATCATAATAGGCAATGTGTCCTGTGCTAAAGGAAAACAGGAAACTACCAACTGCAAGCATGTAAGAAAGGAAACTGTGACCTTTCCTACTGTTTCAATGAGATGCCCTATAACTATGCTACTAAAGCGCATCTCAGAATCTGTCCTTTGGTATCTAAAACTTGCCTTTCCTAGAACCAAGCTGAGCTCTTATTTGGGTGTTTTTCTCCTCTAACCAGACATCTTTTCTCAGGTGATCAAGGCCTTTGAGATTTGTACCCACTTTTCAATCTGGGTTGAAGTGTCCAAACAGGTCCAAGTATTCTTTGGGATGAGAAGTCACCAAAAAATAGACCTCATGAAAGTATTAACTTCCTTTCCTCTGACAACCAGCTCAAAAAAACACTGAAACTGCAATATGGCAAGAGGGAAGGAGGAAAAATAATACTGTCATTTTACAGGAAGGCATTTATAGGAAGGAAGGTGGTGAAAACCGTCAAGTCATCCAGTTAAACAGACCAACATTTTCAGACATGTTTTTCACTAGTGGATGAGACCTCAGACACTCATGTGGCGTGCAGGATGGTCTCAAGGTACAAGAAATCTTAGTCAGTCACAAAGTATTTTGGTCATTAATAAGAAGGGCTTAAAGTCCTGTCAGCCACCTGTCAGCCCTTCATAGATGAGGAGACCTGGTATGGATCAGAAATCACTGTACGTTGCACACTGTGTACAAAAGGCTATCTGGATATACCAAAGTACTACACATTCAGTAAACAGAGATTGTCTTGTGGGAGATCGTTACTGTCTATACCATCCCAATGTAGCTTTAATAGATGAAGAACACGTTAACATTGTTAATAGTAGCCCTTGATTTTGTGTAAGCTAATTTCAAGCATATCTTCTTTACAGAAAATATTATCAATCAATGTTCTTTAAAGCAGATGTATTTGGCACACTTCTGTTCCTGCTCTAAGACAGTGTCTCTCTCGAAGGAACTGAGACATTTTATGATATTTTAGCTAAGTATAGAGCTTGCATGTCTTGTAAAAGTATTTGAAAAACAGAATGTATAGGTATATCTAGGGTCTTCCTCTAGCAGATGTGACATCTCATAAGTTTACAGCCAAAATAATAATGGATGGCACATAATGAGTCCTTCAGGGGCACAGAGGTAGTCTGTGTCCCAGATCCAGAAGGTCATAAAGCATTAAGGAGCACCTTTGATAACCAGATAAGCACTAATTACCCTATCAACAAAGGGCATATTTGCATATTAGTACTGCCTAGAAGGTCATATGAAGGAGGAGGAAGAAAGCCATGTCATGAACTGGCATCCAGAACAGCCTATGTAAATAAAAATGGCCATTCAACAGGGTGAGGAAAGAGTGTCTCGTTCACACTCTGCAACAGAGATAGTACTCACAAATACCATTAACAAAACTCAGAAGACTTAAAAACAGCTTGGCTTCACTTCAAGTGCTCAGACTACTGATGAAAATGGGGGATCCTTGTGGAATTGCTAAAACAACTGTTGACTGTGAGGTTGCTTTAATAAACACGATTCCTTGTACAGTTTACAATAAGTTAACTGCAGAGGCCACATGGGTCTCGGTTCCTAAAGAACTAACAGAGACGCCTTTGTAAATACACATACAACGCAATCTCAATAAAATCACCCCCATTGCGCTAGATTATTTTGTTGCCCTGGATCTAGGCAACTGCATGGCTCCTAACACAATGGAAAAGCCACTTTTAACAGGGCCTCTTCAGAGTCCAAACAAGCTGCCTTTTCTAGGAATATGCTGGCAGTTTTACATTGTCTTGTCTCTGCTCAGTTCTTGTACTTCTCCTAAGCTCTGTTTACTTTGGATAAAGATGAGCTGTTAGTAGCAATTCAAGGTCACTGCCAAATGCCTGAGAACTATTGACTGGATAGAGACAGTAAAATGCTCTGGCTACCTGCTAGATATTTCTCATTCTCTCTCACTTCTGCTGTTAAATCCGTAAAATGCTTACACTTCTTTAAAACCTTCTTATTTCCAAGAAAACACTCAGAAGGTTTTATTGATATTCTAGAGGTCTATGCTTCCAGATTGGACAGTCCTTGTGGTATTTTAAGGCCAGTCTGAAAGGATCTACGTTATGTTTCGTTGCTGGCCTAGTGGGCACAGAAATTACATGTATGTCTACAGTGTCCACATCACTGGTGTAACGGTGATGTGCATGGAGCCCACCACCTTTTGCCCATGCAGCTAGCTGTTCATGTCTGTGATATCACTGCAGCTCCCACGCCTATTGATTAGATTGTGGCAGGGTCTCTGTCTGGTTAGCGTTTGTCCTTATTTTGAAGATTTTCCCTGCCAAGCAGAAAAGCTAAATATTTGCAGAAAAGAAATGGCCAGTAACAATGAGAATGGGAAGCAGAGAATAAAGTGCCAAACTGCTGAAGTTGTATCAAGCTTCTCCTATGGAAAACTTGCAGGAATACAGACATTACCTGATGGTAAGGAGAAGAGTATCTATCTAAACACAACAATGCCTAAAAATCTTGAATTCTAGACATAATAGTCATTGACTGAAATCAAGAGGGAAGTATATAGTATCGATCAAGGGACACTTGTTCCATGCCACTGTCAGAAAAATTTCCATTGACTTATGTCAAATGTATATTAATGCTATGTTATTGAAATCTGAACATTTTCTGGAGTGTGAATGGTAATTTCACATCGAGGACCAAGGTAATCTAGAAAATTTGATAGATTTCTCCCTCAAATGAATTTGTGTTTCTTCATTATTTATGAAGATCTATTATTTATGATTCCTTTGAAGCATTATGTATTTTCTGCTTGTTTTTACAGTGCTCTTTCCATTGGTCTTTGTTTATTCTCTAATGGGATGTTTAAATTATGTCTGGATAAAACATATTTTGACATGTTCTCTACTACTACTGTAGAGAACTGTAAAGTGCATCTAGCACTATAATGAGGATTTCTGTCGTTTCGTTGACCCAAAGTATGAAATAAAAAACCCATACAACTAAGACTTTCATATTCTGTAGCTGAAAATGCGGTGGGACTATGCATCTCTGAATGCTACTCTAAAATGGAGGATGATGCCCATCTCTCCTCTAAGCCACCACACTCTTTCACAACAACAGCAGATATTTTCCTCAGGGCTAGTAGAAACCCTATAAGGGTTGGAGGTTTCTGATAAAGTAAAATCACATGTACACCCTAGCATATATTTCAAAGCACATTTTCATAATTTGCTATTAGAAGAAAACCAAACACTTCCATGTTTCTGTGCTAAGATAGATTCACTCTTTCAGTGAATCACTGAAAGATAAAACCAGCATGGATCTGAAAGTCCATATATGACATCTGAAATACCACCAAGCAGCAGTACTCTAAATTGCACTTAAATATCTCCAAGAAAGAAATATATACAGATTTCTTGAGCAACATATTCCTATGCATTACTGTCTTTATGGTTATCTCTTTTCAGTACCAGGTTTTCAGAAATATTCTCTCCTGTAAATTACAGCCACTGAATTTCTGTTATTCATTGAATTGCAGAGTCATAGAATGGTTTAGGTTGGAAAGGACCCCCAAGAACACCTGGTTCCAACCCCTCTGCCAGGGGAAGGGCCACCTCCCAGTAAACCAGGTTGCTCAAAGCCCTGTGCAACCTGACCTTGAAATCTTCCAGGGATGGAGCAGCCACAACTTCTTTGGGCAACCTGTGCCAATGCCTCACCATCCTAATATCTAATCTAAATCTACATTCTTTCAGTTTAAAACTGTTTCCCCTCATCCTATCACTACATTCACTGTTAAAAAGTGCCTCCTCATCTTTCCTGTGCGCCCCCTTTAGGTAATGGAAGGCTACTATAAGGTCTCCCTGGAACTTTCTCTTCTCCAGACAGAACAACCTCAACTCTCTCAGCCTGTCTTCATAGGAGAGGCTCTCCATCCCTTTTAATCATCTTTGTGGCCCTCATTTGGACTTGCTCCAACAGCTCCATGTGCTTCTGTACTCACTCCTTTCATGCCCTATGTTGGAAGAGTTCTCCAGACCAGGCTCATTCTGACCAAGCAGAGCAGAACCACTTTCTGTGTTTTGGTAAAATCAACACTGTGCAGAGACATTCTAATGGTTGGGATATCTGCAGCCATGCCAATTGGAAGAAGGAAAAGCCTTATGGGTACTCTGAAGAGAAAAGGGTGGATTTGGGAAGACACGAGTTCACTCTGCCTGTGCTTCAAGCTGGCCAGGTGAGAGCCACAGGCAGCTAAGAGCCATTCTCCCCAAATGGAAAAACTTAAGAGATGAAATATGGAGTATTGTGTCCAGTTTTGATGTTCTGTGCACAAGACAGATATTGACATATTAGAGCAAGGCCATTGCAGACCATCAGTGGAACACAAGATGCATGAGAGGGGGCTGAGAGAACCAGGTTTATTTAGTCTTAACAAGACAAGCCTAGTCTTCTCCTTTGCAAACATGCCTTCACGCATTTCAGACATTTCTGTCATTCACCAGACTAACTTGCAACATCTCCTTCCAAAGGTAACTGAGAAATGAGCAACCTACATTTGCTGGCTTAATCTAATGTCTTGGCACCATCAGCACGGTGGATGCAAGACTCGGGGCACTGAAGAATGCTCACAGAGTCCTTGTTCATGAAGCAAAGAAAGCCAGGTTTTATTTTTAAAATATCAAAACTAAATGGTTTGGGAAATTTTGCATTATTTTTGTGTCAGAGGAAATCATAGAAAGCTTGTCTTTTATAACTGAAAAAATTACTCAGTCAGAAAACATTATAAAGCTTTTCTGAAAAGGATGAAAAATCCCACATTTCTCTCCCCTGCACTCTGGTCTTTGGGCATGCAGGAAGAGAGAAGGTTGAGACATAGCACATGTGAGATGGTTTGGCTTGTTCACTGTTCCTTATGCCATAGTCAACTGTAATGACTTCAAAGAGCTGAGCAATTCCAGTTAGAGTAGCAGCTGCTGTACAACCCTAGAAACTACTGCAATGGTAAACTCAAGTTCTTTGTATCAAGTGGGGTGAGCACAAGCAGATCGCTTATGCCATTAGTTTGGTTACTCTGAAGTTCCTTGATACATTAGGCTGTAATGGTTCCTTTGTTTAAACAGCATGCACATCCACCAGATCTCCCAGATAAATGTTGTAAGCTCATACACTAGAGCTGAGAATTTTTATGTTTCCATAAAAATTATCCAGAATTAACCCTGTGCTAGGAAACTATGTTCTGTTCATCAATAAAAATAATGTATATCCATAATCCATTATTTTACTGATCACCATTCCTGGCAGACTGGATAGGAACATGCCATCAATATATCTAAAGTAAACCATTCATTAAGTAGAAAATCATTCAAACATTGTAAAATATGACCTTGATCATTGGCGAAAGTAGACTGAAAGTATTCTTCAACAGTACTTTATTTTTCAAAGAGAATAGCTGATTCCAGATATTTTAATCCCAGTTTAAAATATGAACTCTCACCACTGCCATAAACACCCAAACAGATAGACAAGTGCTCTCAAATCAATCAAATCATATAAAACAAAATGTAAGTAACAAGTGCCTGAATACATGCACAGTTAGACACAAAGTCTGTGTTTTATATATGTTATGTACAGCTCATTTGAAATGGATAGAAGAAGCACTTCTGAATACTATTACCATAAAATAGAAGCACTCTGCTAAAGACAAATTCATCACTATAGATAAGTGCACGCTGTTGCTCACTGAGTCTTCCCTCCTGTGGGCTCCTTTAGGTGCGTTCCTTTGTCCTACTTTTCTGCCTCCTCCCTTCTGCAAAAATAACAGCAAAGAAATCATGGGAGGCAAAAAACAGTGGATGTCTTGAGCTAAGTGACATTCTGTCCTGCGCCTCTCCTGTTCTCTGTGTTTTTCAGCTTCTCTATTATGGTTCTTTTTCATGTTTGCAGTTCCACAAAACCAAAATGCTGACTGGTCTTTTAAGAGCCCTCTGAGGGAAGCTCTCCAAAGACAGCTGTGTAAAAAAGGTCCTTTTTTTTCCTGCTGTTTCATTGATATGACAGACAGTAAACATGAGAATATTGACTAAAAATTAAAGTTAGTGCTTTAATGTCCCTGGCAGATTTATTTTCTCTCAGGGAGATGAAAGAACTAAATATCTTTCCAAAACTTTTCCAAGGCCTTTATAGCCATGGCTATGCCTTCCAAATCAGTTTGGGTTGCTTACAAAACACTAAAGAATGAATAAAGAGACAAGGTTCATAATTTAGCTTTTTATTGTGTGTTCTTAGGGAAGATAACATGATCTGTCTCCTGCACCACTTCTACCCACCCCAGCTTTAGCAGGCAATGAGGGCTTCCTGCTCTGCACAGTCATGTCTCCATTTTAGAAAAATGAGTAGTATTAGCATGCATAAGTTATGTAGTCTCTCTGAGAAACATTGAGATGTTATTCTTGGCAGAGCTGGTGTCTCAGTTTAGGCTGAGTCTTGTACAGGTGGCCAGTGATTGCTACCTTTGTGGCATGACATCTGATTACTGCAAAGGGTAAATCCTGCATAATTCCATGTGTAAGGTAGAGTGGAATCTCCTCCCTTGTATCATCTCTCAAGGCCACTTTCACTCCTCCCTTACCTTTTTAACACTTCAATGACAATACTATACCATCAGGATCTTTAGCTAATTTAGACTACATTTACAGCTACCTTCCTGTATCACCACCCCTTCAGCACAGAGGGGACCTTGCTCTCAGTGTGAAAAAGTAGAAAGAAGAACATAGTCCTATGGAAGTGATCGTTATTGTGACTGAAATTAGGCAAATATTAAACAAAGACTCTAAGTGAATGACATTTATTGAAGGACATTTTTCTTTTCTGCTTAGGGAGAAAATATTGTTCTCATGACAGAAGATTAGAAGCAAAGTTCTTTATAGATGCTCTGGGAGGGACAATGTGTTTTCACACACGCTTTTCTACTTTGCACCCAGCACACACTAAGTAGTTTTTATAATATTTACAGACTTACAGACTCTGTTTCTCTTTAGAACAATGATTTAATTAACTTGGTTTACAAGAGACAAACCAGCCACTTTGAATAAAAAAAGAAGAGAAAAAAATTAACCTGTGCATTCCTGAAAAAGGTCATTGTTCGGGGAAAAAAAAAAAAAAAAAAAAAGGAAGAATGCAATGACACATATTAGGTGTTTTCATTTACAATCTTGCTACTACCTATGTCAGGACGCCCCTATTACTATGTGATTTTGGATGAATCAGGTATTACACTGGAAAAACCTTATCATGCCCTCAACATCCATTTGACTGTAAGGGGAACTGCTTGAAGACTGCACTGTAATTTCCAAGAAGGAAGCGTGAACTTCCCTGTTTTAACATAACATTGCCTGTAGCTCCCACCTCAGTGACTAAAACAAGTAGTGAGAGTTGCTGAAATGGTTCTGAAGAAATCAAAAAAACTGCAACAGTTTATCAGCACAATCTTCCTCCATTTAACATACATCTTCTGTGGAGGGTTTACTCGTGACACGCTCCAGAGGGTGCATGAGTCACAAAGGAAGTGCATTTGGTTGACATTTTCCATCTGTTGGCAGTAGGCTGCAGCCCCCAAATGCCAAAACTGAAGCACAGATTAGAGATATAGTCATGGGGATTCCTGCTCCTCGGATAAAATTGGACGTAGTGCATAATTCCTTATGAGCTGAATTAAACAATGGTTTGTTATTGTCTTTGAAGGGGTAGGAGGATAACATCTGATTTCAAGTGAGCTCAGACATCTGCGATGCTCTCTGCCTCTGGTGGGGATGTGGACCCTCAGCACCTGCTTGGATGAGACCCTTCTGCCATTATACAAACAGAGTAAAGAATATAAAGATGATGAACACTGACATCTCTAATCTTTGTGGAGAAAAATAGTTCATGATCATAGCTGTTTAAGATAGAAAATGACCGAATGATTAATCAGCAGAAATGTGGGCTGTGTTGTTACTGCATCAAAGCATGCAAGGCCAAACAAGCTCTCAGCTGGAGTACAGATGCCAAAAGTAAGATGAGAGCCAAAAGCCATGTGTTTCTGGAACCTGTCCCCGGAGAATGGAAAGAAGGAGAGATTTTCCCATGCTGATTTTCTCTTCTACTACTCTCATTCCCTCTCTGGAGTTCATCCACTACTGATGAAGTCCAAATTCGTAATTGGGACCTAGTGTAGAAATCTGTGATTTTTCTGCCTTACAAAGGACAAGAAGGGAGAAAAAGGAGGCGGGGGGGGGGGAGACACGGACGACACACACCCATCTCCACCTTTTCTATTATGCAGAGGAATCCAAGAAGAGATTAAAGGATTTTCCAAAGTTGTCGATGATTTTTTGGAAGGTTTGGGATTTTGAGAAGCCAAGCTTTTAACATCTGAAATAATCAAAATTCTTCAATAGGCTGAAAATCAGGACTGGTTATTATTTTCCCATAAAAACAGCCTAAAATTATTCATCGCTTGGAAATCTCAGCCACATTAACTACCCCAACATCACACTGGCAGTCTAAAGTAGAGGTAAGCTTGCCTTGTGCCCCAGGATCATGAAAATCCCCACTGTCTTTTGGCCATGAGGGTACATTTTCAAAGAAAGACTAACTAGTAGCATAAAAGAAAACAAAAGAAAAATGTTTCTTTTGAAAAAAAAAACAGATGACACAGACTGATGTGTGGGTAACTGGAAGTAGGACAACAGCCTGAGGAGACCTTCAAAGGCTCCACCTTCAACACAGTTGACAACCACAGGTAACAACAGAAGGCCCCTTCTACAAGAAGGGCCAGCCCAATTCTGAGAAACATGAAATCACAGAAAGGATTAGGTTCAAAGGAAACTCAGAACCTCATATTGTACCATTCTCTGTTCAAATCAGGGCTTTTTATTGAGCACATTGTTCAGAGCCATATCTAGCCTAGTCTGAGTATCTGCAAAGACTTAGATGCCACAGTCTCTCCAGACTCTTATTCCAGTGTTTAATTGCAATATTTGTGAAGAAAAAAGAATGCTTTCCTTAAATACAGTCAGAACAGTCTTGTGTCCATCACTTCACATCCTTTCACTGTCTACCTCTGACAAGAGACTAAGTCCATCTCTACAGCCTCCCATTAGGTAGTTACAGGCAGCAGTAAGATCTCCCTGAGCTCTTTCTCCTCCAGACTGAGCTAGCCCAGCTCTCTCAGCCTCCCCTCATACATTATATTCTCTGACTCCATGACCTTCTTGGTGGTCCTCCATGGGACCCGATCCAGTCTGTCAATGTCATTCTTCGAGCAGAGCCCCCAAAACTGAATGCAGTGCTATAAATGTGGTCTCATGAGTACCAAATAAGCGAATGCTATCCTGAGCTCCTGGGTGCATTCTTTCCTGTACAGTCTGGTATGTGTTTGCCTTTCTTTGCAGCAGGGGCACACTGCTGCCTCAAGTTCAAATTGTTGATCACCAAGACACCCAAGTTCTTTCCTGCAAAGCTCCTTCCCCAGTCTGGATTATTGCATGGTCTTATTCTGTACCACGTACATGATTTCACTTGCGTCTTTGATAAACTTCATGAAGTTCCTCCCAGCCCATTTCTCCAACCTCTCTAGATCTGTGTGAAGAGTAGCTCTGTCCCCCAGCATGTTAGCTGTTTTCTCCCAGTTTGATGTCATCTGAAACTTATGGAGGGTTTTTGAGAGGATCAAAAGCCTAAGCTACTAGGATCTGCAATTTTTTAAGATTTCAACCACATCAATCTATTGAATGTATTGCAATTTTCTTTATTTGTAATTTGAATTATTTCATCTTGTGAAACTTACATTGCACAGTCCAAGCATTGATTTCAAGTTTTTGAAGAGACTCTAGCAATTCTTAGTCTCTGCTTTGTATGAATCAGTATAAGGTTATCCTTCAGAGTTATAGACGAGGCCAGACTGGATTAATAAAAAAATGCCCTACTTGGATTGATAGCTTTAGCAATGTCTTGGTATAGAATAGGAAACATAGGTTTGTAGGTTATTATAATTATGAACACACTCAGTTATATCTCCCAGGTGCTCATGGAGCTTCCATTTAAACCACACTATCTTTTATGGCAATATGCCATTTCTGCAAGTTTTTTCTTCTGTATGAGGTTCAATGCATTCTGTCCTGGAGAAAGGCACCAGTATGGAAGCATTTCCAGATAACCTTTGGGACATAACACATTGTCCATAAAGGCAAGTCTTTTTACTGAAGAGGATCAAGTCTTTGCTTCCATACAGAGCTGACTCCAGGCATGGAAAAGCCAGATAGATAAGTATCAACCAAACTGTACTTCATTATCTTCCTTAGCTTTGTTCCTTTGACACAGCAGTTGCTGAGATGAATGTGTTTTGAATATATGAAATCTTATACATCTTTCAGAGAAATAGAAAAGATAAGGCAGAAAAAATCCTCTTGGGAATGTGCAACTGATCTGTTGACTTCAGAGCTCATCTGGTATGATAACTGATTACAGCTCTAACTGAATGACTAAGAAACACAGTTACAGATTTATAGACACTATAACAGGCCTTCAAAGAATAGCTCCACTGTAATTGGCTGAAAGACCTTTCCTTGATCTACTGAGATGCTTTAAGAGTTGATCTAACCAAGAGCAATAAATTACGATGAGTCTTTTCAGAGCAGACACTGCCAGTTTGAGCTTTTATATGCTAAAAACATTTTTTATTTTGAAGTAACTTCTGTTGGTTACTAGATAATCTATTAATTATCAAAAAGTGTTGGTTGTTCGGGTTTGGTTTTGTTTCTGTTTTTTGTAAAGGGCTATATATCCTTGGGGGACTCTCAAGGCAACAGCCAGCATAAAATCTCTAATTCACTTCTGTATTATAAATCCACTTTTCCATAATTACACAGGTAACATAGTCATATATCTGTCCCTACACAAAGTTATCATCTTTTGCCACAATAATATTTAGTCCCAATGATGAGCCTTGAAGCTGCACCCAGATTTACACAGCACTGAATTCCTAAAATGTTCTACAAAAGCCAGCAAGGCCTTGAAGATGCAAACATTTCTCCTCTGCACTGGGAACAACCGTCTTCACAGCTTTACCAAGAACTGATGTCTCTTTCACATAAAACTCTACTAGCAGAAAACTTCCTTAAATCTAATCTTTCTGTTTCCTCACATCTCTGTGGTTCCAGGCACTGCTCAGCCTGCCAGTATTTGTCAATCATTTTATACTGCTGCTTTACTCCCTTAGGCATCACAACTATATTTAAGCTCCAGATAAGGAAAGTGCTGACAAACTCAATTTAATCTATGAGAAATGGTGACAAAAAGAAAGATGACCATCAGATCAAAGATACGTCTTCAACTTGAACAGCTACACATCTAGATATCTGTTTCTTCTCAGCACCTGTAAGAGAGTTAAGACAAAGTAGCATGCATTTATAACAAAACTTTTTCTGAAATTATTCACAGTTTTACCACTTTAGCAATAGGATCAAATTTTCAACTTTAATTTACATTGACATAAAGCCAATTTTTCTTATTGAATTGTGGATGAAGGAAGGAGCAGTTGCTGTGTTAGTGAGAACACTTGGACTAATAGTTCCTCTGTTCTTCCAAATTAGTTTTATATAATATTTAACAGAAAATGATAGGGTAGATACTTTAAGCATAAAGGCTAGGCAACTGTGTGAAAATATGGCACATGAACTCTGGCACCAAGAACTTGAAAAAATGACACTGAAAGAGAAATTGTGTTCACCAATGTAATTTTATTGCTGAAATGAACAGAATTGTACAGTGGCAAGGCTTTCAAAGAGGTAAAGTGTTCCTAGCGTAGAGATTTTAACAGTAATAATCATTATCTCCAAAGATAATAACATCAAAATAGCTTTAAATATCTATGTAGATGTTTTATGAATTCTTTGAGATTAATATATTTTAATCCCGTAAGAGCATTTCTGTCCAAGAGAAGTACTAAGGATGAAATGTGTTTCTTAATGAAACACAAATTACTGAGTTTTAGAAGGGGAAGAGAAAGAACAAACAACACTGTCTGACAGTACAGATGAGGCTGTGGGTATGTTGGAGGGCAATCTTCTCCAAATCTATTAACATGCAAGTGGTGAATGCACAGACTAGAAAAAGCAAACAAACAAAGTGAAAACTGAGGACTTGTAAAGCAAGCCACCCCACTGTGGAGAATCCTCCCCATAAGGCCATTTCTTGGACCTCTGCTGGTTTTAATCTATATAAATGACTGAGACAGATGGAAAACAGTACACAAGCCGCATTCACTGATTACATCAAGTGAGTGAGCAGAAAAAGTTTCCTCTGAAATCAGGCTGCTATGCAGTAAATAAAGCTCTGCATTGACAAACATAAATGAGTACATGCCATATGCAGCAGTAAACAGCCCAGACGATGAAATTAAACAAAGCAAGAAAAAGCGAAAGAGCCTGGTGGACACCTCAGGGAGACACAGGATTTGCCTCCAAAGCACCTTTCGGGATGGATGCAGTGAACTTCTTTTTATTTGACACCTTGTCTATCCTGCCAGTAAAGAACCCATCTGGAGAGCTCAAGCGCTATATTTTCCTCTGTGTCCCCCCATGTATTTACCATCAGTGCACCATTAAAAACATATTAAATCAGCCAGGTGCTGTCTTGCATCAGTTAAGATATTCAGGGTAGCAATTTCCCCTGCATTGCCAAGTCCCATAACTGTTTCACAGAAACTAACAATAGATCTCAGCCAAAATAATCAAGAAAAGAAAAACAAAAATTACATAACTTACATGATGTACCAGCCTAAATAATGACAAAAATAACATTTTTATAAATCTCACAATGAAAGACTAAATGTATGCACCTTCCTAAATAAGGGGCTATGGAACAATTCTGGGATTATTTTGAAGATTCTGTGTTATTTCCTAAGGGTGACCAGATTTTGAATGTACATGCTCTGAAGTAGAATGACTTGACTACTATTATAAACTGTCTCATTGACCATGCAAAAGAAGAAAGGTTACTCCCTTCTTGTGAACACAGTCATTGTCTCCAAAACCTGCCCATGGTGATTCATAAAAACTGGAGGCAGAGAGAGTAGTTTAAGAGCCCATAACAGTTCTTCTCACTGGACAAGGTTTGAGCTAGGCAGGAGAAATGATCACCCCTCCTTTGGTTTCACAGACATGCCCCTTGAGTGACCTTGAGAAGACTGAACCCAAAAACCATGTTGGGAAGGTTGGGTAGCCTTAAAGACTAGAGTGAAGAGTCAATATTTCTGCAGGTGTAATCACAATCTCATGCAGATAACCTGAATTTGTGAATCTGTGAGTAGTCCCATGGAACAGAGAGACCGATTGTATGTAAGTCTTTTTGCACTGATTTACCCTCCATTACTTTTCTCTTGTAGCAAGATTGAGTGATAAGAGTATCTTCTCTTTTTCTCTCAAATCTGTAGCTTTGCTTTTATGCCCACTGAGCTAACCTGAAATTAGCCTGTGTTTAGATGCTAGAAAGTCATGCTTTCAGTGTAAACTGTTGCTGCAGTGTGATTTGTTTTTCCATTCACCCACCACCCACTTCCAAATGCCAGCATGAGAATTTGTGTCACCATCTGTTGACCCAGATCTTCTGTATAACCTTCCTCCCATCCTTTCCTCCTGCCCCCAAAATTCTTCAAAATCAGATTCACTGCATGACCATTCAGCACTTAAACTAGCCCAGGGCAGAAGATGGCCAGTGTTGGAGCACAGACTGCTGGGAGAGGGAAGGCAGTGGTGTCAGTCACATTGACATTTCTTCATTGCTGAAGAAATATCAGTTCACAGATGCCCAAAGCCTTCTTGGGGAACATCCAGGCCATTCTCTTAAATTATTTATCACAAGAAATCTGAAAGGGCTGAAAGCGATCATGGCCAACAGTGAAGTTTTTTACTGGGAAGGACATTTGGGTCACTTAAACTTCTCACAAAGTTTTTTCATACTTCTAGAACCTCAGGAACTGATGCTACAGATGCTCATTATTGCTGGCTGAAAAATGACATGGGAAGGAGTCTGTGGTTTGCCAGTGTTTTTGCACTCTCTAGTACTAGGAGGAAGAGGAGAATGAATCCCCTGGGCAGATTAGGAGAGAAAGAGCCTTTGTCTACAATACACAGTATCTCAATATAAACACTTACAACCCTAAACTGGAACACATAATGCAGGGGTTGTAAAGTCTGTCACAAGAAGGGGATGAGGGAGAAGGCAATTTCACAGTGCACTTCTCTGTCCTTTTGTACCAGACTACAATGCAAGACAACAGAACCACAGAAAAGACAAAGTTGAGGGCAGGCAGGGTTGTAGGGGTAGTACATCCCATGCCACCCTGTGCAGAGAATCACAGATGAGCAATCTGGGGAGGGGGTGATGGAAGTTAAAGGAAATTAAAGAAAAACAAATGCAGAACAGATGTCAGAAAGCACATTTTCCTTCAGAGAATAATAAATGCATGTGGTGGCCTTCCAGACAAGGTTACTAGGGCAGGAATAACAAGGTCATTTCATAAACAATTAGCTGCTCTTCAGGGTGAAAGTGAAATGTTAGCAGTGACCAAGTTGGACAGCTGACACAGGAACAAAGAATAGATTCTTTCCTTTCCTTCGTACTCACAACATTCCTCTTTTAACACTCTTGCTTTCGGTTACAGTTTCTTTGCAAGAATTCCCTGATAAACTTCAATCCCTTTCTCCACTAAGGCCATCAGGAAGAAGCTGGTTAGAGTCTGCTGTGACAGTTAGAGGTGGAGGTGGGTGGGTGGGTGAGGGGGGATGTGTGCATGCACAACCCAGAATAGATGTGTGCAATGTGAACTCTTCTCTCTTAGGAACAGAAGACCACCAACATATTTGACCCATAGGCACTCAATAACCAGTTTCCTGGTGGTAATAACTTAAAGTTGCTTCTGACGCTGGACTGTGATTGAAAAGGCATTAAATAGCTACTTAACCAAGACAACCTCCCAGCCTGTAATAAGGCTCTATGTACATTACTGGGAAGCTCCTGTATTATTAAAATTCCTTCTGAAAATAACGTGGATTCAGGTACCTAGAAATCTGTCTAGTTCCCACTTCTGTCATTCAGCAGTTAATCTACAAGTGTGCTGTTGTTGATTTTGCTAATCTACTTGTATTACTGGCTAAACACTGCTTTCACTGATGATCTGAGAGCATCTCAGACAGGGATGAGGAGCATGAAATTACAAAGGATACAGAAAGAAGGCACTGAAATGTCTTTTTCTTTTTTTTTTTTTTTAATCTAAGGATGTTACCAGTATATTCTTAAAAGTCCATTATTATGATTGCAACTAAGAATAGCTAGCCTCTTCTGCAAAAATCACAGCTTTAATGTAGGTTTGCATGGCACTAATCTTACAAGCATTCAGCAAGCTTCTACAAAATTCAAATATTATTTCCACTGTGGAGCATCTAATGTGCCCTATATCAATCACTGCTGGTGAGCAGTTAGAGAGCTTTTTATTCTCCAGAAGCAGGTAGTAGAGATCTTGCTTAGAAGTTCATGCACGTACACATATCCAGTAGGTCAAAGAATATATAAAAAGAGATTTCTTTTAATTCTAAAACTCTTTTGCGGCTTCCTCAAGAAAATAGTCCCCACTCTGTATTGACATGGAACAGATTGATCTTTATACCAGATCTTACTGTCCAAAAGGATTTGGTCTGAATGAGAATCAGACATTGCCAAATAAAGGAATGAAAGTAAGCTACTAACCCTAGGACTCATCAGCTCTTGGACTCAAACCAAATGGAGAATAAAACAATACAACAGAACTATAACCCATTGAGAAAGGAAAGCAGAGTTCATTTGAACTGTATCAGCCTGGTTAGCTTGGCTTGCCTTTTTTACTTTTTTACTTTACTTTTTTACCTTTTTTACTCCATTTTTAAACACTACCTGCTTGAATACTCCACTTCCTTTTTGATGTAAGAAAATAAGGGGTGTGAGAACAAAAGGAAAAAGAGTCAGTGAAGAAAGAGAGAAGGCAAAATCTCTCACACTTTGTAGTGGGGTTTTCTTCAAGCATTTTTTTTGTTTTCAAAAAAACAAGATTTTCAGCAAAATTTTGAAAAACACAAGCATAACCTTTTTTCCTTTTCTCATTCAAAAAAGAACCCATTGAATTAAAATGAAGCCTCTGTTTCAATGCCTAGAAATATTTTGATGAAATCTAGAGATCAGAGGAAATCTCAAAAAGGAAAACAGCACAGAGCTTGGATGCTCTTCAGAGACTGCAGGATACAGAATACTAGGAGCTGGGTTGGAAATTACCAGGTTGGCTAATATTTTCCTTAAGATTTACTCTGAAGCTAGTGCTGGATGCTGAGATAGGTGTTTGATGCTTAATAAATGTAAAATTATGTGGCAGAACTCAGCTACACATCAGAAAGGAGATAGTAGGTTTGTGATGGCCAAAACAAAAGCAGCATGATTGGGTGCTTATTTTTAGATTTTTTCAGCCTAACCCTCCTTGGTCTCCATTTATCAGCTGTCATATATTTGTGAGCCCTTGCTCTTCACAAAAAGCCTGAGTAATGGAAGAGGCTTCTTCCTGTTGAATGCACTTGCTAGCAGCTTTCCTGTCCTGCTGAGGTGAAGGCTCCCTACCCTCTCTCCACTAAGACCAGGGGATTCCTGCAGATGTTACAGACAGAACTGCTTTTATGACTAAAACAGATTACTCAGCCCACACACAAACATTTTCCTGGTAGAATCTTAGAGATAGTTGCCCTTAGAGCAGTAAGAAAGAGGAACAGCAAGAGAGTGGGCTATAAAGGGATGTTTCAAGCCACAGGGAAAGGGAAAGGAGATGTGGCCCTCACCTTCCAGACACACATCTGTAAAGGCTGGGGACAGGTTTCTGGGAGGGATGCTGAGAAAGGTTAGAACATGAATGAGATATCAGGATATGGTAAAAAAGGCCAGAATTGCAGACTGAATGAGCTGGAATGACATGAGTTACACACAGAAAGACATGTGTCGGCAAAGTTAGCAATGACACTGCTGGCATACTTTAGCTATTAGTGAAAAATCTGTCACAGGTTTTGAAAGTGGAAGAGGAGCTTACTGCATGCGGGGATGTGAAACAACTGCAAAACATATCAGCTACAGGAAGGATTTGTGGATTTACAACCAACATTGATTGGACAAGTCCATTTAGATTTAAGGCAATAAACCATGCTCAAATGTAAAACACAGTTAAATCCATGCAAAAGAGTTTGTGAGTGCTGATATCAACAACACATTTCATCTAGAATGACAGGAAAGTATTTAAAGTGATGAAAATTTACAAGGAAACAAAGGGACAAGACTAAGTATTAGAAGAGTCCGTATTATCATAGTCTTATTGTGAATGATCACCCTTCTAAAGTCACCTTCAGACCTTTTGGGACATCTCCACTGAAAATCAGCACAGCTTTTGCTTCTTCTATCCATTTGGCAGTCAACTCAGATTACTGGGATGAGTGAGCATTAAGAATGTCAATCTCATACCCTTACACAGTTGCAACCTGAGCTTCACAGAAGCTTGCTCGCTGCAAGTCTTCATCCCAAATTACTTCAACAATTCCCACAGCTTCCCAAACATTCCCTTGTCTCCAAGGCCACCTTCAACTGCTGCATTTGGTGCAGAGCTTACTATAGGAAGACTACATCAGTTAAAAGCCTCTCTGAACTCAGTTCTTGGACCAGACAACATAAAATCATTTACAAAGTGTGTTCCTGTAAATTTCTTTTGGGTAGGACCCAAAATGCTGGAGGTCACACAACACCACATGTGCTTCCATGCATCTTTTTATTATTTCACAATGGAGTCTTTTGGCAAAGAGCTCCTGTTGTAATTGATGTGAATATATGATGACTGTGATTTCGGAAAGTCTAGTCAATTAAGTCTTGGTAGTTGTAAGAAATTATAGCTACCGAGAAGCAATATGGGCACACAAATAAAATCTCTCTCACTCCAAGGAAAGTCCAATAGAGTTCAAATTGCAGACTATAAAACTTTGTGATGTGAACTGAACTATAATGACAAATTTGGCAGCAGTATGGGGAATAATATGAATGTGAAAAACATGAATAATTTCTGATATTATAGGTAGTTGCAATTAAAATGTTGGGGTCTTCTTTAAATTCAAGAACTTCCCACTCTACCAATTTACTTGAACAGTGTATTTTGATAACTCCTCACCAGTGCCTTACCTGCCAGGCATGCATACAGCAAATATATTCTTCATAATGGTGGGGTTTATTTTGCAGATCTCTGTGCCACTTTCTAGCAATAATTCTTTCCTTCTGTATAACCTATGGAACATGAAAAACTGATAAGATATGTAGATAAGACATGTTATAAAATATTCATACTAACAAGTAACTTTACATGAAAAAAATCATGTTCTTCATGCCAAGTAAAGCCAGTTTATATGTGGGCACTGGACTTGAGAATATTACCTTAGCAGTTTCCTCAAGTTAGGAACTTTGATTTCATTTAGAAATTAAATTTGATTCTGCCTGGTTGAGCTTGTTGCATTGTTACAAAGCCGCTGCCCAGAATAACAGAGGGTTTAGTTTATTGTTAATTTCTGTGTCAATAAAAATAATTAGGTGGAGTTGATTTGATATCTTCAACATGTCCAATTGCTCTTGAAAGAGCTCTGAGAAAGGTTCAATCTCTAGCTTTGTTTCTAAAAATTTCAAGAAACCCGTACACATAAAAAAAAAAATAAAATCCTGACCTTCTTCCTTCCCAGTGCAAAGAAACATTAAATCACAGAACCATATAACCAATTTCTGAGGTAAGAAAGCAATTGCTATTACTTTGTCATTAGTACAATGAGACAAGGAGAAAAAAAAAAAAAAAGACAAAAAGAAAAAAAACAGAGAAAGATAATATAACAAAATCCTGCCAATTACATTCTGGTACGTGCATCATCAATCCCTATTAAACATCAAAAGAGGAATTTAAAAAGAGGAAAGCACAGGTTCCTATGTCTGAAATTAGACATGTAACATTTTCAGGCAGAACATTCCTCAGAAAGGTGGCTAAAGGTGTAGAACAGATATATTAATAATGCATGGAGACACACTGTTCTCTCCGGAACTGACTACCCTTGTACCATTCTTTTAACAAAAGCTATTTAGGATTGGATACTTTTATACTCAAGTTTCTGCAAAAACATGATTTACTGAATGCACTCAGATCATGTCTAACTCTTTACTGAGTTAAAATAAAACTAGTAGGTGCTTTGCACAATAGCTGTTAGATAAATCCCCCAGCCAAGATCCCAGAAGGTAGAATGGAATCTATTTGAATAGACAAAGGCAAAATCAGCAGCTTCTGAAAGTATTTTCTTTGCAGAACTGAATTATAGATCATAATTTTCTTCTCACTTTACTTGTGCACAGTAACCTATGCTTTTGCAAGCATAAATCATTTGGGAATTTTCTTTTTTTGATAATTCTAGCAGTGATTCAAAATGAAAAAAAAATCTTCATTTGTGTAGTATCAGGTGCAAACTAAGGTTATTTTCCATACAAAACTTCAGAGCATCTATAAATCATAGTTCTGAGGAAAACTGTTGTATAATATCTAAAACTGGAGTATTTCTCCGCATTTCTAAGTAACATGAAGTGCATGATGCTATTTACTAAATTATTTCCCCATTTTTCTTTTTCTCCAGAAGGGATTGAGATAAAAAAAAAAGGTGAAATTAAAAACGTCTGCTACTTTTCAGGAAAATCTCATTGTAATTTCACATATGATTTCCATACAATCTCATTCATCTCCAAGGACATTTTTAACCCTGTCCAATATCTGTCCTGGCCACATCAATGTTTGAGTTGCATTCTCCTTAATCCCTCTTATCCCCCCCTCATTTACATTGTCATTGTATAAAAAAAACCACTCCATAAAATTTGAGACCAGAGAAATCTGCAAATTTAAAGGTCTCACTGAAATACTGTTTCTGAGACGAAAATAACCATCAGCCACAGATGTAGACAGAGACCCTGGACACTATTCACTTTAGCTCCCTGGTTGAACACATAATCAAAAACCTACTCTTTTGTGCAATATGAAATTATTATCACATGAGAAAAATCAGTAACAAATAAATCGATGTTTTAGCAAAATGATGCTGAGTAAAATTAGAATTATTTAGGGTTAAGATTTCATATAATGTTGAAATATACTTGGTGCAGATTTAAGCTAGCTACTTGTTTTGAGGCTGTAAATTTATAACCGGTTTTTTGACATACATGCAGAAGTGCCATTGAAATCAACATTCTTGAAACATTTTAGCAGTTATGCTAAAAAAAAAGCTGAAAAAAAAATGAAGCATTTTCAAAAATAAAAGATGTAGTTTCAAATGAGAGTTAAAGTTTGTTGCACTGAGTGGTGCCTCTCTTTCATTCACTCTCACTGTAACCCTAAACCCAGTTTTTCTTTATCTGAAGACAAAAAAGAAATTTAGTTTTGTGTGCACTGTTTCAGTCATGCAGCTCCAATAAATCTCTTTGTCTACTTGCCTAACATCAGCTTTTCACAACATTTTGTAGAGTGAGAGAAGTTAAATCTTTATCTTTCTTTATTTTAATGCTTCAGCATAGCCTGAAAGAGATAGCTTTCATCCAGTAATTTCATCCAAGTTTTTCTCGTCCTCTTCTCACTCTAAGCCAACTAGTATCAGTGGACAGGATTGCACTATTTTAATTTCCCTCCCTATGCATGGTGGTTACCAGGCCACAATGACAGCACCCGGACCTGCACAGTGGATGGGATTAAGTAGGGATGTGCAGGTATCCCACTGTCCACCACCACATCCAGAGCTCAGCTGAAACAGATAATTTTTTCCCTGTTACACAAAATATTCCCTATAGAGAGTAATGGCTTGCCTTCAGAACCCAAATGTAGATCTATTTTTTGTGAATCCAGAAACAAGTATAGATATTTTTCATGAGCACGCAAGTGTCTCAAATTAAGTTACCTTTGCAACACTTTAAATCTGAAGTGCTTTCCATGGTCATGGTATACAACAGTGTATTCTGCTTGGCAGTAAGATGAAAAATAAAGTTTAGAAACTGAGGCCACAAAGCTACATTAAAATTTAGAGTCTGTGTTTGACATTATTTTTTTAGGAACCTATCATCATAAATTTGTTTGCACATAAAATGTCCATGACTTAGTGTCCTTACATTTTACCTCTTTCTCCACTGTGTCTATTTTCTAAACTAAATAAAAGAAAACCAGGCCCTCCAAGTGCCTGATCCCATGCAATGTAATCCTGGTTTAGGATCCAGTCCAGAATCAGTGAAGTGTAATAAATCTGATCATGATGCTAAGCTATTTCATTTCAGAAAGATCTCTGTATCTGGAAATGATTTAAGGGAATATGTCAGTCAAAATATGATTGGAGAAGCAACCCCTTTCATATATAAACAGGCTTTGTTATCACTGAAATGGAACCACTTTTTCTTGAACTCGTACTATATGACAATAAGACCCCAAACACATCAAAGCTTTCTATGACTTACACACAAAGCCCACAATTTTATAGCAAAATTACCCTGGTCATAATAAAAAGATTAATAAAATGTTTTTCATATTAAGAGCTGTAGCAAATTTTACTAAGTATCTTCCTACTCATTGATCATATAAAACATACACACTTGTATCTGGTATATGCAGTTTAATCATTTTCACGTCTGTGTGACCTGGATAGAAAAGGTAAGTAGGAAAGTTTTCAGAAAGAAAATATATAATATTAAATTTAAGTTGCCTTTTAAGTCCTTGAAAAACTAAAATGAAATTTTTCATAATACACTGAAGGTACATTAGGTACCATAACCACCCAGCTCTAACTTCCCTGGGGGATACACAGGATAATCTCAAAGGTCAAAAATCTAACAAGACTATCATGCTGATATTACCTTTTCCTGAATGCAAAACCTTAAAAAATATTCCTGGTTTCTATCTTTTGAGGAATGAATGAATACAGAGCATCTATTTGCCACTCCTTCTAATACATGAACTAGATGACCTCAAATCAAACTTGACAGTTGTAGATTTGAAACAGGATGGTGTGAGTGATACAAGTTTTCATGGATCCAAAAATAATTACACTGATTCATAGGCCAAAGATCTACTCAACAATATCAAATATCGTGTTAGGCTCAGAAAGTGCCTGAGCCTTGTCAGAGGCTGGGAAAGTACTATGGGAAAATAAAAGTATATGGAGCCCCTGTTCTTACACTGTTCCTTAGGTATCTGGTTTTGACACAATCAGAGCCAAGGCACTTGGGAATATGGTATAATTTATATAAGTACTTCTCCCCACCAATAAGTACTTTTAAATGATATCTGTCCTGGCACTACAGCTACACCAGCAATACCTTTGATTTGTAGAGACCTGCGAGACACTATAGCCTCCAAGAGGCCTTGGACAATGTAGGCTGTGAGCCAGAAAGGCACCTTTTTTCCTCTATCCCTCTACCCAAAGGGAGGATAAGTGATAAATCAATACACCTTCGTAAGGTAACTGCAAAACTGTTTTGTTGCACTGTTTGTGCTGATTCTGTTGATCTCCTCCTTAGTAGTGACTGCCTCCACCTGCACTTTGCATTATTGACAAGGTTATCTAGCCATTTGACCAGTTTTCCATGTGCCTCATGGTCCACTTACTTAACCTGAACTTTTTCACTTTGTCTATGAGGGTACTGCAGAGGACAGTGGCAAAAGCCTTGCTAAAACCAAGATAAACCACATGCACTGCTCTGTCCATGTTCACTAAGCTGGTCATCTCATTATAGAAGGCTATCAGCCTAGTAAAGTGTGGTTGCCCTTCATAGAATCATGCTGACTACTCCCATCCACCTTCTTGTCCTGGGATGTTTGGGAATGGATTAATTGCTCCATCACCTTCCCAGGGATCAAGATGAGGTTGACCAGCCTGTAATTCCCTGGATCATCCTCCTCGTTTTTCCTGAAGGTAAAAACAAGGAGTGACATTTGATTTCAAGTATACTTGAGAGTGGCTTTACAATGACATTGGCCAACTCTCTCAGAACTCATGGGTGCATCCGATCAGATCCCACAGACTGTTCTATCTCTAATTTCTACAAAGATTCCTTAAACTGATCCTCCTCCACTGAGAGTGTCTTTCTTGCTGCAGCCTTTCTCACTCATGCCAGGGGCCTGGAATTCCTGAAGGAGAGTCTTATCAGCAAAGACCAAGACAGAGAGTACACTGAGCAGCTCAGCCTTTGTCACCAGGTCCTCTGACACGTTCAGCAGTCTGTCCACATTTTCCCTAGTTTTTTTTGGCTGTTTGTGTACCTGCCTTTTTTATTGCCCTTCATGTTCCTAACTAGACTGAACTCTAGGTGGGCTTTAGCTTTTCTGATCACATCCCTGCATACTCAGTCAGGGTCTTTATATTCCTCCCAGGTCTTATGTCTCTGCTTCGACCTCCTGTAGGCTTCCTTTTTATGTCTGAGTTTTGCCATAATCTCCTTGTTCATCTGGCCTCTTGCAATCTTTGCTTGACTTTCTGCACAGCCAGATGGACCTTTCTTGAGCTTGGAGGAGATGATCTTGAAAATCAAATGGCTCTCTTGGACATCTGTTTTTTCCAGGGCTGTCTCCCATGAGATTCTTTTAAGCAGGTGGCCTGAACAGGATAAATTCGGTTCTCCTGAAGTCCAGGGTTTTGCTATATTATGCTGCTAAAAAACATTGGACATTCTCCTAAAGAACTGCCTTTTATTTTGCTTCAGTTTAAAGGGATTCAGGCTATTGTGTCCAAGACTACTCTGCACTGTGAACCAAAGTATTTAGAAACCTGCTCCTGATCTAGGCTAAAACAAAGATTTGAGACACAACTTGAAGGCAGGGATGAACCCGATTTTTCATTATTCTGGTCAGAGGTCAGTGAGTGATACGAGCTTTTTTCCTTAAAGTGTTTCTATTTACATTTTTCTATGACTCTTCAATGTAATAAATAAAACAAAAACAACAACAAAAAAAACACCAAAACATAACAGCCCAGGAAGAAGAATCAGAAAAACATTTTCTCCTTTCCTGTGCCCACTAAGCATCAGCATTTTGCTCCTTCCAAATGAGATGAACTATACACAAAGACCAGAATAACATTTCTGACTCCTTCATCCCTGCTTCAGAAAGGTAGACCAAATTAAGACAGAGGCATTTTCAGACCATTTTCTACCAACTGGCAAAGGTATACCCCTTCAGCCAAGAAAAGCTGCTTGCTAGGATGGTAAATCCTTTGCTCACTTTATTGCAGCTCATTTACCCAACTCTAACTAGACCCCAGCAGTCTGTAAAATCTTGCAATCTGTTCATATGATACTTGGAAAATTTCCAAAATACAATTTGGGTGACTATTTGGGTCTTCATGAATTCTCATTTAACACCCTCCCTTCACAGAAAAACAAATATAAAAAAAGGAAGCTAGAAAGCGTAGAGCCATCAGGAATGCAGATTAGTGCTAGTTTTAAAGCAAAAGGTAGTGACCTTTCACCTAAAGAGAATATTTTCATTTTGAAAATTGACAACTTCTACTAAAGATCATTCCTGAAACTTTTGCCACTAGAGGAAAGTTAACATTTCTGGAAGTCTGCCTTGCTGCATCTCTGAAATAAAGGGTCCAGGTAAAATGTGGTCTAATAGCCTAAAACCTTCTCCTAAAATTAGTTGCCTAAATCATTCCCGTTGGTCTAAATGTCCTGTGCAATAACATACTGAATAACAGACTGAATAAGGCATTCACCTGACAGGGAAATCCAGGATCCTACCATCATTGCTATGATTGCTCCTAATTATTCTTTAAAGGGCAATATCCCCATCAGTCATATTTAGAGATAAAATTATCCATGGCTGTTGTTTCTGTGATGAGTTAAATAAAAAGTATGAGTAGTTCCAGATTTAATCATCACCTCAAGTTTTACAGCATGGACATAGCCTGGCCATTTGTTTCCACTTTCCCAAGTTGTCCTGCTACTACATTATATGTTGAACCCAGGGGAAAGACATGATCCAGTGGTCAGTTGTCACTTTGAGTTTCATTCAGTCTTCAGCTTCTCTGAGAACCAACAGCCCACAGAAGCCCATTTTTCCACCCCTTACTGCTGGACCTGCCCATCTGCAACAGACTTGGTCCCAAAAGACCTTGCTAGATCAGGGTTGTCTTTCTGACAGTACCAACCTGGCTGAGAGCTGGATTAGCAAGGTAACATCCATGTGTGACATCACCAGTGTCCTGAGATGAAACAGTGCTCCTGTGATTTAGATGTTTTATATGAAAATAAAAATCAACAGAGTACTTTTAGGCAGAGTCTTACACAGCCATGAAATAGTAGCAGGCTATGACTAAAGTGCCTTTAACTGCTTCAAGCCAAACCAAAAAGCTATGTGCATGTATACATGGCCTCGTCCCCAGTTGAATAGCACTGAACCCAGCCAAAACTCATTTAGAGTTGAAAACTGTCAGCAGTTGACCAAATGATGATGATTCTGGTGGCCTATAAAGATAATTCCCGTAGTTTTATCTCAGAGTAATTTACATCCCATTGTGTGTGCATTACAGGATGGCATGAACTGTGAACACTTGTAGCATTTATTGATACCATATGTTAATGCATAAGTGGATGGCCAAACAAAGACTAATGAGACTCATAAAATATAAAAAAGTGTTGGTCAGAGTGGATTTTTGGCATCTTTCGTAAAGTGTCTCAAAACCCCACCATATGCAAAGGCACCAGGCATATTGCATCACATAGTTTCCCCATAAAGCAGCCCATGTGTTATAGGAGTTGCAATAATGTGTAGAAGATGAACAAGAACACGTCAAAAAAGAAACAACACATTAGCCAAGCTCCATCACAGGAATTTCTCCAAGCAAACTTCTCATGTGGTCAGAATTGATTTCACACATTTGTCTAGATTAAACAAGAAGAGTACCCATTTTCCTCTAAGAACTCCCAAGGCAGTAAGAAATATTTAGCTTTTATAAAACACAGAGTCATAGGATACATCAGGTTAGAAGGGATCTTTCAAGGTCATCTGGTCTGACCCAGCCTACAGTGAGATTTCTAAGCTGCTTGATGGCAGTCAAGCTTTGGAATAAAGCCAAGGTTTTGGAAGCACTGAACAATTCAAAATGCAAGAGCTGCAAAATGTCAGTCAGCATTCATTTCCGTTCAGTATCCAAATCCACTCACTTCAGACAGTTCAGCTCTTGGAATTCGAAAGGTGAACTTTTCACCACATATACACTATGGAATAGAATTGCATTACGTATGCCGTTGTGTGCTGTCTCTTAGCGCAATGGATGTTGATTACAAAATGAAAGAGCAGCTCTACTTCTAGCCCCCTGAAGCACTTACAAAACAATTCTTAAGAAAAAACAACCCAGAACTTTAACCACCACTAATCTAAACTTTAAACTCTGAAAAATCCATTGCAAATTCCTATGCACTGGATATGTTTTTTTTTTTGCCTTTTGACTTCATCCTCTCTCTGTTTTATCTTTCCATTCATGTCAAGTCAGTAGCAACATCTGCACCCCATTCAGAGAGGTGCTCAGAAGAATAATGCGGCTTGATTGGGACTTTGAGGATCACCCTACCCAAGCCATGCAAGCTGTCTGTGTTTAGCTCCATCCAGCTCAGTTATGCTGAGGTCCCTGTTGTTTGTACAGGGCCTTATAAGGAACCTGTCTTGTCTCCCCTCTCAGGTGGATCTGTAACTATGGAAAGTGAACCAGGAAATCAGGTTGAAAAGGACACAAAGTTGGGAGATGTGTTTCTATATTCAAGCTTCTGTGCAACTTCTGAACACTTATTACAGAAAGTGTTGGGAAAGCTCAGAAAATGGCAAACCATGAAAATGAAAACCATATTAGGATAAAATACTTCATTCATTCCATCATTAAAGTTTTCCATGACATAAAATCCCTTGAGCTGAGAATATAAAGTTTTAAAAAGGCAAGGCTCCTGCTGGATCAGATGGAAAACAACACACCCACCATCTAATGCTGAAGCATGTAAAACTTTCCATGAGAACTACACATTTTGACACCAAGCCAAAATACCTTGACTATTTGTTCCAAAGTTTCAAAAGCGGCTAGTGATATGACAGAGATTTTATGTTCAGAAAATCAGGTGGTTCTAAGGGCATGTCAGGTTGGACACCCAGAAGACAATGTATTTTAACACCCTAGGAATATTTAAAAACCTGTAATATTGATTTTAATCTGATATATTTTCTGAGTGTAACCCTTTGCCTCCATATATTACAAAACTCTGTTTACAGTCACTATGCAGTCAACTAATTGCAGCCAACTACTCACAGTCAACATCTTGCATTCCATATTCTATTTAGCAGAAAGAAAAGTTAAATAGGAAAAAAGTAATCAGGGAATTGATTCCTTCTGCATTGTATCCCTCAGAATCTGTCCTTATTATCTGAAGAAAGATTAGGTTTTATCTGAGGCATGATGTTGAGACACTGATATTTCCATTTAATCCACCCTTGTAAAAAAAGAAAGAGTAACAACTTTAACTTTGAGATTTTGATTATGGGATTTGTTTGCTGTGAATGGGCTGACAGAGGTTATGATAACACATAGCCAAAGCAAGAGGTGGAGGAAAACATATATACGTTTTGTAATTACGCACACAGGCTTTATTATACTCATCAGAGATACAGGTGTTATTTTTGGAACACACCATTTGATGAGCTGTCCAACATTTTATCCCTGGCTCCAATCTAGAATTATGATAATGGCAATGAATCCAAACTCTTCCCTAGAAAAAACAAACTTAGGGAAAGAGCTCTGGAAAACTAAACTAAATTAAAGATTAAACAAGAGTGTTGGAATTGCTTTAGCCTCTGTTGGTTGAAAATTATTTTAATTTCATGTAGTGAATTCAAAATAGCAGAAGAGATTGCTGTGAGCTGGAGTGTGAGTTCCACTCAGTCAACTGTAAACATGACTTGTTTTTAATTTAGCCATTCTAGTGCCAACTTCTGGGGTAACCAGATGTCAACCAGACATTACAGTTTGATGCTCAGTTTCTCCATTTCCAGGGCTTTTAAACCCTATATACCAAAATATGAGAGAGGCTGCCTTTACTTCAGGACAAATGTGGACTCAGTACCAAGGGAACAAGTAAGTAGTAAGGCACCATATCCAATAGACTGCTGGACTTTTATACGTAGTTCTGGTGTAAGGCAGAAGGATACTCCAGTGGTTACAGTTTGTAATGCTGAGGTGTAGAACATGGCTCTTGTTCTGCTGCACAATTGCTTGGTCACATCACATATAACACTCAGGGCCAGACTGAAAGGACACTTGGATGTAGTGACTCTTAACAATGCTATGCCTGGCTTTCCAGTACCCAGCTGCAAGAATTCTGTAATGCTGACTTAGCCATCAGGGGCTCCTGGTACCCTTTGTGAAAGGCTGCTTTCCACCCGAAGTAGACCAGTGCTCAGACTGATTGGATGCTGTCCCCCAGTGAGACAGTAGCTTTAGATAAGCTTTTTCAAAAACACCACAAAGGAGAAAGCTTAATACCATAGTCTGGGTTAAGCACACCCTTGCCTATAGCATAGATGGGGCAGATACATGTATGGTTGTGACCACTGTATCAACCATGTATCTCCTTAATGCTCCAATATGACCACCCCCAGACAAATCTGCTCCTACTTAAAAGATCTTATACAGCATAGGCAAGGACCTATGTGGCCGATTGACTTTTGAGTGCGATATGAACATCATTGGTACAGTACCATTTTAAGAATGTCTTACAGAACCAGTAGCTAAAGTTATGGCACATAGTTGTGGGTGCACATACGGTTCTAGCTTGTGCACCCTTAACTGTATAGCGATAGCCTAGATTTCCGCAAGGTGTACTGGGAGAAGTAGCCATATAAGAATGGGTCTCACCTGAGCTGCTCTTTAACAGAGCGTACACCAGCAGGATGCAGAGTAGAGCCCCAGAAATTTATTTTCTGTCCGCGACTAATCTCTTTTTAGTCTGAGCTTGATGCCTACATCAAACTTGATTTAAAGACCTAAATCTCTATACATGTGGATATATACATATGTAGCTCATTTATTCACCTAGTGGAGCCAGGCTATCCTCAGGTTATTCAGATCCACATCATCCATGTGTACAGAGGTAACATTAACCTTTCACACCAAAGCAGTGTCACTTTTTTGACAAATGAAACATTCAGAAGATCCAGGGAAAGGAAGTGTGAGGTTTCACACCATGCAGACCTGTGATTAGAATGTTCACTTGGAAAAGGGAGGACAGTGGCTCTCCCAGCTGCTGCCAAAATTGCTAATATATTTGACTGTGATCAGTAATAGGGCAAAATACACAATTAACTTGGATAGTTGGAAACAAAGTCCAGTCTTCCAGATGAAAAATTCCTGTTTTTGTCTTCCTGCAGGTCCACTACAAGTTTGCATGGATGAAAGGAAGGATGATGTATAAGTAAACTAGTTCCATATCCTGGGTGAGCCCAGGGGGGATACTGTTGACTTGGGTCAGTCATAAAGAGAGAACAGTGAAATTTGCGTTTTGGGGAGAGAAGTCTGAGTCTCTGCATGGGGAAAGGCATGGTGATGCACTAAATGCAAAATGCCTTTAGCTCTTTGCTAGGGTTGGAAAATTAAAAAAAAATAATAAATCAAAATCATTAAATGGGGCCATCTTTAACTCACCACTCCAAAAGATACTGGATCACCAAAAAGAAACCTGAGACTTTGACACATTCTATTTTAAAAATAAAGGCAGAACAGAATAATTATTTGAGCCCACGGGTGTAAGAAGGAATAATCTGTGTGAGCTAGCAATGAAGAGCGGCCTCCCAGCCTGCTGGTGAAAGGTTTATTACAAGTCATTTACAGCAAGAGTGGACAATGTGGTAGGGAATAAATTACCTGGCATTAAATGAAAGTGGGAGTTAAATAAATCACCTAAGATGATTTTTCCATCTCTGATTTCTTTGTTTCTACAAAGATTATGAAGAAAAAGAAAACTTCTGGTGTAATAGTGTATATACTAGTGTATGGGATCTCAGAATATTGTGAGAAGTTGCTTTCATCAGGAGTAAGTAAGATTGCAGAACTGTGAGTTCTCCTCCTGATGAGATACTCCTTGTGGCCAACAACAAAATTGCCATAAATTGATGAGATATTTTAACCCAACATGAGAAAATAGCAACAATTGTTTTTTAACGAACTACTAAAAAAATATAGAAAGTAAAAGCACTTCCTTACAGAGCAGCTGATTTATTTTTAATAACACAACTGTAAAACAATAGACCAGTTCATGTGAGCCAAGTGCCTTGGGTATGCATGCTTTCAGTATTGGAAGCCTGATATCTTATGGTGTCCCTGAAACTTGATGTGCAAGGGGCTGAGCTGACACTAGCTGAGTATCAAATTCAGTCATCTTGGACCACTGCAGGAAAAGTAGCCACATCAGCTGTTTGGGAAACCACATTAGCAGTTTGCTTATTTTCCCATTGTTATCTGCAACTCTGCTCAATCTCTCTTGAGGGATCAAAGAACTTGTGAGTGAGAAGTAAGCACAGCCTCCAGGTGACGCTATGTCATGCAATGTCATGACTGTCTGTTTTTTGCTCATATCTCTGTCCCTTCAACGTGGGTGTGGTAGTAAATGCAGGTACGTTTCATTTAGGGTTTGGCAGCATTGATGTATTCATTCATCATCTTAACTATCATGGTGAGAACATAATTACTGTCCCCAACAAAAAAATGTGGAAGCTTTGGAAAAGAGATCTTATAATCCTTTGATTTTTCCATATAATCCATGACCAAAGCCAAGTGAAATTGATGTAACTTACTGGCTTCTTGCATTTTTGATTAGACTTTTATTTAAAAATAAACATATGGTTTTAGGATTCTCTGAGAATATATGACTAAATTAATTACTCTTCCCTTACTGAAGACCTGAACCCCTTTTTTCAGGGAAATCATTAAAGTTTAAACACAGGTCACTCCATACTGAAATAAAAAAAAAATAAAAACACACACGCATACCCCCACACTCTGATATTTTAAATAAATAAATTCAGCATCAGGTCCTCCTAGCTTGACTATCATCTAACCCCAGTCATTAACCAAGCTCCACACAGCCACTCGCTCACTCCCCACCCCACTGTGATAGGGGAGAGAACTGGAAGGGTAAAAGTGAGAAAACTCATGAATTGAGATAAAGATGGTTTAATGGTGAAAGCAAAAACTGCATATGCAAGAAAAACAAAATAAAGAATTTGCTACTTCCCATCAGCAAGCAAAGGTTTAGCCATCTCCAGGGAAGCAGGTCTTCATCACTTGTAACAGTTACTAGGGTACACAAATGGCATAACACTGAACATCCTTCCTTCTTTCTTGCAGCTTTTATTGCTGAATATGCCATCATGTGTTAGGGAATATCCCTTTGGTCAGTTGGGGTCAGCTGCCCCAGCTGTGTCCCCTCCCAAGTTCTTGTGCAACCCAGCCTACTCACTGTTGGGGCAGTGTGAGAAACAGAAAATGCCTTGACACTGTGTAAGCACTGCTCAGCAACAATGGAAACATCAGTGTGTCAGCATCGCTGTTTTGGTCACAAATCCAAAACATAATATCATACGAACTATTATGAAGTAAATTAACTCTATCCCATCCGAAACGAGAAAAATACACAAGCTGTGGACAAAGCAGAAATCAGAACTCTGTTGTTTTTCTGAGAATCACAGAGCGGATGAGGCTGGAAGCACCTCTGGAGATCATCCAGTCCAAGCTCCTGCTCAGAACAGGGTTAGCTACAGCAGGGTGTTCAGGGCCATGTCCCATTGGGCTTTTAACATCTCCCAACACAGAGACTCCACAGCATCTCTGCTTTAGTATTGAGCCACACCTGCAGTAGAAAGTATATTCTTATATTTAACAGAATCTCATGTCATTCAGCTTGTGCCCATTGCCACTGCATAGATATATTCATCTGGTTTGTAGTCCAGGAACATCTGTGATCCCTCTGGCCAGCTGCAGGTGACTTGATCTGCTACTAGTTCCATTAACTGCATCAAACAGTCTTCAAGAAACATTAAAAGATGCTTTGATAATTGTTCAGATGAAACTATTTGTATTTTATGCTTTTCTGACATAGCACACTTACTGCTGAGGGAATTCTACAGAACCTCAGCTGTTATTGTTTTGGGCCAAGTTGTTTATCTTGACTGAATGGAGGGAGTTTTCCTATTTCTACAACCTATTGTCTCCTTTCACTCCAGCCATTGTTTCTGTACTACAGCTGGTTAAAAAGTGTGTGTGCTTCTTTATCCATAGAAAATTACTAGAAAATATCAAAATACTTATGTCAGAAAATTCTACTGTAAGTCAAGAAAAGCAAAACAATAGCTTTTAGTTAATTTTTTTTTTTTTTTCACATGTATCATATTTCTGTGGCTGGAAAAACACAAAGCTGAAGTTAAATTTCCTTAGAAAAAAACAACTTTGGTGGTAATTGTCAATCATTCTTAGCTGAAACTCTTTACTCCACTACAATTAAACATGTGTTTCCCAATCCTTTCTCTTTCATGGTACATAACTGACAAATTCTTTGACTGAACAGCAATATAGGAAACAACAGCCACTTTATACATTTATATATTTTCTGTGTATTTTGAAAAAAACAAACACGCTACCATGTATGTGAGCATGGGTGTAATTCTGCATTCCAGGTACTGAAGTTACTTCTAGCCCATCTGTTTTTACAAGGACTGTAGAATCAGAGTAGACATGTATATACATGGAAAAGCAAACCATTTATTAACAGTGTCTTAGGAATCAGAGAAAGAAATATAACCTCCCACCAAAAAGAAAAAAAAAAAAAAAAAAAACCCCCCCCAAAAAAAAAAAAAAAAAAAAAAAAAAAAAAAAAAAAAGAAAAGGTTACTCTTTGCAGCAAATTCTGAATTGCTTCCTCTCATTCTTGTGGCTGTAAAAGGCCAAATCAATGCAATTTCTCTCACTGCTTTCTGGTGCATGTGCAGAGCACTTTCTCCCAAAGACTTCCTGATTGAAGACATGTTCCCTTTTATGCAGTTCCATTTTCTTTTGTTTTATTTAATCCATTTTATTCCTAGTTGTACTGCTATGAAGCGTCTTTTTTTATTTGGTCGTCAAGGGTATATCCTTGCCAACACATAACCAACTATCAAAACTCCTTTAGTAGACACTTGTTCAAGCAATGTGTGTTAAATTTGAATAATCTGCTCATAAATCATGTGCCTTAAAAGGAAAAACACAGATGCAGTATCTTGTGAAAACCATGTAGAAAATGGCTGTGGAACACTGAAAACTGAGAAGTTTGTATAGACAATAGCTGTTATTATTACAAATACCACCTAAGGTAAGAAACATTTAAATAATGTCCTACTTGGAAGACTTTATAGGTATTTAAACATCTCTTTGTCATCTTACTTGCCAAGTCTAGGATGCTGTGACTAGAAAAATGATGAAAAATTGCTAAAAGATTGAGATTTGTAATAGTATTTATTTGATTCTAGTTTTAATAATGTTAACTTTACATGTGGATTTCTATGTACATAAGACTGTTTTGTAATTTTTTTAGTTATCTAATCTACTGTTGTATAAGAGACTCTACAGCACCAATTCCAGTAATATAGAAATCGCATCAATTTATTCTGATTTGGCGTAAACAGAAATCACTTAGAATCATAGAATCATAGAATTGTGTAGGCTGGAAGGGACCTTTGAGGTCATCTAGTCCAACCTTCAACCTAACTCTGATTTAAAAAGAGCAAAAAGCAAAACAAACAAACAAAAACCAAAACAACAAGAAAAAAAAAAAAACAAAACAAACAAAAAAAAAAGCCATCAATAAACCACATCTTTCCTTCAAGACAGCATAGAGAGCATTTTCTGTCACATAACTTGCTGAACAGTTACTCCAGGAACAGCTGCACCAATTATACATACACACATTTTCATATATGTCTGTGTATATATATATGCAAGTAAAGTATGCTTAACCAGTGCATATGGTCGAGTTTGAAAGAATTTTTAATAGATCAACGTGCGTGTCATAATGCCATATTTCATACATCAACATGCTGATTTTAGATATGGATTTGCAGCCCTTGTGTTTCTGAAAATGCAACCAAAAGTCGAGTCCTGGCGTGTGTAAGTATGGCATGCACTAGATGAGATGAATTAGCTACTAGCTGCAAAGATTAAGGTGCAGCTTTGATACAGGCTCAGATGTCAGCATCAGGGTATGGTGGGAAGGTGTACGCTTTAAGGTCATGGCTTACATCTGGGTAACAGACTCTCCAATAAAGAATGAGCTCCTCCCTGCTTCTGTTCCAGTTTGGGAAAGATGGAGATGGAAGATTATTAGCATACAAAAGAATCTTCAAATGAAATGCTTCCATCTTTGCCTCTGGATTGCAGGAGTCCCTGCTCAAATCATGTTCAGTGGATCCTGTTGCTTAATTGTGCAAGTTAGTCAGCCTTACAACAGAAAACATTTTACAAAAGCCATGACACTAATCCAATTTGTTGCAGACGATGAATATTTGGCCATGTCCCCTGCCTAATTCTAGAAGATTTTACAATAGATTAACTTGTCCAAAAATTACAATTTAAAAAAATAGATTAAAGTTGATTTATTAACTGCTTCATCGAAACTTAATTGCAACCACTGTGAAATACATCATGAATTAATTCAAAACCAGTGGTACTTCTAGCTATCCCACCTTAAAACACTGCAAAATCTGATACCTGTCTTGTGTTGTCATACAGCCAATATGTACACATACGTAGGTGGGACAGCAAGAATGGATTTTCCTGATATGCGACAGAAGGGCATTTCTTCCCATAGATCTTCCCCAGTCATGGTCAGTGAACATGGTGGGGAGAGGATAGGTGGGAAGAACAGTATGGTGAAAAGTTAGCAACGAAAGAAAACTAAACAGTGTTAAGTTCATTTTTTTACCATTCCCCTTCCTGTCACATGGCTCCAAGTGTCCTGCAAGACATGTGCTAGAATGTCCCTGCAGAGAAGGAAAAGGCATCTTCAGAAGCTGATCAAACTGGCCCCTTTCAGAGAGCAGGTTTTCAGGGACCAAAAGGCTGATAATCTGTCCAAGGAACCACAAATTCTAGCCAAAGCTGTTGAACAAGCTATTTACATCACACATTAAAATCCAACTCCCAGAATCTGCAGATTCATGGTAATGGACATCTGCAAGGTTTTCACCCAGAAGTATTTCCAAGGGACTAGAAAAATGCATCCCTGACAACAGAGACTCTCAGTTAACATCTGCACTTGAGCACTGAGAAGGAACCTCTCTCTGATGCTGAGGTCAGCCAGGCAGACTCCACCCTACCCACCAAACCCCCCTTATCCTCCAAAACAAAATCGTCACACTCAAAATACAGAGAAAATCATCTTCTGCCTGTATTAACTCTAAGACACACCTGGGAATAGTCTGAGAGTGTGAATTGTCTCAGTGCAACATCAACCAGCTACCAGTACAGAAAATTGTGTCCCAGCAGGCAGGGACATGCCCTGGCATTTTAAACCCTTTTGAATAAGTATCACAGGAAATACCCCAGCAGATATACCCAAGCTAGACGGGCTTGTCAAGCTGATTCCTTCTCATTTAGCTGTGATTTTATGAAACACCAAAGTGTACTTAATAGTATTAGTGTTGCTTTTTTCTACAGAATTTGGTGTCAAAAACCCTACCAGTGCTGTTCATCCTCACTGGCAGGCAATCCCCCTTCTAGATAAACACTTTATCCCTCCATCTCCAATTTCCTTTGTCTGGGTCAAGTCATTCCTGTGAAGAGTCGTGCCCAGCTCCACGTCCTGTCTCCTGTTCTCTGCAGAGGATCTTGTCTCCCCTCTGCTGCCTGGCAGGGGGTTTCTCACCAAGTCGTTAACATATCAGTGGGCTCTGAGCTGAGAATTATCCTGAGCGCTTCACATCTGCAGCTCAGGGCTTTGGTTCCCAGCACCTGAGCTCCCACAGCTGAACACTGCTCACTGAGAAAGCAGTCCCTTGCCCCACATGGGCTTTCCAAGGGGGTAGCTCACTCTGACAAAGGTAAGAGTTGGCAAAACCTTTTGAAATCTGGCCATAAAAGACTAGTCAGAGCCTAGACAGAACATCTGCACAGACATGTCCCAGCGTTGCTTGCTACTCTCAGCTCTCTGCGCTCCTGAAAAGTCATGGGTGGGATGAGCTGCTCATCTGAACCCTTCCACACCAATGGAGAGCAACAAAGCACCTCAGGGAATAAACTGGACTGGTTTCAATGGCAATTTAGGAAAAAAAAACCCAACAGGTTTTGCCCTAAAAAGTCTGTTTTCCTCCACTGACTATAAGCACAGTGAGTGTTACAGGCCCCATGCAGAAAATTCACACATTTTCTACTAGGAAATTCACTTGCGTTGAAGTGTGAGTGTAGATTACAGGGATCACTGTGAGCACCTGATCCGGTCTGTTCCTTCATAAGCTGTTAACCTGAGAAATTCTTTCAGAAAAACAACTCCTCTGACCTTAAAAGACCCTCAATTTCACTGACTCCACTGACTAAACACCCACACTCTTAAACATGCCCAGAGCGTTTTTGAACTTTCTAGCCCCAACTTCATATGTCATTATAATTTTATCAGCACTTATAAATTGTGATGAGGTCACTTTTCCTTGAGGTCCTGGGAGCTTCCATCTACAGGGCACGTTTGTCAAGGGTCATTAAAAATACAGTGAGTCAAACCTCAGCAAACAAATAACATACTTATGTTGTTGAAGAACAGATGAGTGAAATGTTAGTATTTATTATTGTTATTACATGTCTGCCATTACAGGACACTGTTTTTTTTAAATAGTCCTAATTTATTCACACAAGGGACAAGCAGAGTTTACTGAACTGAGATCCTCAGTTTGTCCTTACCACGTCTCCCCTAAAAACAATTTACTGGATGTTAATTCCAAGTGACCTACAAGAGAGAGGTAAATTAAATACCACCTTAACGACATGAAAATTTTTCAGATGGCCACTGTGTACCTTAGCAATGAATGAGGACTTTCATGAGTAGAGAGGCTGCCACTTTAAAATCTAAATTTAGAGAGGTGGTGTATTTCTCTTACAAAGCATGAGTTGGTTTCTACTCTGGAAACAGACAGTTGGTTCTCAGGAATAAATATCTTTTACTTTGCACTATTACTAATTTTTAAGGATATTGCTGCTGTTTTCATGGAATTAAAGAGGATCTGACCTCTGTTGATCTCTGTGGTACACTTTGAAGTGCATTGGTGGCCAGTTATTACTGTTTACATGTATTTATATGGTTTGAGGGCTAAAGGGAAAGTAAGTCCTTTTACTGCTAGATGCTGTATAAATAAAAATGAAGGGTGGTCCAGAAGATGAGCCTGTAGCCCAGGAATGGCATCAGAATCTGACGCTCCACAAGGTTCCTAAAAAGAGAAAACAACCCAATAATATGATTTTAACAGTGCCTTCATGCATATTAATTTTGGTTATTTACAGACTAATTTTAGCAACAGTGAAGGAAAAGTTTCAAAGGCAAAAAGGTCAGGTAGACACCCTGTCATGGAGGAAAGCCTGTGTAAGTCACATGCCAAATTTCTTTCTTGTCTAAAAATTTTTCACCACAGCTCTACAGGGGCCACATTTCTTCCCCAGGAGGACCACCACATCTGAAGTGAAAAGTTAATACTGGTTAGCACTTGAGCCATCAGAAACATTATGCATGAACAAGAAGTTAGTAATAGAAGGCAGTTAAAATTACTAAAAGACTTAAAATTGGCAGAAAATAATTAATCCTAGAGTCACATGGATAGGAAACAGGACCTCTTTTCTCTGCCAGTGCTGGCTGGTTTCCCAAATCACATTTTTACAGTGAGTTGTCCAGACTACATTCAAAAGCCCCAAGTTAGCAGAACTTTTGGCTCTTTTCAGAAATGCTAAAACCACCTCAAGATTACCACAAATTTCAGAATTACATTCCACATCATTCAGCAATGTCTACATAAATCCCAAGAAATCTTTCCCACCTTTAAAGAACAATCTTGTGGACATGATTCCTCCTGTCCAAGAGAGATCCCTCAGAGATCATTTGATGAAGTTAAGACAAGCTGGCACAGCTTCCATGGACGGGGGAGGATGAACCTCCTGGACTCATCTCACAGCAGGACAGTCCACAGCCCATCCGCGCCTTGCTGGAGCACTTGTTTTCCTGGGAGCTGGGCTTGCAGAAGACAATTTTAAAACCTCACTAGGAACCTGGTCTGCATCTTTAGATGGTTAAATGCCTTCAGAAAGTGCTTGGATCTGTTGTCCCTGTGCTCATCCCAACTGATTTCAGATGTAATCAACAGGGAGAGAAGTGCATCCAAAAGGCAAAGAATCCCATCAAGAGCAGATGCCTACATTATCACAGGGTGGGTGGTCCTCAGAAAAGCCTGTATTTTTCCATAAGGAGGCTGAAAAAACAGCTAAGCGTTGAAGTCTGACTTTCAGGTGACTGAATACAGTTGAGGTGCCTCCATCTCAGCTCACCACCAATAAAACAGAGATAACTTTCTTGTGTCCAGAAAACTCCCTACATATAATGTGTTACTTCAAAACAGAAAATAAAAGGTAGCTGCTGCTATGTGATGATGCTGATGCAGATGATGGTTGGATGCAGAAGACTATGCAGACATGCAGATAACAATTCAAACAGCATATTAGCGGCCTGTGCAGCTGCCAGAGAAGCACTTTCTGTAACGCTGTTGCTCACCATGCAGTGCACAGGAGTCTGACAAGACATAGGACTCTTAAACACCTTGTCCTTGTCATAACCATCATTCCTCCAGTATCCGTCTTCCCCTCGTTATAAGCCAGTCAGCACAGCCCTGTTGCTGTCAAAGGATCTCACCTGGGTCATCAATATGCGGGCACCAGCATCTCAGGCTGGCAGCCCCTCAAACATGGCTGTCCTCCACAAAATGGGATTCATTAAGTGAGCTGTCCAAGTGGTCTGGAACACATTAAAGTAAAAGGAAACAATGCTGTACAATGAATTTTCGTCCACTGAAATGTGTTTCAGTGCTTATCAGGCATTTGTTTAAGCTGGCTCTACAGTAATATCAAGCTGATAACAATTTGCAGCTCCATTAACCACTGTTAGGCAGCAGAAAAAGCAGACATGCTGAAAAAAGGCAGCCACACTGGAACAAGGAATTCCTGGTTTAAAATAGCTATTTACGTGTTAAGTGAGTTGCTTCTATTGCAGGGATATATGCAATAAAGGTAGTGCTTTCTCACACAGCTAAAAAGACTGCTCTGGATTTTGGAGCCACTTTTTTAATCATCCAATGAATGTGACCTGTAGGAGTACTGCCAACAAAGGGCAGCATTCCTCTCTTTCTCTTTTCAAGGAAGCAACTTACCGTCACTTACACTTTTAAAGTCTTATTTATTGATTCACAGGACTCCTTCTTTGAGTCTGAAAAAAAGTGGACTATTGTAAGCAGTCCCTACTTCAAAGAGTTCAGAATTCAAACTCATACATAATACAATGAAAGATCACATATAACAATGAGGTGAAAGTGGAAAAGGAAAGAATAAAGTCATGTTCTACAGCATTACCGGATAAATGTCTTCACAGTGTGACTCAACCATGTTTTCGGCTGGTTGTCACAGACAGCAAGCAGTGGAACTAAAATAAGTGCCCTGTTGTAAAGTCTTCTTAAAATGACTTCTTGAAAACCTGGTCACAAAATGTAGGCCTAAAAGAGCAACCTGAGTGAGGGGAATAAATGGAGAAGCATAGATGTCTGGTTTTTGAATGAGTAGGATGTGCGAAGAGCAAACATAGAGAGATTACAGTGGGAAACTAAGCTAGGCAAACGGATGCGTGAAGAGTTATGGAAGGCTGAAACAAGACTGCAAGGAAATCTGTATGGGGTGAAGCAGTATGCTGTGAAGAGACTGTTGTCTGGGGAGATTTAGGCAAGTTTGTTTACACAAATGGGAAAGGAGCAATGCTGGAGACCTGGTGCTGACTCTCTTCAGCTGATTAGTATGGCTATTCATACATCTTTAGATCTGTATTACTATTCCAAAGAAATTTTTTTAGAACCCCTGAGACAATAGCACAAAGTTTCAATCCACACTGCTCAATACAGAGCTCTTAGATCATGAAGATTTCACTTTCTTCTCACAAGGCCTGGGATTTTTCCTATTAACTGCAGGCACCCACTCTAAGCTAATTATCAAAGCTGATCCAAAATCAGCGAAGAGATAGGCACTTCCAGAAGGTCACACTGTTGTGAGGCAGGTACTTAATGACACATGGATGGAGGCCAGCTGCTAGCATAACTGTTAACAGCTGTTTTTGGCTTCTCATCCTTATTGTCACCTTCCAGGTCCTGGTAAATCGTACAGGCATTTGAGCAGCTAAGCTGAGCTAAGACATGATGCCCCAGCATGTTCTCCATCAGCTGCCAGTAGTGGATGCCTAGCATAGATTGCAAGGATAGTGCAAATATATAATCATATTTCCCCAGAATATTCACCAGACATCAGTGGTTTATGGCTTATGAACTTTCTGAGCCAAAGATGGCACTATTCTGTAGTGAATAGACTGCCATGACTTTTTTCTGCCAAGAGTTCATTCCACCACCTTTTGAACCCGTATCATCTTTTTCTAGTTACACTGTCATGTAACACAGCCTTAGCATCGCGTTATTTGGATAAAGACCCACTTTTTTCTTTTTTTTTTTTTGAATCAGACATCTACAAGTTTCTTCTTCTTCAAGCTTTTTCTTTGACCAATTCTTATGCCCCTTTTTTAACCCTTTCTTTCAGTTGAGGTACTATCCCCTTTTATTTATCATATTATGAGAGGGTGAAAGAATGAGAAACTATATGGCGTATTCAAGATGATGACACATCATGGATTTTTACTGATGCTCTGAGTATGTAAAAATGTTTGTAATAACTACAGAATTTCATTTTTGCATGGCAATAACAGCTCAAAGTTCATCACTGGATATATAAATACAGGATTGTTTTTCCCTTGTGTGTCACTTTATATAACATGGAATTTCATCTGTCATTTCATCATCCAGTAATGTAGTACTGTGAGATCCTTCTGTAACTCTTTGTAGCTGTCCTCATCAGCAAATTGTCACATCATCCCCTCTCCAGGTCTTTACTGAATATATTGGACAAGATCAACCCTAACATAAGCCCTACTCACAGCAAATAATGCAAAACCTTTGATTTGGATAAGTGATGACCATAAATGTAGAGATATTTACAGAAATCCATCATCAAATTTCCACACCAATAAAAGGCCTTGAAGTAAGCACATTTCCATTCTCACAGTATTAGTACTGCCTTGGAAATGACAGATTTAATGCTAGTCACAAAAACAGTTAAAAAATTGTTCTCATTGACCAAGAGAGACATTTCTCTATCCGCGAAAGTTAGAGCACTGTATGGATGTGTTCTGAAAAGATTCAGTCTTTGTATTCATGTCAAGTAGATTGTCCATAGCTGATTCTATGGTGATTCCAGATTCCTGGTTAAACATTTATGATTCAACAATGGTTAGTCAGCTTTATCTATATCCTCATTTAGTTTTACAATACTGCACCCTTCACAGTCAAATTGGATTTGAAAATGATCCTTGCTGTAAGGGGCAAAACCTGCCTTAAGAGTTATTAGCTCTAATACTCCTAATAAAATTTAATATGGAAAGAGGAAAGATTTCCAATCTTACTCTTAAATTCAAGTGAGCAAGAATCTTTATGGCACATGGCCCTTACCTTTTAACAAGTCACCATTCTCAATGGTTTCAGAAGTCACTCAGATATGAAAAGCAGACAAATTTAAATTCCTACTTCATTTGATGTTATGTGATGTTATTTTTCTCTGTACCTCAGCCAGTATTCTTCTAACTTCAGTTAAAATATACTTGGCTCACATTTCTCTTACAGAGTTACAGTGAGCATGAAAGATGTTGGATGGTTGTTAAAAGGACAGAAGTCACAAAGCATTACAGTTGAGGTACCTTGAGAGTTCTGTAAAACTTCCAATATTTAAGAGAGTTCCAGTTTGGGAATAATTGTTACAAAGTTAGTTGATGGATGAATAAATGAATGAATAAATGAATGAGGGATGTAATGTTCCCTGTAAATCTAGTGGCTGAATGAAGATCAGTGTCCAGAACCAAAATGTCTGTCCCGCCACAGTCTTGTCAAGCAGACAGGGAGGCAGAGAGCTTAGACGAGTCATCTAGTTTTCATCCATGTGTTAACCTCAAATATGTTGGTATTTGGAACACAAAGAAAAAGCACAACACAATTTAACCTAACAACTCACAGATTGCAAATAAAATAGGCAAACGAGGCTCTCAGGACTGGGACCACTGAAACAGAACATCCACGTTTAGAACAAGCCAAAACTGTACACTCAAACTCATTTAAACACCTTCTCAATTATACTATTATCAGTAGATAATGCCTTATTTCAGATATGTGATATATCATTCACCAAATGAAAGGCATTTCTTTATTTTTTGAGACAGGCAACATTTCAAAATGTTTAGGTTCTGCTCTCAATTTAAATAGGATTAAAAAGCTTCTACTGTAAGGCTTAATATAAACTAATTCCGTAGACATTGTTTAAATTACGAAATCTGGTTTTGGAAATCTACACAAATCTCAAAGGGCCTAATCATTCCATCTATCCTATAAGGTCCCTTCCAACTCTAACCATTCTATGATTCTATGATAGTGGTTAGCCTCTCATGTAACTGCAATTAAAAAAACCCAAAAATATTGCAAATTACAGAAAAGTAACCGTCTCCACTACAAAGTACATGGTAAGAACTAGCATGTACCCCAAATATCCATTGCAACACAAAACTGGAATAAGCTGTCCCACCTAGGATTTCTCATTGATAAAGTAATTTCTATCAATGGTTTCCAAATTGTGGTCTATAGACAATAGGTGGTTTGTGAGTGGTAAGTGATCCACACCTGGCCCATGAAACCATGCTGAGCAGCGGAATAGTTCATGACAGTCTGTAGAGCCTCTCATGGATCCACGGAGTGTTATAACTGCAGTTCTGCACCATTGTGTCTTCATGTTTTAAACAATTATTATATTTTCTCCAGGCAACAGAAGACTTGCTAACATAAACATATAAAAGGTTATTGAAAATGAGCAGTGAATCAACTCTTCTGGTGTGGTCAGACAAAAAAGAGAAAAAACAGGAAAACTATGGCTAAACATTAAAGAGACCTTTCTCTTGGTAAGGATAATACTGGAATAAGCTGCCTCAGGAGACTATAGACTCTCCGCAACTGAAATTTTTCATCAGACTGAACAACATCTGTCAGGAATGATATAGCTTTAGCTGATCCTGACACTCAGGAATAAAAGAATAAAAGGAGACCAGGAAAGTTCTTATGATACCTTACAGCTCTATTCATTTCTTTAGACAGTTAAAAAAAAAAAA
>VZRU01018979.1:35361-46362 GCA_013398155.1 Pedionomus torquatus | reverse complement strand
GCCTGGGAGCTCTGGTTGACAACAGGATGCCCATGAGCCAGCGATGGGCCCTGGTGGCCAAGGCCAATGGTATCCTGGGGGGCATCAGGAGAAGTGTGATCAGCAGGTCCAGGGAGGTCATCCTCCCTCTCTGCTATGTCCTGAGGAGGCCACATCTGGAGCACTGGCTCAAGTTCTGTGCNTATCCACTTCCCTGCTCTTCCTGGCTTCCCAAAAAAATATATATTCATAGGGTTTTTTTCATGATGCAACCCCCCCAAAGAATGATGGGTTTATTGAATTCTAATGTCTTTACTCTGAAAAAAAAAAAAAAGTACCCTAAAGACATATCTCAGGCCTAACTTCCTGAACTTTCTATCTTCACATTTGCAACATTAACAACTAAATGATCATAGTAAACAGAGCAACATTTCCAATTTTTAACATGACCTCTCATACATTTACTCTTGAAATTAAATGGAGTATGGAATCAGTATTCAACTTTTGATAAACTGACATGCAGGTGTGGCCCTGTAGAAAAGTAAAAACAAAGGAGTAATTCTACATACTCTTCCAAAGCCTCTTCATTCTGCTTTCCGAATTTCCTTCCACTTCAGACAGTACAGTATCCCTTAACATTTTAAATGAATACTCAATTTTTCTATCTTCCCCTCATATTTTCTGGCATGTTACAGAATTTTGGTTTATGCGTACACACTCACACACACACACACACACACATATATATATATGTTTATATGGCAATGTGGAATTCCTTAGGAGAAATTTTGGCACGCAAATAAAATGCAGCTTTGTTGTTCGAACTGTTTGGCAAAAAGAACGTTGACCATCTTTTGTTGCCAATCAGGAGAGTGTTGAGTTTCTGGCTTCAAGAAGCAGATGTACAAAGAACTCTTATTAAAATAAACTATGAGGATGAGACATTATTAGCTAAATAAGTGCAGTCCTGTGGAGAAAATACCTGGAGAAGGTGCACCGCTTAATCTGGGAGAGAAAGGTTCTAACCAAACGGGTATCAATACTGGGAAACTGAAGCCATCCACCTCCAAACTAGAAATCAGGCATAGATTTTAAGCAGTAGGAGTAATCAACTAATGAAACAAACTACTGAGGAAAGCAGTAGGTTCTCCATCTGCTCCTCTTTACCAAACAAGACCAACTTGTTTGTTTTTTTTCTAGACAAGCTTTACTCAAAGAGAAATCATCGTGGTTACTGCCAGGGCAACTGGGTGGAAATCTGAGACCAGATAAGCTAAAGATTCCTTCCTGCAGGGTGCAAAATCCTTATTAAAAAGGAGCTCTGCCTTAGCTAACTAGAACTGTAATATTAACACAGGAAATTAAAGAGCAATCCAGGGTTGCCAGTACAAAAATACACCACTTGGTGTGGCTGATGCTAAAGGTTCCCTTATCAGCAGTCATGATACTCAGCAGAGATTGGGAGGATCACCTCAGTCTGTCACACTCCTCGGTCAAAGCCAATATTTGAGGCTGAAATTAATCCTAACACAGAAAAAGTGAAAATGCAGGTAGATTGTTAACAGGAGTCATTATGGATAGCTAAAGAATCAGCATGTAAATTGTGTTTCCTAATGTCAGGAGGTTTTAAACTGCTGAGCACTCCTTTAGGGAAAGAAAATAATCCCTCTGTCCTCGGATAAAACCTGTCCTCTCTCCACGTGGAAAAGGGCTGTGCCCTTCCAAACGTGTCGGCGTTTCCCAAGTAAAACTATCGTTAAAAGTTCTTCTAAAACCAGCTCAGGTGTTGGAGCCAGATAAAGGCGAAACAAACGAATAAATAAACTCAAGTCTGACAATCGTGGAATCCTTCCCATTGGAAAAGTCCTTGAAGGTTATCCAGGCCAACTGATAACCCAGCACTGCCCCGTTGCTACTGACCCACGTCCCTCAGCACCGCGTCTGCCCATTTTGGCTGATTTACTCTGTTTTTTTCTGTAGAATCAACCTGGGCCCGGGTGGAAGAGAAAGGGAATCATGAACACAATGGTTCTGATGTTCCGTAGGGCTCTTCTGCTGGGAGGAGAATCCAGACCTCTAAACCAGCTGGATGCCGTAAAAATCCAAATGTACATGCGCAAAACCAGGGCTGGGACTATACAATGAAAACCTTTATATAACCTAGACTCTACTTGAGACAATATTGTAAATGATTAATTATTATAGTAAATTTTAAATAGTAATTAATCGCTAACAAAGTGAAAGTTTATAGGAAAATAAAACTATCTTTGTTTTTTCCACTTAGGTGAGTATGAATGTGCTCCTGTAAATGAGGCTATAACCACACAGCACTGGCATATTGCTGATATAGACTTGAAAAGAGACTTTTATACTAATTGCATTGCATGTAGTTTAGAGAGGCCTCCATACTGCCCTGTTTTCAAGTCAAATTTGGGGATTTTGTTCAAGGTGATTTCTTCCTGGAGGAAAACTGAGCAGTGTTAAGGACATTCTTAGTCTTATTTCAATTTAAAGCGTGTTCAGTTATTAAGCCAGACAAGTCAGGGTTAGTTTAGCTTCGACATTTAATATGTTCTTCTGATGCTCCTGATGATGAGGAGCCATGGACATCAGCTGCACTGAGATGGAACATTCTGCCTTACCCACCACAGCAGGAGAGCGGTCCATGGACGGGACCGGGAGGATGATATGGCACAACTGGGCACCTCCCAGAGCTGGGGATGAGTACAGCATGAACCTGGGATGTCAGAACTGACGGAGATGCCAAGTACGATGGACCTTCAGATGAGGAGAGAGGTGAGGCTGAAAGAGAAGACGACACTGTACAAAGTCGGCTTGGTTGAACCTACACTGACAGCAGAAGCTTAATTAATTTGGAAGGTGAGTGTTGTGGTATTATTACTTCAGCTTAATGCTTTATCTGTGCCTTAAATTTATGAGTTGAGCAAGATGGACCTCTTGCATGAAGGTTGGACACTGTCTAACATAAAAAGCATGTGATTCTTTTGAGTTTTGTAAAAAGAGGTGCTTCTTTTTTTGACAAAGCAGGGCTAGGCAAACTTTCCTCTGAGTTTACAAGTGGCCCAGGGAGCTTTGTCTCAAGAAAATGACCTTGGGAGAAAGGGCTAAAGATTTTTATATTTTTTCACCCCCCAAATACCAAGAAAGCACGATTAAAGCCTCAATCCAGGGCTTTATAGCATTATATATGAACTCTTTGGCTGCATCCTCTTAAAAAAAAAGAAAAAAATCTTTTTCCTCCTAATTGTGGATCCAGACCCTGGGGTCTGTTGTCCCCTCCTAATTTCCGAGTCTCACTGTTTCGTCATTCTCATTGTCACAGTCAGAGAGAGCCGGACCCGCAGGCGGGTGCATTTTTCCACAGCCGTGCAATCCCAGTCGCTTTCTGCTCCGTGTGAACCAACAGATCTTGCCACAACAAGAAATTTGTGGTTTCCAGGTATTAATCAATGCCTGTATGCAATCTAATCTGCTCCGCCTTTCCTCCCAGCTAAGCAGATCAAATAGTTAACTGCAAAGCAAATTTCAGTGCTCTCACAGTCTGGGTTTCCTTACGTGCAATGCAGGAATAAGGCAATTTATTATGAATATTATTTACCTTCTGCTGCAGGCGGCCTATACGTTCCAGTAAATGTTTACCATTGCGCTGCTCTACTTAACCAGCAAAACACTGAATAGAAGCAGCTCACTATATACTTTTCATATAAATGACACTAAAGGACTCTTTTTCACTGGCCTACACAGAACTATGAGTACTCAATAATGAAAGAACGAAATGGAGTCTATAAACGTGCTCCTAATATATAAAAGAATATATATTGCCTGAGAAGCTTGGACACGGAGAGAAGTATTTTTTCAAACCTTTAAAACTGGCCCATGGAGAGAGATGGAGGGAATGCTGCTTACGGTTCACACAAAATCCCCTAAAAATGCCATAACAGCAAAGCTGTGGGACTCCTTTGTCCCACTCCTGGCCCCTCTGATTCCTCCCCCAGCTGGCAAGTCTCCGTGTTTGGGATGGATGACCTGTGGAGAGAAGAGGCTACGGGAGAGGAGAGGCAGGTCTGGGGACAAAGGCAATGCTATGGCAGCAAGACACGCCTGGGAAGGGCTCGGATCCTGAGAGATGTCCCTGCGGCCACAGGATGGGAGCGACTCCCAGGGCTCGGGATGCCAGATGCAAGCAGCTGGTGAGCCCATGGGCTGCCCCTGGCCCCGGGCCACCTCCAGCCCTGGGAATGTCTCCAGCGACTGATGCCTACGGCCTGACACTCGCCAGACCTTCCCCTCCTGTGAGATGATGTCGTTTCATACTTCAGAGATCGGTCTTGCACCCGCTACTCTCTGCATCTATTCATTCATTCATTCATTCATTTATGCACTTTTACTTTTTTTTTTTTTTTTTCCCCCCAGAACTTCAGTGGAATCAAAGCCAGGACATTAATTTCTCATCTGAAGAATTAAAATGGCAGCCCTTAAGTGTATCTCCTTGTCCCCTCGCCGAGTGAAATGCTGCCTCTCGAGAAACTGGGAATAAATACATCATCAGCCGCAGATGGCAGGAATCCAGGGGGTGGCAGGCTGGCTGCAGCCCCCTCACCCCCGCTTTGCTGGCCGAGGCTCCCAAACTCCACAGCCAGGAAAAACACGACATTAAAATGCTATCGCTGACTGAGGAGTACTATCAAACCCAGGCAGCGCACCCCTTGCACAAGCTCATTTTCCACAGGCAGAAAAATCAAAGAATCCAATAATAATGGAAAAATCATCTGGGAGAAGGGGAGGAAAGGGAGGCACAAAAGAAAAGAAGGTCCTCTGCTGGGAGCCGGGGAGAAGTTGGAGTCAGTTGTAAGTACTCACAGTCCCTCGGTAGAAACAAAGTAGATGGGACTAATTCCTCCCCCTCTGCGCAGTGGGCTTGGCTCTCGGAGACACAAACGTCCACCATCCCACCAAGAAACCTGAAATAACTTCTTCAACTGAAATTTTTGAAAGGTGAAATAGCTAAAATTCCCCTGTATTCTCTGCTGCCCCTGCCGCTCTTCTCAGTCGAGGTACCGTCAAAGAAAATATCTGCTTGGTCTGTGGAACACAGTCCACTCCTTTCTTAACAAATTAAATGGCTGGGTAAACTGAGGCAGGGGACAACTAAGACTATAGTTTGGTTTTTAGCCATGAGCTACCTCATGGGAAGATGCAACAGGGGTTCCTCTTATGTCAGGAAACCAGCAGCATATGCACAATACCTGCGCAGTGTCCTTTAGAGAGGGGAGAGAAAGCTTGTCTTGCCCCTGGTGTGAGGGTGGAGGTGGTGTGGGGAGGGGGGCAGCTCTGTGGCCCACCTGAGCGTTCATCTACACCATTGCTTCAAAGACACAGAATCACAGAATGGTTTGGGTTGGAAGGGACATCAAAGCCCATCCATTTCCCCCCCACCTGCCCTGGGCAGGGACACCTCCCACCACCCCAGGTTGCTCCAAGCCCCATCCAGCCTGGCCTTGAACCCCTCCAGGGATGGGGCAGCCACAGCTTCTCGGGGCAACCTCTTCCAGTGCCTCACCACCCTCACAGCAAAGAAGTTCTTCCCAAGATCTCATCTAAATCTCCCCTCTTCCAGTTTAAAACCATTGCCCTTCATCCAATGGTTCCACTCCACCCCCCATCTCCCTTTCGGTATTGGAATGTCTCCTTGGAGCCTTCTACATCATTAACCCTAGCTGAAGACATGGTCCATAGATATGTTTTCCCATATTATTTGGGGTCATAATAAACTTCTGGATGTCCTGCTTCTGCTTGCTGAAGCCTGTGGTCTTTTCACCACAGGTGAAGCTTCTTTCTTCACAAAGTACCAGCTGCAGCTCGGAACCCCACCACTGTCTTCATGCTCAGTGGGACAACTGATCAGCTCCTGAAGACAGCCACAGATGTCCTCTAAAGGGCAAGGCAGACCTAGCTCTTACATCTCTTAGGTATGTGTGCACAGACCTCATAGAATCATAGCATTATCGATGTTGGAAGGGACTTTTAAGATCATTTAGTCCAACCATCAACCTAACTCTGATAAAAAAAAAACATTTCGCTAGTCCTGATTTCCTAACAAAATCAAAAAAGAAGCTTGGATCCCCCAAATTCAAAATTCCTTTGCTGCATTCAGCACTTCACAAAGCTCTGGTAAGAATGAAAACGTCGCAGTGAAACTCTTCTACCCGTATCAAACCATTCCTTCTCCAGGAAACATTTTCAGAGAGAGGGACAGGAATTAGTTAAATGAAAGAAAATACGTCCACTTGTGGGATGGAAGGCAGCAAATGTGTAACTCTACACAGCAGTTGAGGACACCCAGTGAGGAGGGGTATTATCCCCAGCTGAAAAAGTCTTCCCTGATTCAGGAATATGGTTCAGTTTCGTTCCATTTCTGTGGCCTTCCTCTCCCTGCCCAAGCAGCTGGTACGCGATGGCGAAAATCCGCCTTCTGCTTTAACCCCAAAGGCATTTTGGTTTCAACCAGAAACGGGCTTTATTTTTTCAGCAAATAACGAGATTTTCCAAGCGCATCCTTTGTGTGGCAACAAGGTTGCTCGGTCGCCCTCTCTGCTGTTGGAGCACCTCTGGTTTTTTTGAACGTTTCTGAGCAGAACCTGCTTGCCCTCCATACCAGGGTGCCAGAGCAGAGGAACCTGCTGCGGGGGGTGAGGGCTGGGGCTGGGATCACCCCCTTTAGAGAGAAGTTTGAGCCAGAGATGAGAAGGTAAAGATCATCCTGGGCTTTAGCAGCCTTTATGCAACGGGAGGCCAGGGTTTTCTAGCCCACGTTCATAATTATTATTTAAACATGACAACCCCAGATAATTCTGCTTCCTTGCGCTAAATCTTCCTTGGATCTCGTGACACAGCAGCCCCCGTGCCTGGGCCGTCAGTCATTGTTACACGGCATAATGCTGCCGGAGGATTAAGATGATATTAGCGAAGGCATTATGAAGCCAGGAGTAATCAAGCTTAATGTAGAGTGAGATTTGGAAGTAGAAAGTATTCAGACTAAGATGTTAGCGGTGTGTTATGGAAATGGCTTAATCTCTGGTTATAAGTAGCTAATATATGCTGAATTTTAACATCAGTGTGCAACTTCGATTAGCATCTCCTAAATACATAATCCCCATAGCAATCCCACTAAAAAATGGGAGCTTAATTGTCGCCTTACAGTCTAGTACCTTTCACCTACGCATAATGCTACCATGATGGCTTTTCAAAACAGCAAGAAGGAGAAGAAGAAAGAGGAGAGAGGAAAATCAACCAGGAGAATTTGTCGGCAAGACACTTTAACATCCGTTTCAAAAGTCATAGATTACAATTTAAAATGGAAGTCCCCTTTTGAACAAAGAAGGAAAGGTTAGGAGAAAATACAGTTTGAAATTATTGATGTATAAAGCCCTCCGTGATTGCATCTGTCCTACAGCTCCCCCAAATGCACCAGATGGATATTGCTGGAACCTCATGGAAATAAGAGCAAGAGATTTGCCTACGGAGCCTCTCCCCACTGCTCCGAGGGCTCACGTGCAAGATCTGCTTTTCTCCCTCCGCCTGTGCTGCGGACCGTGTGTCGGACGGGCGGTGTGTGTTCCGCTCAGATAACCCTGGCAACGTGCAACAGTCCTGCAAATGATAACTCTGGGAAGAGAAATAAAGTCGGTTGGCCATCGGTTGTTCTTTTCCTGTATCCTACCCTCCCGTACCAGCATCCCAGTGAAACGATTGTGAACTCAAAGAATTCCCGTTTCGGTCCACGTTGTCTTTGCGGGTGATGGAGTCAGTGGGTTCAGCTGCGGTTCTTTAGGTTGTCTGTGTTGTGGTGGTTTTGGTTTGGTTTTATTTTTAACAAGGTACAGCAATTACCTCTTTCCCAGCATCGGAGCTTGTGTCTCGGCAGACATTCACCCAACGTTACACCAGAGCAGGGAGGGAACGACCAGAAACACTGACACGACGAGACAAAAGCTTTAACTTGGCTGGAACAGTGGAGAAGCACGTGAGATGCTGCAATTTGTTATTCCAAACAGGCTCATATCCTGATCAGATACTGTTAATGACAGCGCGTTCGCTTCTCCAGTTTGCACGTTGGTCTGGGGGAAAAATAGCGCAATGAGACTTCCCACCCCCACCTCCACTTCAAGGCCTTTTTGGCATCAAACGAATCAGCCGGTTTATTAAATTACCTTCTCTGGGCTTCTCAGAGAAATATCCTGTGCCTCCTCCATTCAGTCTTTCAGAGCCAGGGTGCTGATGGCACTCAGAAACCTCTCGCTGTTTTTACAGATTATTTCTTCTTCCTCGATTCTGCATGTCAGAACTGATTCCCAAACATATTTATCTACATTTTGTTAATTGTAATTTAAAATTGTATTCTAAAGGGTATACATTTAGACTATAGTAATTTTGAAGGCGAGCAGTTATTTCATTGGGTTGTCACTCCTTCCAGAAATCAAACCCTCCCTGTCATATATAAATAGATTGCTTGATGTACATGCAATATCCTGTCGGTGTCATGCACTCTTTTCTTTAATCTGACTGACATAGCACATAATAAAATGCTCACTTCAATATATGTCTGTTGCATTTTGCCTAATTCTGGGCTTAGTTTAATATTAGTCATGAATATTTCCTACAACTGGATATGAATTTGAATATATAAAAGGCACATTTTATGTTCATGCCGCAGCACTTGCTTCTCCCATATATTTTATTGCTTTCCCTGCTTGTGATGAATTAAGTCATCTGAAGAAAAGAAGAAGGGGAAGCAACAGGGACTCTAGCCGTTATCTTTATCCACAAGCCAGGTGTAGCCTGCGAGAGGGAGAATTGCATTCTTTGCACTTTATTTTCCGTAAGTAACTCGCCGCAGTGAGCTGGGGGGAGCCACCCTCTCCAGCGGCCGTTGCGGGAGGAGATGCAGAATTCCGGCATATTAAACCCCAGACCTCCTTCCATAAAAAGGTACTCCATCAGAATATATCAGTGACTTAATTTAGTGAGGGCTGTTTCCAGGGGAGGCATTTTGTTTCTCTTCTGCCCTGCTGCATATCTAAAGCAATATCTTTATCTTCGGCTCCAAAGCTCTTTCCCACCCACGCCTCGGATGCTTAGGTGTTTGCCTGGGGTTTGTATAAGTCAAAATTACTGCAACGGACGGAAAAATATTGTGGCTTTTTCAATATTCATGCCAGGGAACATCCCTAGACATTGTGAGAGGGATTTCATCAAGATGGTGCACGTTACAGGAGCCCCCGTCTCAGAGACGTGGAATTGAAGAAGGTCTCTTCAAGGAACCTGTGAGGGGCTGGTGAACCACTTGCAATTTCCTCTCTCTACCTTCTCCTTGCATTTAGTGCCAGAAGCAGACAATAGCTGAACCTTTCTTTTAAAATACCTTTGAGCTCTAGTTCATGAAAATGTACAGAACTCGAGCATTTAGGGGAGTCCAACCCTTCCATGCCAGTTTTTGGGCTGCCTCAGTCAGACCTTCCTGACGGGTTTTCAAAGAACTGGCCTCGTGGTTGGGTGTGTGGCATCCACGGCTCTGCCCAACGTCTGCTCCGGGTTTGACCATTTCATTGAGCCGATCTCGGGGGTCACTGTGGCCCTGGTTTCTGGCTGTCTGCTGGGGACACACACTCAGGTGTCCTTGCGGCAGGATGTGGGCACCTAATGAGGAAACCACCTGAATTCTTCCATGTTACATAAAAACTGCTCGGAGGGTGATTACTTCTATTGTCATTGGAGAGTTGGTGTGGATTCTGAAGATGTCCATCCATTTTTTTCAATCTCTGAAGATAAGAATACATTTGGCAGAGGACCTTTAGAAAAATAGAACTATGGAACCCTACTTTTACTTCTATTGTTGGACGGTGTACTTAAGCATCTGCTTTTGTAGCTGAGAAGGAAGAAGTAGGCAGCATGTTTAGAGACACGTATTTATGAATTTGTGAGGTTTTCCCCTTTTCTATGGCCATTGGGTCATCTGAAACACATACAAGCTGAGGCGGTTTTAGCATCTTCCTTTTATAAAGAGTAGGAAACTAATGTTATGAATGGAAACACCAGCAATACTTGCCATTTCTGTGCTTCGGCGAGTCAAAAAATGTTTAAGGCACTTTGGTGTTTCTGGCTGTCTGTGCCACCTACGAGCCTGCACACAACCTGTTGCTCTGGGAAAGGCTGTTCCACCCTCTGGCAACAGACAGTTCTTCTTTCCCCGATGCCTGCAAGGGGCCAGGGTCTCAGACTCTCCTTCCAAACGGCCCGGGTCCCCCGTGTTCTCTTCGCCAGGCAGAAGCACGGTCCGCTCTGCCTCCACGCCGGGCGACCTTGCCTCCCCACGGACAGACGCGGTGGGAAAAATGAACCGCTGTCTAAACCAGATTAGATGCCAAACCTCGTTAGGTCTTGCCTAATCCTATAAAAGTGTGTCAGTTAGGGACTTACTTGACCTAAGGAAAAAAAAAAAAAAGAAAGATCTGCAAACACTATCCCGGCTGATTACTTATTCAGCTTGATTATCCCGCAGCCCGGGCTCCGTTACGGCAGACAAAGTGTGGTCATGCAAATTCCGCCCGCTCCCCCTCGCCCGACGCACGGCAGCCTGAAATGCATTTTTCATTCAGCGAGGCGGCCAAGCCCGAGCAGATTAATTGCTGAAACAAGGCGGTGAAGCCCAAACAAAAATTAGTTCCTCGTTAGACAAGGCTTTTGCAGCCGGGTCCCACACGGTTGGTGCTGAGCGGCCCCGACACGCCTGAGAAGGCCCGCGGCGCTGACGGCACCGTTGCCATTGCGCTGCAAAACCCGGAGTTACTTTTTGCTATTGTCTTAACACCAGCGGGTTTTCATGTATAATTATTGTCAACATCTACCTATCAAGACAATTCAATAATTTTTAGATCACTCGCTTTCTTTCTTTCTTTCTTTCTTTCTTTCTTTCTTTCTTTCTTTCTTTCTTTCTTTCTTTCT
>VZRU01018979.1:0-29888 GCA_013398155.1 Pedionomus torquatus | reverse complement strand
TCTTTTCCCTTCCCCTCCTCTCCTCTCCTCTCCTCTCCTCTATTTTTATTGACTGTAGGATTCTCAGCTTTTCTGTTAAGAATATTTCCCCAGAGGAAACAGTTGCTGGACATTTCATATCAAAGTCAAAGAACTAAATGTGTATTTACAGGGTGCAGGGGAGTTAAGCTGTAACTCCAATCGGCTCAACTGGAAAAGCTGTTGTACATTGTATCTTTAATTAAGTTTTATTATTACTTCCACAGAGCTTCATATTACATATAATAAAATTAAGAAGAGATATTTGGGTGGAGAGGTGATTATAGCTGTGCTCAGTGGGGTTTCTATAATTACGTATCAGTAGTTGCTCTTTAAGGAAATATATTTGGGAGACAGGTCTCTGAGAAGATCAGCACAATGCCTTCTTTCATTGCTTCCCTGCAAGATACCAAAACAAGACACACACACACACATCCCCTCACAATATATGGAATGATACTGTGCAGAATTATTAGTTCACCAGCAGCTGAACTCACCTCTCCTCAGTCTAACCATAGAACCATAGGATGGTTAGAGTTGGAAGGGACCTTCAAGATCATCCAGTTGCAGCCTCCCTGCCCTGGGCAGGGACACCTCCCACCACACCAGGTTCCTCCAAGCCCCATCCATCACTAGAAGGTGGTAAAGGATTTTTCTATCTCTTTACACCACAAAAAAGTCGTAGGGAACACAACAATGCTGTGTTTATGCTTAAAATAGGTGTGTGCTGCTCTGCCCTAGTCCTGAGGTGTGTAGAAACCTGGAGGCAGTGAGACCACTCCTCTGGAGGTTTCACATCTTCTTCCATGCGGTGGAACTGAACTGTATGGCCATCTTTGCTTAATAAATACCATGATGGAGAAGCAGAGCGTTCTCAGTGTAGCCAACAGAACCAAGCATAGTGTCTTCAGTGCTTCCCATGCGCTTCAGTCCACTCTCTGTGGAAACCAACCAACCAACCAAGCAATTCAAAGGTGCTCACGCTGCTCTTCTCGAAAGCCTCCATAATGACCCTGCACTTATTACCTCCAGTTAATTTTGAACATGTTATTTCTCTCCCTGTCACGCCCTTCTCTGAGAACAGTCAGTTTGAGAGAGTATTTTTTCTACCTTTATAAATGTATGAATTTCTCTTACTGTTTTAATACGTTAAGATGGTGGATAATGCAGAACCAGCTGAAAGCAATGGCAATTTCCATAGATCCGGCACGCGTTTGGGCCAGATTCAAGAAATAGCAATACCAAAAAGTATGTTTTTGATGGAGTGCAGGCACAGAAAACCAAATGTAGTGACCTTTTTCTTCATCATTGTTGATGCAAACAACTGGTGGATCCTCCTTGCGAGCTGTGCACAGACCACTTGGTCTGTATATTAAGCACATGAAAAGAGCCAGAGAATTCTCTGCTGCTTTGTTCCCCTACTCTTATGCACACTTTGGAATAAAGTTAGGGTGTAGCTACACCCCAAAGAATCATTTTAGCCTGGAGAAGAGAAGGCTGAGGGGAGACCTTGTGAATGCTCCCAAGGATCTGAAGGGTGGGTTGAAGGAGGATGGAGCCGGACTCTTCTCAGGGGTTCCCAGGGACAGGATGAGGGGCAACGGGCACAAGCCATGGGAAGTTCCATTGGAATCTGAGGAGAAACTTCTTTCTGGTGAGGGTGTCAGAGCCCTGGCAGAGGCTGCCCAGGGAGGGTGTGGAGTCCCCTTCTCTGCAGACCTTCAAGCCCCACCTGGATGCAGCCCTGAGGGACGTGCTCTGGGCAACCCTGCTGGAGCAGGGGAGTGGGACGAGGGGATCTCGAGAGGTCCCTTCCAACTCAGATGATTCCCCGATTCTGTGGTTTTCCTGGTGGAAATCATTCTCATTTTGGAGCCAAACTATCTACAATAGAGCATTTTATGAGGTAAATCTACTGATTTAAAAATAACCGATAAAGTTATTCACCCCTAATGTTTACTTTTTCAAATTGTTTATTGTGTACTGGACCTGACTCTACCTGGGCATAGCTCAAGAAAAAAATTGTGTGTACAGAAAACTGTAAAAGAGAGTAAATAATGCTGCCCGGCGACTATCCCTCTGTGGCTTGACAAGAAGGTGGGAAGGGGAGTTGTGTCGGAAAGTTATGGACCTGGAGACAGGCACAGGCTGACAAAGAAGCAGCGGAAAGCACTTGTCATATCATGCTACTAATCCTTAAAGCCTTAAATATAGGTTGCTAAAGCAGACAGCAAAAATCTGCATGACTAAAATCTTTCATGCGTTTCTAGAGAGGTAGGTGGCACCGCCTGTAGCAGTCATTGTGCAGTAAAACAGATACGATTAATAATGCAAGAAAATAATTTATAGGTAACTCCCCAGACGTGTGCACAGGGATTGACACTCAGTCTGTCCGTGAAGATTGGGAGTCCTTGGAAAAATAAAGAACATTTTTTTTTTTCCTTTTCTTTTGTAGACCAGAAATGGTACACCATCCAAAGATCAGTGTTTCTGTCTTAGTTGTAATTTTTTTTAAAACAATAAAAGCATATTTAACCCAAATTTAGTGAGTTTGTTTTAAAAATTTCTATCACCAAGCAATACCCTTATATGATTTCCTTCCTAAAAGAGCCCTCTCAGTAACAAAAAATCAACACTAAGAAAAAAAACTGAAATTGCAGAAGCAACAATCATAGAATCATAGAACCCTCCAGGCCAGAAGGGACCTCCACAGCCCATCCAGTCCCACCTCCCCGCAGCCGCAGGGACACCCCCAACCAGCCCAGGTTGCCCAGGGCCTCATCCAGCCTCACCTGGAATATCTCCAGGGAAGGGGCCTCAACCACCTCCCTGGGCAACCTGTTCCAGTGTTCCACCACCCGCAGAGGAAAGAATTTTTTTTCTAATATTCAACTTAAATCTACATCACAGTGAGCGTCTGTAATTAGCCCCACAATCACACACTTTTCTCCTCACAAACATCCTTTGCCTCATTCAGATGTCAGGATCGATCTGGATTAAGGGATGAATCAGTTATGTTGTATGTGTTTAGGAACAGGACAGACCTAGGGGTGGAATCACCCCGTCCCACTCCCCTGATCCAGCAGGATTGCCCAGAGCACATCCCTCAGGACTGCATCCAGGAGGGGCTTGGAGGTCTCCAGAGAAGGGGACTCCACACCCTCCCTGGGCAGCCTCTGCCAGGGCTCTGACACCCTCACCAGAAAGAAGTTTCTCCTCATGTTCCAATGGAATTTCCCGTGTTCCAGCTTGTGCATTTAAATGAGTTTCCCCAGTTTCATTTTCAGCAATAATAAGATAGATTATACTGAATGTTTAATATCACTTAAATGCAAAACAGATACTTGGCATTAAAAAATTCAGCCTGCAGACCTAAAGTCTGGCAAAGTCCCATGCAACTGCAAAGACCAACCTTTAATGGCAGCTTTCTCCTCCACCATCCGCTTGACAGATGCCGTGCTACCTCTTCCAAGTGCCCCGGCCATGCCCAAAGTGTTGGACTTCTTTTCCTGGGCCCGTACTGGAAATCACTGTTTTCAGAAGGTGCAGGTCGGGCTGTGTCTCAACCAGGCAGGTTGAGGGAAGGCGTTGCGTGTCGTCTCCTCTCCTCCTCTTGATGGTTCTGGCTGTGCTTGCCCTGAGCTGAGGCCCAGTGGGCACGTCTTCTGCTGGAGCACGTTCATGTCTTCTCTTGGAAGGCTCTTTAGCTGAAAAATAGTCTTGTGAAAAATATGCCAGTAGTTAAGTCATTTAACGTCATTTAACCTGCCTCATAATGGACTTAACAACTCAATTAAAGCACAGAACTTGTCAACACAGATATTATCACGCTGAAAGCCACTTTTCCTGCATTTTTAATTTTTTATTTATATTTATTGTCCTTTTAATTTTTCCCTCTTTCTCATTCTTAACCTTTGGAATTAAAAAGTAAAAGTTTCCTCATCTGTTGAGGTTTATTAAGGCCTTCAGCTTCAGAAACATCACCACTTTATCAACTTCCATCCCAAAGAGTCTGTTAAAAACTATTCCTTAAATAGATAATTTAATTGGAAAAATAATCTTGTTTTGCCTGGCAAGGCAAGGAACATAATAAATACATAAGGAGAAATTTGATTTCTACAAAACTTCGAGCTAGAGTAAACCTGGAAATTTCTTCTTCATTCTCCATTTTTCTCCATTCTCACAACGAGACCCCTGCAATTAGAAGGCAAGGAGAATTTTACCTACGTGCATTTTAAGACTCAGCATGGCAACCTGAAAAACATCCACCCCCTTAACTTTTATTTACAAAAAAATGACTTTGTGGTGTCTTAATGCTTCTTTTTAGGGAACCATTTGGATTATTAGCTCACACTTAGCATTTTATTTGCCATGTACACCTCAGCATCAACTCATCAGACTTTATTCTTGAACACTCTGAATTGCCTGTAGCACTTCACTCCAGCAGGCAAACTGACTCACGCTGACAGGAAACAATATGAGGCTTTCCCTGAAGGGACCATCCCATAATATCAATACGAGCATGTAGTCATTAGCTAGTCAGAGAACATCTAACAATTACATTAGTCAAAGCACTTTACAACATTTAGTTCTGTGGAAGAATGTGAGATTCCAGCTCCAAGGCTACGCTGAGCATAAGTACCAAACATAACAGTGCGGGTTTGTTATTAAATGAAATTAATTTGGGGCAAATCAGATCATCTAACAAGTTAAACATCTTTTTAAAAAACCTTACAGGTATTCATCTCATAAAAAAAGCAGGTTGGGTTTTTTTTAATTGTAAGGGAAAAATGGATTCCTAATGACAGAGGAATAAAACCGGAGCAGGGATGGATAAAACTATTTGCATAAAACAGAATAAACAGTAACAGAGCTTCACAAACACATGGCTTCACCATGAGGGCTCACTCCCACTCTGAAAGCTCAGTGAATTAACAGAGGACAACGTTCTGGTACAAAACACTCTGAGGATATGTATGTGTAGACACATTAATATTTAAATCTCAACAGCAGCATCTATTATTAAGCATCTCTGCTCTGTCGGATGGAAGGCCGGGGAGGCTTCACGCTGTTGTTGGAGAAGATAACACCATCCTGGGCCTCCTGGTGGCCAACAGCAAGTCCATGCTGCCTGTCCCAGCCGCGCCAAGCACCTCGGAATCTGCAGACACCCCGGAATCTGATCTCTGGACTCCACACTCATCTCCCAGGATGCTGAGACAGCGAAAAGGTCTCGCTGCCCTCACCTCGGAACATGATGGAGACAACTCTTCTTAAAGCTCAGGATGCCTTAAAGTGGCCAAAACAGCATTCTTCACGTTGAAAAAAACAATTATCTTTCCTGAGGGTCAGACCCAGGCTGTGGAAACAATCCTCGTGGGTCAAAAAGATCATAGAGTCGCAGAATCCTCATGGTTGGAAAGGACCTCTGAGATCATCAAGTCCAACCATACACACACAAAAAAACCCTACGATCTCAGCCACCAGAGCCCACCCTCAAGCGCCACGTCTACACGTTTCTGAAACCCCTCCAGGGATGGTGCCTCCACCACCTCCCTGGGCAGCCCCTTCCAGTGCCGGAGCACTCCTTCAGTCNCCCTGCTCCTGCTGGCCACGCTGTTCCTGAGCCAGGCCAGGATGCTGGTGGCCACCTTGGTTGCCCGGGCACGCTGCTGGCTCACGTTCAGCCAGCTGGCCACCAGCTCCCCAAGTCCTTTTCTGCTGGGCAGCTCTCCAGCCACTCCTCAGCAGTTACTTTGGCATATGGCAGAGTGAACTCTTTTTAAAGCACAGGATGGCTTAAAGTGGCTAAAACAGCCTCCTCTGCCTTGAAAAAAAAAACCCAGATCTTTCCTGGGGGTCAGACCCAGGCTGTGGAAACAACCCCCTGGGGACAAAACGACCATGGCAGACCTTGCCACATATCTGCACCAAGGGCAAGAAATTGCAGAAAACCTTTAATTAATTAATTACAGGGCAGAGAAAGAACTGAAAAAGGAGTTGTGGGAAGTCCTAACAAACGTAAGTAGATGCAGACACTGGAACAGGCTGCCCAGGGAGGTTGTGGCTGCCCCATCCCTGGAGGGGTTCAAGGCCAGGCTGGATGGGGCTTGGAGCAACCTGGGGTGGTGGGAGGTGTCCCTGCCCAGGGCAGGGGAGCTGGAACACGATGATCTTCAAGGTCCTTTCCAACTCTAACCATTCTATGATTCTATGACACCAAAGGCAGGTCGGCACCAGCAGCGACATCGTGGAAAGGTGCTCAGGTATTTCCTAGTAAAGTTAGAGAGAAAACCCAAAACAGAGCGCCCCAAGTTTGTCAGAAACCAACAGAAAACCAAGATGTCTCAAAGGTCAACTGCTGGAAGACACCTGCCACCTGTGTACATGTCATACACACCAATAAGACCTTGCCAGTCTGGATCTAAATACTCTGAGGAAACTAAATACTGAGGATCTAAATACTAGGTCTGGGACTTAATGCATGAACTGTTCAGAAACACTGAAGACTCGCTTCGGTAGATACTCCCGTGCAACAGCAATAGCATCCTTAAGTGTCTGCTGTGATTGGAAATTTATTAGGAAATTTATTGGGAAATTATTAGGCAGCAAAATAGCAGCCTGAGTTTGATCTGCACAGACTGAGCAAAACGCCTGGCATTGCTTCACAGCCAGATGGTCCAATAACCCAGGTTTTGCCAGGAGCAAGTTACCACCACCGTCCGCAGAGGTGGAACCTGGTGGCTCTCCAGCGCTGCTGTTACCTCTTGCCTGTCCAAAGGCTCCCAAAGCAGTAAAACAGCACTCCACCAAGCTGGTGACGAGGCGTTATAAAAAACTGTGATGGGTGAGCTGAAAAATGTTTGTAGGTCCAACTGAAAATTTAGACTCTGATTTATACCCCACGGATGCCCTGTAGATCTGTGTACTGTGTGACAAACCTTTAAAAGCCTCAACTTCGCAATTTTGCCTATTTCCAGGTTCATTGGAAAATTCTTTAAACCCCAAGAGTGATAGCTCAGAGAAGGAATTTTTTCAGTTCCTTGTCAAACTCCTATACTTAGATTCCTGCAGCAGCACACACATTATTCTCTTCCTCTCCTCCCTTTTCCACGAGAATGACATAAATAGTGTTGACTACCAACAGCTTGCTTTTCCTCCATATGCTTTGAGCTGATGCTAGAATGAGCCATTCCATCATCTTTCAAAGGATGGAGATGTGGCTGACCAGCCTCTTCAGATCTTCTTATTCTTAAGTGAAGAGGAAAGTATCGTTTAACACTTTTTAAGTGGAGATTTTTGTTTCCAGAATGAGAAATAGTGTCATATTTTCATTTACTATTTTACTCCTGCCCCTGTGTGGCACCAAGAAGCAGAAGATCGTCAACAATAGTACAAGAACTAATGATTCTTCAAGCATTCAAAATGGTTCTGCTTAGTTTTTTTCCAGATGATCTGCTATTTCATCAGTTCTGGCTCATTATTATCACTATACTAGTGCTACAGGTATCTACAAATTAGGTCTTCCTTCTATATTTTATTTCTGGTTGTGCTGTAACAAAACATTATATAAGAATGTGAGACATTAAACCTCTGGGAGACTAATGACCTGGGTTCCTGCTCATATGCACAAAGTGGTTAATTTCAAGAACCTGTCAACTTTTAGACACTTATTACATCAAAGGTCATTAGAAGAAAGACAAATTTTCTTATTAAAAAAAAAAAAACCAACAGTTTCTAAAATCTAAAATCAGTAGTTTCCCTGTATGCACTGCCAATACTTGTCCTAACGTTAAACTTTCTCCTGCTATTTTTCTTAGTTTTTTTTAATGAGAGAAGGAATGAATGAGATGGGAAAACTCTGATCTTCAGGGTATCTCAGTTTTATCTTGATTTGCCAGTCCTCAGCCCGTTAGTCCCCCTTTCTCTTGCCTTCTATATTTTCCCTGCCTCATTTTATAAACTGGTGTCTAAGAATGGTGACTTGTCCCTGGGTGAATATTGGGTACAAATGCTTTCAATTTATGTTTTAAATTATTTGAATTTGTCTTCCAGAGGAAAAATATAACAATAGAAAAAAAATCCTTCAATTCTTTATTATTAAAAAAAAAAAAGGTTAAGTAATAATAATAAACTTTTTACTCTCTCATCCCTAGATTTGCTGTTCACACATTTACTCTGACTAAAAATATCAATATACGGTATTTCTTAATGACTGCTGAAATTCATCAATATGGAGTTTGCATTTGATATGAATAGACAGACGAACAAAAGCCTGAGTACTGCTCTGAACTGCTCTGATTCTTCCAATTTACACCATAAAACTGGGCTCCCAGTCCCTTCAGAAAACGTCTGTCCTGCCATGGCAGCAAAACGTCAGAAGACAATTGCCTGGACCCGCGGATCCTGACCAGGGGATTTTTTGCCCTGTCTCTGGAGCTCTCACAGCAACACTTTTCGAGAGAGCTCAATGAATATACTTATTTCTTTTCACAGTGAAGATGTTCTTTAATTGAATGAGCGTGTTAAAGTAGCTCTTTACAACTCCAAGATACATATCCTCTTTCTGTTCAAGGGCAACATTTTTCTCCTATCTGTTGTACTCAGTGAATACATTGATACTGAGAAAGTTAAAAACGTCTGTGCCCCTTATGATTGTCTAGGTATCACCCCACGGTTTTGGACTTGGATTTTTTGTTATCTGGGTCACAGAGGAAGGATCGCGTGCACCCAAGGGAGAAGGAGGATAATGAATCTCATCCAGTAGCCAACGCTGTACAAAGCAGGGAAAAAAAAGTGCACTCTGCAGATTAAAATGAAATATGCAAGAACACCCTGGAAATGATGTGTTCGGTCTTTATGTATGAATTAAAGCCTTCATTTTCTAATAGCTTATTCTAATTTCCCTGTGTGGTTAGTACGGTAGAACTTAAGCCCAAGAAATGATTAAGAAAAAAAAAAATTCTTTTGCTTTAGGATGTAATCCTTCCATTTGTAGATACCAATAGATCGGTCAAGTGGCAAAGACTAAAGAAGCTATAAAAAGACTAGAGACGGCTATAAAAAGAGTACGTGGAGGAGTTTCATTTCCCCACAAGCTCGTGACATCACAGCTGAATTTTTAGTGAAGTCTTATCATTATTTCATGTCTGGAGCAAATTAACGTGTCTCGATCCGAACACGTGATTCTTTTGAAAGGAGTCAGCAGCGAGTCCCTGTGTCTGAAGCGCCGAGCACAGGCCGTGACCGCGGTGATCGTCACCACTTCACCTGACTTGTTTCTCGTTGAACTTTTAAAGAAAAGGACGCTCATTTAGAAATTACATATGCACAGCCTTCATCGAGCACACACAAGAAGAAGGGTCACAATTACCTTCTTTTCCATGAGGATGTGTGTTCATACCAATTAGGTACAGTAATATAAAAGGAAAACTTACATCAGACAAGTAATACCCAGAAATACAAAAGAAGTACATCACTTTAAACATGTTGTAAGTAGGACAATGAGTTAATGGAAGCTCAGCTACTGGTTTCAGGCGGTGGCACCAAAACACTCCCAGGCGCTTCCCATTTTTGTGTGGGACTTTAATCTAAGAAAGAAAGGTTTGTTGCCATAAATACCACATTAGTATGTTACTGTGAGAATACCCTGAAAGGTGCTTGTTAAAGCCAGAGTGTGAGCAGAAAGCACAGTACCATAAGAGGTGAAACAGCCAACAAGAGAGCTAAAATAACCCAGCAGAGAGGCCTATTAAAAAACAGCTTTCCTGGGAGTATAAGGAAATTATAGACATTAATTCTATGTAAAAAAGAAATCATTAGTACTATTAAAATACTATTACTATTAAAATACTATTATTTGGATGCCCCATCCCTGGAGGGGTTGAAGGCCAGGCTGGATGGGGCTTGGAGCAACCTGGTGTGGTGGGAGGTGTCCCTGCCCAGGGCAGGGGGGTGGAACTGGATGATCTTGAAGGTCCCTTCCAACTCTAAACATTCTATGATTCTGTGAAGAATATTTTCATTAATAGTATAGAAATCAAAACCTAAGACACCACAAGAACTTCAGTCATTGTTTACGGGGGTTTCAGACATATCAGAGAGAGTGTGAGAGAGATCTGCTTAATAGCCAAAGAGTGCTTTGCTCAAAAGCTACAAAATAGTAGCTTTTGACCTGCTCCGCCTTATTTTTACCAAGTTGTATCACAGCAGCAGTTCTCTTAAAATCACCGAGTTCTTGCATTTAAGGCAAAGCAGGAACCTTTGCATCCAATTTTTTAAAGTCACAACGTTTTATATCACAGGGGTCATCTGTGCTTTTCGGCCACGAAGGCAGGGAGAGGGTGGTATGAGGAACTGCAGGCCCTGTTTTCTGCTGGGGTGCTCATTAAGCCAAGCCACAGCTCAGATTCATAGACTCCGAGGCCAGAAGAGGCCACTGCCATCATCCAGCCCAACCCCTCGCCACCCGAAAGGGCAAAGAACGTCACTCAGTAATTTCCAAATCAAACACATACATTTGGTTTGAGCTATAGTATATCTTCCAAAAAGACATGTAGTCTTAATTTAGAGATTTCGGGTGATAGAAAATCCATTACTTTCGCAGGTAAATTGTTCTAATGCTTCATTACTTTCACTGCTAAAAATGTGCACTTTACTTCTCAGCCGAATTTGCCTAACTTCAGACTACTGCCGCTGAGAGCAAAAGAAGCTTTTTTCTTCTAAATTAAATTTGATACCATGAAAAAAATCTACTTTCCTAGGACACTGTCATCAAGAGTAGTCTTGACCTTCCTCTGGAAAAGTAAATTGACTAAGATCTTTGTTCAACTTGAATCAGTCTAGTAATTTTTACTCGACTTCTCTAAAATTATCATGGACCCATAATCTACATATGATGTTGTTAATTCCATGTGAAAATGTAATGATACCTTTTTATCCCTATCGTGTCCTTTGGTTTATATAGTCAAGGATCATATTCCTCATCCCAAGATGAAGACAGCCCAATAGCCAATGCCTTCCAGGATGTCACCTTGTGAGTGTGACCTATGTGCCTTCTTCCTGGATGTCATGCTGGTAAAATCCATTTCACAAAGGATCCCACCTCAAAGACATACACTTCTCATGGATTTGATTCCGTCGCGAGATTTCACTTACTTGTTTTTTGAACCGTCTGCGTATTTTGTCATTGATAATCTTCTATTCCCCCGTTGGTAACAGTATTGCACAGATTGGTCTAGACGTGCGTCTCTATAGGATCCTGCCAGGAGCATCGACGTGGCTTCAGTTGGGATGAAGTTGACTTTCTTACTGGCAGCTGCTATAGTGCTACGTTTTGGATTTGAGTTGACCATAGTGTTGGTAAAACACTGCTGTTTTGAGTTGCTGCTAAGCAGTCAAAGCCTTTCTGCTCCTCACGTGGCCCCACCAGCGAGCAGACTTGGGAGAGGCACAAGAGGTTGGGGAGGAGATGGAGACACAGCTGGGACAGGTGACCTCAAGTGACCAAAGGGATATCCTATGCCATATAACATTGTGCCCAGTATATAAAGCGGGGGAAGAAGGAAGGGAGGGACATTTGGAGTTAGGGCATTTGTCCTCCCATGCAACCCCTACATGTGATGGAGCCCGGCTCTCCTGGGGGTGGCTGAGCACCCACCTGCCATTGGAACCAGCAAACGAATCCCTGGTTTTACTTTGCTTGTGTGCAGCGGCTTTTTCTTTACTTACTAAACTGTCTTTGTCTCAAGCCATGAGTTTTTCCTCACTTGTACTATTCCAGGGATGAGGGACTGGCTGGGTGGCCACACTCAAAGGGTTGTGGTCTATGGCTCAAAGCCCAGGCAGTGAGCGGTGAGGAGCGGCGCTTCCTTGGGGGTCGGTACTGGGACTGGTGCTGTTTAAGGTCTTTGCCGGACACAGGGGCAGTGGGACCAGAATTCTACTGGTAGCCTCAGGGCACAACCAGGCCCGAGATGGGTACGGTTACAGTCTGAAACAGGACCTGTGTTATTCTTTGTAAAAATCAGTGTGATGGTTAGGACCGTGTTTGATCAAGGTCACGGTGTCCCTGCCCAGGGCAGGGGGTGGCACTGGGTGATCTTTAAGGTCCCTTCCCACTCAAACAGTTCTATGGTTCTGTGGTTCTATAAGCACCTGAACAGCTTCCTGCTTTCACAGCCACATGGGCCAGTACATGAATCAGATACGTTAAAGGTGCCTCAGACGTATCTCAGATGCTTCAATCGCACAGAATCTCAGCAAACAGGGTTGGAAGCAACACCCAAAGATCACTTGGCCCCTTCTGCTGCACGCAACGTGGGATCATGACCTGTGTCACTTTGGCTGCAGCAGCATCCCATCTCCTGATATGACAGCTAAAATGACAGCCCTTGCTCACATCAAGGATTCAAGCAGTCCGATACCAAAGAAATTGATTGATCCTACATTTTATCGCTTTTGTTTCTGCCATCATGCCTGAAAAAGAAATAGAAAGCAATTCAGCTAAATACTGGTGAGTAAGGGACCTGGTATCCTCTCCTCCAGGAGGGAAGCCTTCCTTAGAGCACACAGCTTTAGAATGAAAAGAGAAAAAATCATTGCCTTTCCCAAAATACTTTACTGGGATATTAAAATAACCAGTAAGGTCAAGCAGACGTATCTGAAGAAGGTCTTCCGAGGCTGGAGGAAGAACAGGAAGGAAGGAGCCTGCTGCATGGCTGCGAGCGTGGTACCCGTAATGAGGCAGTTTCCAAGTTGAGTTTTTGGAGTCTGAAGAGCGAAGAGAGGACAGACCACTCTCAAAGTTGCTTTCAACTTTTGACTAGCACACAAGGCATGAAATTTCTCAGTTACTCCACTGTTCCTGTTTCCTTTTCAACCCTAGCACTGACAGCATTTCACCCGTGACCTTAGAGCGCTGTAGGTATGGGTAAATATAGCGTGGCTTATCTTTATCACTTCATTTTATTACTGCCATTTTGCAGGAAAACACCTTGATAGAAGTCTTTTTCCTCAGTCCTATTATTTTCTTGCCAAAGATAGAAAATTATTATCTAAATTAAAATACCACTGCACATGTCTCATTTTCCCATCTTAAAAAGCAAAAGAGTGTACAATATGCATGATGTGAATATTCTCAGTAACCTTGGTGATGATGTGTGTTAAAAGAAACCCTCTTATCTTCTGACCGCCCCCAGCCTTCTGACAGGCCTGCCGTGCTGCTGCTGAATGTACAATTTTCCTGGTGGAAAACCTCAGTGACCCAGCCTGACCAATGTTTCCTTCCAAAGGACCAACGCCGAGCAAGGACTAACACCAGGGACCCAGCGTACCTTGGTAGCTATCGCCACACACCTTACAGCTTATACCATATATAAAACAGGTTTAGCGACTAATTAATATTCAGCCTCATTTAGAATATTCTTCCCATTCCCACTATTATTGTCGTTGCTATTTTGGAGGTAGAAGCAAAGGGATGCAGTGCTTCACCAAAACCCACACAGCAATCAGTTTGAGAAACGGGATCAGAATTAAGGAATATTTTTGTCTCCCGGGTTACAGCTTTTTCCACACCTTGTTCAGCGGACTGGAATATTTAAACTGCTTCAGGAGTCATGAGTTAATGACCCCGATATAAAATGATGTGCTTACTGACGGGCGCTTGATTTGCTTTTTCGCACAACCCTGTTTCGTTGTGCCCACGCCAGCACCCGCCTTGCTGGTTTGTTCCAGGAACAGTGTGGTTTTCTCTTTGCTTTTTGTTCTGAAGATTGCCAGTCAGAAACGGGGGTGCTTTTATCATGTATTCTGGTGCCCTGGGAGATCAAACAAGTAATATTTCCCTGTAGGTCAGGACACAGACTCACGCTCCAGTCAATAAGGCTGAAAGCAGAGTTCACCGAAACGGCACCGCCGAGTCCCTGACCCTGCACACAATCCCATCACACAGCCTTGGAGGGGCTCTCTTCAAAGTTAAGAAGAAAATAAATAGAAAACAAACCTCAACTGCATAGGCTCAACTTAGCTGCATCCTCCTAACTGCACAGCCTGCATCACACCCTCCCTACGGGGGGATTTTAATCATGCTGTTGCTTGATTGCCCTTTCAGGTGCTCTGCCTTTCCAGGTGTTCGGCCAGTCCTTCAGCTTGGGGGAGGCTGAGAGCATCCCCTGGAGCACAGGTGTCTGGGCAAACAAGCCCTTTCCGTGCCCTGGGGTTCAACAAGCAGCCGCATCCCGAGCCAGTGGGAGCCCGGGAACAACAGCACGTCCTCTTAGAAGCAGAGGGAAATCATAATTCATTTGCAAATGCTACAGCAGGAGCTGAGAGATAGGCTCAACTTAAATTGAGGGATCCTCACATCCTCTTTCTTCCATCGTTGTCTCCCTTAACGACACAGAATTATTAAAAGCAGGGAAACCATTACAGAAAATTAGCTATTCAAAGACCAAGATGAGCTCAAGTTCTAAAGTCTTCTACACAGGGGATGAGCGAGTATGACAAGTCGGTCCTGGATTAAACCAAGAGATAATCAGATTTCAGCAAGGCAGGCTGTGAGACAAATCATTGTCGTGCTCTTTAAAGGCTAGGCAATGCCTGCAGAAGCGGCAGAGGAGCGGTGGTTTCTATTGAGACGACATTAAGAAAAATTAAAAATGTAGACAATGGACAACTTAAGAAGGGCAACCTTTTGTGAAGGAGCAGGGCTGGAGCCTCATACTGCTAGTCTGAGGGAGCAAAGGGAACCTACATGTCTACCTGTTTCTTTGGGCCTCGATTGCTACAAAAGCTGTAAACTGATAAAATTCTATAATCAGATATTAAATTATTGCCTAGCTCAAAACGAGACCGTATTTATTTTCATACGTTTAAAACCCGAAGGAATTTGGAATTTAGTGGTTAATGACTTAATTTGATTTAAATGGCTTAGATTGTTTTGTGACTACACCAACTCAACCCGCTCCTCTTTGTAGTGTTCCTCTTCCTCTTATACCGTACAACGGAGAGGGGAAAAAATCCCGTGGAAGGTGAACACTTTGAAACATCAATCATTTTGAACCCTTAATGCATTCTTCACCCAACTGTCAGGGCTATAAAACCGTAACTGGATGCAAAATGGCTATTTTACTTTCCTTTCAAATATTGAGATTGTGCAGTGTAAACTAAACAAATAACTTCACAGATGCCTTCAGCGCCTGTGATTCGGGGGCTCCCTGCGACTCGTTGTGGCGCCTCTGCTGCCTGCGATCTGCTGCTCCTCAGCCAGCGACCGAAGGAGACACCCCTGTTCCTTCCAGCTAAGTCTGTCATTAGGATTTTGTGGTGATAAATTTAAGACATCCCCAGCTTTAATCAACATTCCATTTTTAATCCCTTCAACTAAATACCCCAAGCGTTAAACACCATTTCAAACAGTCATGTGCTCGCCACTAAACTGCTCTTGAAAGCTGAATTACAGTATTTGCTTTTGCAAATGCAACCAAATTAAATTTTATGGTGACAATAGCTAACATTTTATCTTTTTTAAAGCCTGTTCACAGCAGTCATTCCTATCAAAAGTTTTGCCTCTAAAAAGTGAAAATGCTTGCAAAAGATTTCAAAGCACAATCCTAACAACACACTCAACAAAATGCTGCTTATGCATTTAAGATTTTTTTCATCCAGACGAGGTATTTTTCTCATTCCTCATCTTGCTTTTTTTTTTTTTTCTTCCTTTAAGCTTGGAAATGCAGGCATATGTTTTAAAGTATTTTTTTTTCTAGGAAGCATTTTGAGGTGTAAATATAAATTGTTTCCTTTACAGCCATTGTACATTAAAGGGAATTCTGCTGCATTTGAAAACATGTCAGCTCTATTTTGTACTGGTATTCAGAATCCTCTCTTTTTGACCAATATTATATAAAGTTCCTCTGGGAAGATAATGTGTATGATTGCAGCCCTGCCTTGTTAAAATCCATGGCTTTTTATGCAGTCATGTTTTCACCCATGAATTATGCATGAAAAAGTATCTCATTACATTTCATTTTCTTTACAGCAGCATCCCCCTTCTCGACATGCTCAGATTCCCATCAGCCCAGCTCCACTCGCCCTGCAGCTTGGCTCCATCTTGATGCCTTCACAGCATTTTAGACAAAATGGGCGTGTTTAACTTGTCACCTCCAGCCTGGTATAAATTATTCACCAGAGCTTTCCACAGATTTGTGAGATAACCAGCCTGAACTCAGGGAAACTTCAGAGGTTTGGCTGTGTACGTTGCATCTGACGGGGACACGGATGGCAATTTTCCCTCCTGGTGGTCCCGGACAGGGGTACTTGGGATTTTTTTGAAGGATCCCAGTTCCAACATTCGCCTTTATTGAAACTCACTGTTCACTGGTGCCACCAAAACTATGCTGTTCCTTATCATTCAAGGGTCAAATGAGCAGAGAAGCTCTTTAATATGCTCTGCTTAATTTTAAGGGCGCCTGGAAAACTCTCAGAGAGTTTATACTCATTTAAATCAGGCGATTTAACAACCAGGGCCCTTCTCCTTCAGCTGGAATCAAGAAGGTGGTTCTTTCTTTTTCAAGCAACTGACGTCAGCAAAAGAGGCTGTTTGAGCTGTGCGGTTCGTGGAGCCGGGACACAAGAGTCCCTGGTTTTGGCAGGTGACCTGTATGCACCTCAGAGGAGAACAGCTGTGGACCTGCATCCAGCGGAAAGCAGGAGGCTCCTCAGGGATATAGAATCATAGAATCATAGACTGGTTAGAGTTGGAAGAGGACCTTGAAGATCATGGAGTTCCAGCCCCCCTGCCCTGGGCAGGGACACCTCCCACCACACCAGGTTGCTCCAAGCCCCATCCAGCCTGGCCTTGAACCCCTCCAGGGATGGAGGATCCACAGCTTCTCGGGGCAGCCTGTTCCAGTGCCTCACCACCCTCACAGCAAGGAATTTTCTCCTAATACCCAATCTAAATCTCCCCTCTTCCAGTTTAAAACCATTACCCCTCATCCTGTCACTACATATGGAGATATGCATACACCATATCCACTACATACGGAGAAATGCACATGTTAATTAAAGACATTAAACTCCCTCAAATTGTTTGAGTAGTTGTAGAAGTCCAGTGAAGTTGCCACCATCTGGAAAAAGGGGAAAAATAGCCTACATTTTAAAAAAAGGAGAAAAGAAAGAGCAGGGGAACCACGGGCTGGTCAGTCCCACCTCTGAGCTCAGCAAGGTCCTGGAGCAGATCCTGCTGGAAACTCTGTTAAGGCACGTGGAAATAACACGGTGACCAGTCTCAGCCAACATGAGCTTCACTAAAGCCCAGTGGTGTCTGACAAATCTGGCAGCACGTGGGTCAGAGCATCCCCAAGCACAAATACCAGTACAAAATAGAGCTGATGTTTTCGAATGCAGCAGAATTTCCTTTAATCTACAATGGCTGTAAAGGAAACAATTTATATTTACACCTCAAAATGCTTCCTAGAAAAAAAAAAAATACTTTAAAACATATGCCTGCATTTCCAAGATTAAAGGAAGGTGCTGGGGAAGGCACTCTTGATGAGGGAGGGGAGCCACGGGACGAGGGGGAAGGGTTTTAAGCTGAAAAAGGGGGAAATTTGGATTGTATCACCTTTGAGTTGTGAGGCCAGTGANGGGGAGGGGAAGTAGGAACACACCAAAAAACCACAAATAAACCATTCACAGAAGACCTCAACTATTCCAAGTCAGAAATAGGAACGCAGTCCATGATATTTCATGCATGAGCGAGATGACCTTTGACTGGCAGAGACTCCTGACAAAGCCAAATCCGAAGTGAGCTGGGAACCCACATAAAGTGTCCACGGCAACTTCCATTTCTTTCATTGGACAATTTTTGTAATTTCGTAGACTCATATTTACTTACGAGGAGCCCACAGAGAGCTCTGACCGTATCTGTCACACGCTTCCCAACAGCGAGGTTAAATTAACTGAGGCTCCAGCAGCAGCAGGGCAAAATAGCCCACTTCTCCTCACTGCTGCCTAGAATTTCTTCAGAGATTTAGTCACTTTACAGACATGCCCATAACATGCTACACGGGAACTACTTCCACTCTCATACTAAATATAACGGGCTACAGCAACTTTTCCAGTTGACTGTTGCAGAACAATAGTTTTCATTATGGATGATTTTTGAGTATGAAAACTAGATATTTCACATTTATTCAGTAGCTCAGATTCTTCAAAGACCTTTCAAATGTAAGAAATGTGACTGAATAAAAAACACCTCGAAGTTTTCTTTTAATTATAGGGGGGGGAAATGACATTTTTAGTTTCGTAGTTCTCATTAAATGGTATATTCACATCTTAATGTCTAGAAAATTTTTGTACGCAGCTTTCAATTCAGCTAATTAGTACCATGACCTGCTGGAGAATTGTAATTTAAGAAAAGAATGAAGAGAAGTTAACCTACCTCAAAGAAAAAAAAATATCGGTATTCGTCTGTTACTACAAGACTATAATAATAATCATAATTAATAATCTCTTCCCAAGAGACAGAGGGCATGATATAAAATCTCTGTGCTGGACAAACCACGTCCAGGCAGAAGGGTCTTACTGGCTTCTTTCCCCTCTCCTTCCAAGCACAGGAGAGGTCCTTCTGGGCCAGGAGACCAGGGAGCACCCAGCCAGGATCAGCCCCGTTGAATGGAGCCAGCCCCGTCCCCCAGACCAAGCTCTGCTCCCTGCAAGCCCAGGGTAAGAAACAAACCCTAAATACTGTGCAAGCATCTGAACCCTGGATAACACTGGCTTTCACCTCATGGGAAGCTGAGTCCCGTGGCTAGCTGCTAGAATACAATTTTTATTCCCCAGACCAATAACCAGCACCCAGCACGAGCGAGATAACAAGAAAAAGTACAAGGTACAGCGGTTACCGTTTTGAACAGCCAGGTCTCTGGAGAGGGAGCAGAGAAAAAGGCATTTTGAAATTCTGCTAGAAATCTTCATTGTTTCTCTGCTGAGGGTTTTCAAAGTACTCCTAGGAAAAGAAAAAAAAAAAAAAAGCTTTCAGCAGTCACAACTGTGTTGTGCTTGATAATGTTTTGTGCAATGTTTTCTATTGTGAAATACAAATTCCATTTGAGTACTTCGCAAATTTCCTGGTGCAGGCTTATTTTATTCAATTACCCTGTTAAGTTTAAAATGCTGAAATGAGAACTTATTCATTCTGCTTGCGGGTTAAACCAGACTGTAGCACTTCATAACAATGCGGTTTATTTTTAAGGACGCTTTTGCACGCTCAAAAATCGCTGAAATCTTCCCAGGTAAGGACTGCAAATACAGCTGGAGTACAGCGGCGGTGGGCACATACGAACAGGCAGGGAGGAAAAACTGTAAAAGCCTGTAAGAGCACATATACAGTTGAAATCCTATTTTATGTGCAAATGCACTTCTCCTGTCTCTGTATATAAGCGTGGAGTTCTCTTTCTAATTTGGCTCGTGATATTAACATTATTACGATGAGCTTATTTGTGTATGGCAGAGCAGTAACAGTCTGATGAGTCCTGGCCATTTACTCATCCTTTTGTAAGCCTTTCCTTCTTCACTTCACGTTTCTTGCCACTCCCTCTGCAAAAACACAAAGCCAAATAAACTACTAAATTTGTCAAATGCGTTGAACACTAGAAGAAAATTCAGGTAGCAAGTAAAATACCGCTATTTTGAGAACAGGTAGTGACTCGGAATGTAGAGGTAAATCATCTTTCCATGGAAAATATGTATCCAACCAAACAACCTTGATCCACATTAAGTTTGGGATACTTTGCTTTTTTCATAAATTTATCACCTCCTTCTTTTCCGCTAGGGCTTCCAAATATTTCTGGATCTGCAGCGAGCAACAGCCTGTGCACCCGTGCTGTCCCCCCGGAGGTCAGCTCAGGAACAGGCAGGGAGGGCTGGTCAGATGCACAAGGGCTTCCAACAGAGACACGGCTGCTGAAGGTAGCCACAGACCTCAGAATTCATTTTAAAGAGAGGAAAAAATCTACCAAATGCCACAAATAGGCACTATAAGTCTAAAAGTAATTATAAAACGAAGCCTGTGAAACTAAAGAAAAAGTTTCCTGGGGTTCTAAAATTCAAGAGAGTCTCAAGAGCATGACAAGAAAAAGTGAAACAAAGTAATTCAGATTTAAATGTGATTCTTACTTTCTAATTATTTGTAACTCAAATAGAAATGTTGTTTTTCTACCACAACCTTAATTTTGTGTATTGGGCTACGCTGTCTTTACATTCAGGCTTTTGTCAATACTTTAATAGCATAAGATGTTCATATAAAAGAAAGTCAAGTTGGTTGGATCCAGAAACTTGGTATTCATGAGAATCCTTATGACCAGAGACCAATCACCTCTGGGCCAGTGGCAGAGCCCTAAACTCATCTGGACTTGCTAAACATTAGTAATAATTTTTAATTTTTCTTGTTGTAAGGACTATATGTGGTAGTTCTGACATCTTTTTCTTCAAAGTGATAGCGGGGAGCAAGAGAAACCTACAGAGATCAGTCAGAGGCAGCCGAGGAAGCTGCCAGTACAACATCATTTCCCTTCTTGGAATACAAATGTTCCTTCTTGGTATCCTGAGAAGTACTTTTTTTGTGATTCCTTACCACTGTCGCATGATAAGAGCCTTCCTTGATTTTTAGTAGTTTCTGGTAACTTTGCCTTCTATAAAGAACTTGCTTGTTGCTTTTACAGGTGTCTCCTCATGACCCAGAAACGGAAGAAAGATCGATTTGTCTTCCCAGCCCCACCTTTTCTCTGTAGTGATGCCAATGCACATCCAGAGTTCTTCCAACAGCTGGTTTATTTTTTTTCTTTATGTATTTGCTGCTAGACGTCCCTTACAGTCGAAGTGTCTACGTGTTTTAACACCTTCTTTTGTTCTTCCCTTTTGTAGATCCATCAGTTCTGCTATTTCTTTTCCCCCCTGGTGCTTCCTTGAGTTCTTTTTTCAAGCGAACCTTTTCTCAATCAGCAACAGCTTAAAAACGTTGCTGCTTTGTTGCAGCCTCTTCCAGCTTCTTCACTCTGCTTTTTAATTCCTTCTCCATAACATCCCTATTTCTCTTTCTTCGTTCAAGCACACTATGGGCAGAAATACGTCAGCAGTGAACGGGAAGAACATGAGGGACAAGAACAATAACTTATGGTACTCTCCTCCAACACAGATGGGCTGGATTCACAGCATGGGATGCATCCAGGGTCCTTCTGCCTCTCAGAGCTGCAGCCGTGCTCACCAAATGGGTGAGCTGCAGAGCTGCACTAATTTCAGAGAATGATAGAATCATGGAATGGTCAGAGTTGGAAGGGACCTTGAAGATCATCCAGTTCCAACCCCCTGCCATGGCCAGGGACACCTCCCACCACCCCAGGTTGCTCCAAGCCCCATCCAGCCTGGCCTTGAACCCCTCCAGGGATGGGGCAGACTCAGCTTCTCGGGGAAACCTCTTCCAGGGACTCACCACCCTCACAGCAAAGAAGTTCTTCCTAATATCCAATATGAATCCCCCCCTTCCAGTTTAAAACCATTCCTTGTCCTATCACAACACTCCCTGACAGAGTCCCTCTCCAGCTCTCCTGCAGCTCCCTTCAGATCCTGGAAGGCTGCTCCAAGGTCTCCCCGGAGCCTTCTCTTCTCCAGGCTGAACAGGTGATCCTGGGGATGTTACAGCTTCATAACCTGCTTCATTTTTGCCATGATACAGATGGAGGAGTGACATGGTATAAGAGAGAGTTCCTAATACGGCAACACACAGAGCTTTAGAAACTGAAAAATCTGACTGCTGGTGGTGAAAGGCTGTGCATGCTCGCTTTTCATTGCGCTTACACACACCTCTGCATATACATTTCCACGCACAGCTCATATGTTTGTCAGTCTTCTTACAGATTCTTCCCCTGGGTCTGGAGTTCTTTCCCTCCTGTCCCAGCAAAGCCTCCACAGATACCTCTGGCTACACGTAGAGGTTTATACGTTGAGCTCATTTTACAACAAGCTCCTCATTTCAGACGTCAAAGCCATCACTTTTCATAGAATCATAAAAACATAGAATTGTCCAGGTTGGATGGGACCTTTAAGATAATCTATCCCAACCATCAGCCTAACTCTGATAAAAGCCATCACTAAACCATGTCTCCAAGCACTATGTCAACGTGTCTTTTGAATCCCTCCAGGGATGGTGCCTCAACCACTGCCCTGGGCAGCCCATTCCAAGGCTTAAGAACCCTTGCAGTGCAAAAATTGTTCCTGATACCTATCTGAACCTTCCCTTGCACAATTTGAGGCCATTTCCTCCTGTTCCATTGCTGTTCTTTGGGAGAAGAAACCAATCACCCCTGGCTACCCTGTCCTTTCAGGGAGATGTAGAGAGCAAAGTCTCCCCTCAGCCTCCTCTTCTCCAGGCTGAAGACCTCCAGCTCCCTCAGTCGCCCCTCACAAGACGTGTGCTCCAGACCCCTCACCATCTCCATTACCCTTCTCTGGACCAGTTTCAGCTCTTTGATGTCTTTTTTTTTTTGCAGGGAAGGGCCCACAAGGGGACACAGACGTTGAGGTGGGGCCTCACCAGTGCCCAGCACAGGGGCACGATCACCTCCCAAGTCCCACTCCCCACACTGTTCCCGATCCAGGCCAGGATGCTGGTGGCCTTCTTGGCGACCTGGGCACTCTGCTGGCTCATGGTCAGCCCACAGTTGACCAATGAGCCCAGGTCCTTCTCTGCCAGGCAGCTCTGGCTGGGTGAGCTTTTCTCACCTACCATTGCTCAGGCAACCCCGAGCTGCTCTGATGCGGGGGTTGCTCTGGTTTTCTGAAGAGAGAGAGCACAAGAAGGACTTACCTTCTGAAGCGACACCTGAGGTACTATTCATTTTCTGATGGATTGCAGCAAGCGGAGAGCACTAGCTGAATGTACCCTGACGTTAAAAAATTTTAGTCATAATTGGGTCACAGAATCAACAAGAACATCGCGTATAGAAAGAAAAAACATGTTGCAAACCTTGCACAAGACAAATGAACATTAAAAGTATCATTCTCTAAGGGGTTCTGTTAATTGAATACATTTAAAATTTTCAGAGGCAGTTAAAGCTGACACCTGCTGTTTTATAGACTGACGTGGTTAGAAGCTATCTAGCTCTTTCCAGTAAGCTGAAGAAGCAAAACATCTAATTAAAACCAAAGCTGTAAAGGCGTTTAGTCAAATTGTTTAAAGTGTTCTTTTTTAAGATGTAAAATTGGCTGGGTTTTGTTGGCACAGACAGTTTATCAAAGCTAACGAGTAAAATTGTGGAAGCCCAACAAAACTTGAATGTTTGAACAAAGATTCTGTGGAGCTTCACTTTTTGAAAAGCCTAAAAATGGCTTATTCCAGCACTTAGATGAACCTCCAAAGAGAAGGAGCTGTACCTCATCGACTACTACCAGATTGAGGTCTAAGGCACAGTTATGGCCCAGAGGAAGAAAATGTGCCAGTTGTGAATACATCTTGAGAGTTTATAATACTTTTTCTGAAAAATATTAATTTTTTACCTTCTAACGTTTCACATAATGTTTCTGGGGTTTGTGTGTGCAAGTGTGTGTAGTGCTCACAATAACTAAAAGTGACAGCCGTGGCAGCTGTCATTGAAAAATAATAAGTAAAAAAAGAAAAATAAAAGGAAAAAAAAAAAAAAGAAGGAAAAATAAGCATTTCCTGAGAACTGCCGGGACTCGCCCGATGGAGTAGCCCCATCCATTACTAGTAGTATTTTCATAGCATCTTCAGTCCAAATTGCATTATCGGGTAAGAGAAGTGGGAGAAAAGTGGCAGTTTCCTCCTCCTCCTCGGCGTTCTCATTTGAGGGCCCCGCGGAGGGCTCCCGAGGGCAGGGTATCACACCCGGGCCTGGGGGGGGCTTTGCCGGAGGGGGCAGTGAATGGGGAGCGCTGAATAGGGCCCCACAAAGGCACAGCGGGTACAGCTGGTGCAATTCCACCCAGACAAAGCCCCCGACAATACAATGCAGACGGTGAAAGCGCCGCATTATGTGCCATTATGAAAACCATCCATTTTACATATAATTTGTAATATGAAAGTAGTTATCCTCCCTCCAAGTTTTGCTCCATTTTTGGAGAGTTTTATCAAACTATTACTGCACGATGAAGACCACTTAGTATGGAAATACAATGATGAAACTTTAAATTCAGTTGATGAAACAAACAAGCAACAGATCAACTTTTCCTTTTGAAAAAGATGGAGGTCTCTAATACGTTGGTGTTGATGGGGAATTCTCTGTAGTACGGGACCAAGGATTTTTAAAGAAATCATTATTATTTCTCATTTAAGTCCAAAATCTATTATTCATAAATTTCAAGGTGCCACACATGCATTAATGAGGGAAGCCTTACAGCATGACAGTGAGGAGGCTATTGTTCTCTTTGTGAAGCGGGGAAAATCGAGATGGAAAGGTACCGCTACTCAAAGAGCTATACTTTTCCTGATTATGGTATTTTATCAGCCCAGAGAGATGCTTGGGAGGACCAGACTGTCTCACTATTAGGCTTGTCTGAAATGTTAGGTTTGGACCTTCGGCTGAATCACAGTGGCCTGAGGGGCCACCTCCTGCGGAACCACCTCCTGAGGAGCCACCTCCTGAGGAACCACCTCCTGAGGAACCACCTCCTGAGGAACCATCTCCTGAGGAGCCACCTCCTGAGGAACCACCTCCTGAGGAACCATCTCCTGAGGAGCCACCTCCTGAGGAACCACCTCCTGAGGAACCATCTCCTGAGGAACCACCTCCTGAGGAACCACCTCCTGAGGAACCACCTCCTCTGGAACCACCTCCTGAGGAACCACCTCCTGAGGAGCCACTTCTTGAGGAGCCACCTCCTGAGGAGCCACCTCTACGTTGGCCAAGCAGAGCGTGCCATAACCCACAGCAAACAGGAGATAAAGCAGTTTAACCCGGGCCTGCCTGCATTCCTGTTGGCAGTGTTCCCCTCAGTCACAGCACTAAACATTATCATTATATTTAGAAATAAAAACACTTGGGTTCATGTCCTGGGAGGAATTCACCGGAGAGTGGGCAAGGGAAGGCTTCGGCCACAATACACAGCCTCGAGTGCACTGCAAGGCACAATAATTCATTTTGAATTCTGCTTCACAGTGAATTTCTGGTCTCCAAAAGTGCCTCCTGAAAAACAAACGGGCACCACGTAGCTGCTTTATGAACTTGGCAGATGGCAGAGGGACAAGCAGCATCCGTTGCAGCTTCACCGTCTCATAGCAAGCGCTCAGTTCCTCAGTGGATCAAGAGAAACGCGTAAACTATTCCAGTGAGACAAAGCTCAGAAGGTTTCTGATTTCGGGCAGTGCTGCCACACACCACATCCTGGCCACGTGTGCTCGTGATACAATTCTGGTTTAAGAACTGGCTATTCGGGGTTGAATATGCTGATGCTGAGCGTAAATTAAATTATTCTGCTATTATATATTATCGCAGAAAATAAATTTGTTCTCTGTACTTCCTTCAGATTCCCCCAAATAATGCCACAGGCAATATGACTGCATGAAAAGATGAGCTGAGAGCCCTCTGAGGAGGGAGCTTGCGGCACTGGCTTGTACCACGCGGGGTGGACCTGCCGCAGACCAGAACCGGAGAGCGGGAGGTTCCAGCTCCTCGAAAAGCAGAGATGCACCGGGACGGTCTTGTTGCAATTCTACAGAGAAATTAGAATTTGATGTTAAGTCGTTAATGCTGAGTGCAGCTTCTTACCCTCTAAACGACACTGTTTGAAGAAGCCCAATTGACACAAGCATAGCACGGGACACTGCGTTCACCACATTTGCAGTAAAAACACTGTGTGAAACCAAAGAAAAGGAGGCAAATAGGATTCTTGTGTGATTTTTTTTTTTCTTTTTATCACATGTTTCTCTGTCTGCCCACACATGATTCATATATTTTGCATAACCACAACATAATTTTCACTGTTTTCAGTGATGCCTCTTTGTGGAGTTCTGGAAGGAAACCTCACTTGAAACAGGCATTTGTTCTTTGAGGTTTATTTGCTCGATCTATATATAGAGCGAGTCCTGAAATTCACAGAACCGCCTACTTTCTGAAAAAGAGCACAAAACCCTACTTTCTTTAGTTCAGTACTTTTGTGCATGGTTTTCATTAGCAAGCGTTTAAAAAAAATATAAAATAAAGCTTTGTAGAAATTTTGAAATAAAGAGCACTGGCCCAGCAGATGGATGACACAGAGGATGACACGGGACACCATGAAGGCAGACGCGTGTCCATGTCCACCAGGGTCTCTCATGCTAACGGAGCATTGGCAGGGAGATGTTTTTGAAAAAAGGCTGTTTGCTTTTCTCTTTTTACCACAGTAGGAGCACAAAAATCATGAACCAGACCAAGGTGGATCATCATGTCAACAGTCCTTCAAAGACTATCAGTCCCTAAAAGGGCTACAGGAGAAATGGAGAGGGACTCTTGATGAGGGAGTGGAGCCATAGGATGAGGGGGAAGGGTTTGACACTGAAAGAGGGGAAATTGAGATTTGGATCTGGGGAAGAACTTCTTTGGTGTGAGGGTGGTGAGACCCTGGAACAGGCTGCCCAGAGAAGCTGTGGCTGCCCCATCCCTGGAGGGGTTCAAGGCCAGGCTGGATGGGGCTTGGAGCCCCCTGGGGTGGTGGGAGGTGTCCCTGCCCAGGGCAGGGGGGTTGGAACTGGATGAGTTTTAAGGTCCCTTCTAACCCAAACCGTTCTTCGATGGTCAGTGTGAGGGCATGAGTCCCTGGATTGACGCTGTACTTACACACTATGTGTGTGATATTATGGCCTGGACCAAGTCTCCAAGGCTTAGGAAGGTCCAGTAAGTTGGCTCATACACGTACGTGCTCATCCATAGCACGCTGTTGGTTCAGCTTCACCTAAAACACAGGCGTGGGCTTTAAATTGGTGACACCATCTCACCTTTGAACCAACCAGGAGCATCTGGATGGGCCTGTGCTGGGGGTTTGCTGGAGTCTGGGAATTTGAGCGTGTCTGTGAGCCTCCAGGCAGCCGGCGGTGCTGCGGTCCCAGAGGGGAACGGCTCCATAGCCCGCTGTCTAACCATTGAAGAACTCGTTCTTCTCTTATCAAAAGCGTTCCAAACCCAAACGGGACGCGGGTCCTTGGTTCTGCTGGTGGAAAAGCAACAGCTAATTTCAAATTGCTTTCTTGGTTAGAAACTATTTTTCCAATGGCTACTTGTCAAGTAACTAGTTAAACACGCAAAAACGCGTTTCAAAGACTATCTTCAGTCTAAGGTAGTGATGGTGAACAGAGAGACATTAAAGACATGAAAATTAACAAGCAGGGAACAAGAATGATAGAGTAAGTGTTTCAGACCAGTATGAATACCCCATGATTTTGCAAATTAAAAACTGCAAAAAAAAAATTAAGGAAAGATGTGCGTAATCGTGAACCAGGGACGTCTACCCTGGCTTTTTTAAGGCTGTTCACCCAGTGCACTAACTTTTATTCCTCGTGCAGAAACGAAGTTCACACACACGCGTGTGCACAGCCCCGGGGCCGGTATGGGGAGAGCTCTCCCAGGAGATGCTTTCTGACCCCATCAAGGGAAGGGAGAAGCTGCACAGAAGTGTCCCCGCTGCCCAGGGACCTGCACCTAACACTCACCTGGTTCAGAAGATAAATCACATTTCCTAATTTAATAACAATATTAGAGTCAGGTTAGAGAAGCAATAACTGCTTCTTACTTTGTCAGTTAAATCCTAATTGTAATTAGGGGGTACTCCTTCCTGACCCGTTACTATGGGATTTTAGGAGATGGGAAGCACCAAAGGAATATTTATGGTCTGGGTTGAGGTGAAGATCATAATTTGTTAAACATTGATCAAAATAAATCTCAGCAAGTGCTACGACATTAAAAAAAAAAAAAAACATAACTGATGATCTAGCACGCAGTTTTCATGTCTTTTGAGTATTAAATGTCTAAAGTATACAAAAAAGATTATAAAAATATAATAATAATAATTTTTAAGCCAAAGCTTAAAACAAAAATCCATCAAGCCCATTAAATTTTAAACTTGACACTACTAAATTGCTTTAATGCCTTCAATAGCACACAGTTAGAGGCATAATGATGTATTTAGCGAATGTTTCTTACTTTTTGACATAAATTACTTTATTTGATTTCTTTTTTTTTTTCTTTTTAGCTGGTAAGAGGAAAGACATTATGCATGGTAAACACCATTACAGGGCTGCATCCAAAGTACCCAAACACGAATTTGAGCAAATGTGCTTAATCTAAAAGAATGTAATTGTATTTTTATCAGCACTTCATGTGTCATCATTAATGGGCATCTTGCGAAGATGGTCTGACTAAACTGTGATGCCCCTGGAGGATGAGAAGGACCGGTGGATGCCCCAGTAAACACTCCTGTGCTCCTGGCCAGGGCGGCACCAGGCTTCTGGGGAAGTTAACACAGGGGCGTACATCACCCAGGTGAAACAGATATATATATTTCTAAAGACTGTCGGTTACCACAGGACTTTACAGCCACCTTGAAATACAGCAAAATCACATCTCTTCTGCTAATAAACGAAGCTAAACTTCCAAGGAAAGGTGTTGGGGGGGGGAGGGGGGGTTGGGAAGGGAGGGCATTTCGGTTTTATTTGTTTGGGGTTTTTTTCGCCCTGTGATACATAAGTAATGACATTTTCTTAGTGTATTTCCCTAAAAATATCCCTAGGGCAGAAACGCTCAGGAATTTAAAGAAACATAAGACCCTAAGGGGTCCTCACTTCAGTTAGAGATTTCCTACTTGGCATTCAGTGAAAAAAACTCTGTGTTCTTTAGAGCCTATCTTACAAATTCCCAGTTCCTACAGAAAAATTCGGAGCTGCTGTACGCCTGCAGTGTGTCAGATTCCCTGGGATCGTGGTTTGGGTGCTCGATGAGTGGATGGAACTCTAACACGACTGTACAACCTATACCCAGAGAAGCAGAGGATTGATAGCAGACGTTGATGCTTTGCTACCCGTGGTTGTGACCTTCTGCATTGAGAAAAATGGCATGTCTGGCACACCACGGCATGCAGCTACGCAGAAATGAGTGGGAAAGGGAAAAGAAAAAAAAAAAAAAAAGAAAGAACAAGAAACAAACAGGTTTCTCCTCAGCTGCTAGGAATGAGTTAGCAGGAAGGCATGGTCAGCTGCAAGGGATTCGTGGAACCACAGGAACAGGGAATTGTCAGAATGGGGAGGGACCTCTCGAGATCATCCAGGCCAAGTGCCCTGCTACCACAGGATTGCCCAGAGCACATCCCTCAGGGCTGCATCCCTGAAAGAGGCATCAAGGCCATGTTGTTTGAAGATGCAGTATGGATTGAAAGATGGAAATGTCAGAACTGACACCACTACTCTTCCAGTTCTCTTCCTATAGAATACGGTGGGGTTTTATATAATGGGTTCTTTCCACTTTGACCTTATATCGATAAAAAACAGCCTCAGATAATAGCTACGTTGTGTGTCCAACAGAACTGGATCACATCTACAGTCCTTCTCTCCTGGCTGGCCAGGGCAAAGGCTTCTGCTGAAGAATGTAATTTATACCTGGCATGGGCACACAGCTTTCCTCCACGGGAAATCCAGGCCTCAAGGAGGGTGCTGTGCACCACAGGGTCATCCAGGGCTGAGCTTGGAGATCTCTTCTCTGTGCAATGCTTGCAAAGAGCATTAGCATCCAATGGGGTGTTGATAGGGCAGCTGAGCTCCAACCTGCTGGGTGCCTAAGGAATCAGAGAATCATCATAGAATGGTTTATCATAGAATCATAGAATGGTTAGAG
>VZRU01018977.1:352106-407793 GCA_013398155.1 Pedionomus torquatus | reverse complement strand
TCCTCCAGCTCTTCCCCTACAAAGAACCCACCAAACTTAGAGAAAGGCAGCAGGCAGCTCTGTCCATGCTCTTCAGTGCAACAAAAACATTGTATCCCTACTTAATTGGAAAGAAAGTGTTATACAACCTCATTGCAGGGCACTGAAACTCAAGGATATCAGATGGTGTCCTACTTGTATTGGATTTTATGACTGTTTTTTGTGTTTCACCAATAAAGAAAGGAAGCATCAGTTAGTGATGAACTTGAACAGTACCAGCAGGAAGAAAATCTAGCCCAAAACTTTGAAAATCATTTGAATAAAAAAAAAAAAAAAAAAAAAAAAAAAATTGGTGCAGTGGGTGAGGAGGGGGAGAATGTTTTTCCTGTGATACCAAAAAGAATAATATATTGCGTTCATATTGAGACACCATTTTATGTTGCCTTTATGTATAGAAATAATTTTCCAGTGCTCTATGCTGGACATTATCAATAAAGTGTTTCTTCTAACTTTGTTACATAGGACTGTTTACAATTAATGGGTTCTAACATATTCAAGAGGTAACAATTAACTGAGTGCCTACTGTCTCATTTTTAGACACTGCACAATGACTTGGTATGTATTATGGTATATGGTCCTCTTTAAGAAAAAGAGATTAGAGAAAAAGAGAAGTCATACATTAAATGCACAATTTTGTAAAAATAATGTATGCCCATAAAAGCCCTGGGATTTTCTGATATTCTATTCTGCTGCAGTTCTTTTACTGTAAAATGAAAATACATTACAGGTACTGTGTTAAAGCTGCAGTAAACCAAGCTTTAAATAATAAAAGGCATATCATCTACTGCTTTTGCACTGTAACTCTTCCTTTACAAACTTTATAGCCAACAACTAGGGGCAAGATCCTTAGTGTTAGATTAAAATCATAACTTCTTAATGCAAACAATTTAAGACATTCTAGAGTTTTCAATTCTGCATTAATCTCTTGTATATGCTTGCTGTGGAATCCTCTAGGTGGTTTATAAAATGTATACACTGTTGTTATCTTTTAAAGGCAAGAACAGCTCATTTTCCACGTACTCTAGGGAGTGAAGAAATGTGGAAGGCTTTTAATTTCTTACCAGTTTGGTTATCTACAGGGCATAATAGAAGTCAGAAGAGATGTAACAAAGTTACAAGTACACGTACGTTAGCAGTAAAGGGAAGACTAGGGAAAATATGGGCCCACTGCTGAATGAGGTGGGTACTCTGGTGGCAGAGGGTGCAGAGAAGGGGGAGTTCCTAAATGCTGCCTTTGCTTCACTCTTTACTGTAAAGGCTGGCACTCAGGAACCCTGATCCAGGAGGTATAAGAGAGAGCCTGGAGTAAGGAAGACTCTCCCTTGATGAAGGAGGATTGGGTTAGAGATCATTTAAGCAAACCTGACACCTATGAATCCATGGGCCCTGATGGGATGCAGCCATGAGTGCAAGGTAACTGGCAGGTGTTATTACAAAGCCATTTTTCATCATCTCTTAGAAGTCATGGAGAACAGGAGAGGTGCCTGATGACTGGAGGAAAGCTAATGACATGCCAGTCCTCAATAAGGATACACAATACAAAATCCTTACCACGTTGAAAAAAAACTGGGGGAGATTCATTTCAGATATTTGTTGGCACTCACAAAATCACAGAATTGCCATGGTTGGAAAGGACCTCTGAGATCACTGAGTCCAATCAGTCCAACTCAACTCTTTAAAAATATTTCTGCATTTGTTTCCTTACCCAGACCAAAATCATCACTGAAGATGAATAAAAATCATCAGTCTCTATCCATAGTCATTACTAAAAAGACAAAGGATAAATTCAGGAGGTATTGCAGAACTATTTGTTAGCAATGTGAATAAGAATATATCTATGTCTTTCTTCTAAAGAATCGTGCTGAGTTTTTCAATGCAGATCAATACCATAATGCATTGTAATGGCTTTCATAAAATTCTTATGGCACTACTGAAACTTCACTACTGTCCATCACTTACAGTCTGCCCATACTAATGCCTGTCTGGATTACCTGTCATCTTATGTGCTAGTGCTAAAAACCATTTGCTGTACAGAGTATGGCCATTTTTCTTTATTATGCCAGCTACTACCAGGCTAGACTGCAAAACTACACACTTCATCTTGCAAGTGACATACACTACTGTGTGTATTAGAATAGTGCCCAAGCGTCCTAATTGAGATCAGAAGTGAAACACATTCAGCATGATGGGATCACAGTGGGAGTCATAAGCAGCTTATTAACTGCATAAACCAGAAGGAGGGAGGACAAAATTAAAATATATAGATGCACAGGGAGATGGAGAGACTGGACTGTGGCTGTATAGCATGTAAGCAGTGATAAAAAACTGTAAATCAGTATTCTTTATTTTCTGTTTGCCACTAGACCAGTGTTTCTCATGAACTGCTCTCAATGTATAAAACATTGTCAGGAAATCCACAAAATCAAGCTGAAAACAGAGTACACCTATACCTTTTAACAAGGGTAAAATAGAGCTTAAAAAAACCCAAAACTGTCATTCGAACATTAATTTTACCACTAAGATGAGACACAGCTCTTTCCAGGGAGCATGTAGTCTCTTTTCCCTTCCAGAGTTTCACAGGAGGTGCTATGGAGCCTCCACACAAGACAAAGCAAAATTGCAGCCCTCCTCTCTGCTGCCTTGTCACATCCCTTTTACTAGCATACACTAGGAACACCAAAAAGTATGTAACTTTTACTGGAGTTGTAAACAAAAAACACACTCTGTGGCAAATCAACACACCTGGCCCTTGCTTATGTGCTTGCTGGGCTGGAGAAGGGGGAAGAAAAACTACCCCAGCATTTTTCAAAGTCATGTTTAAACAGAGTGTAAACAACCTGTGTTTAATATTGTAGAAAATTAAATTGCATATTCTGATAATTACATGTCATTCGAAGTAACATTGCTTCATTATTTTTAGTTTGACAGAACCCATCCATGCCATGCTGCTGACAGGAATAGCTGTGGAAGGTGCAGTGTGTCTTTGCTCCGTGCTGAGGCTCCTCAAAGGATCTCTCCTTGTGACACTGAGATGATCTATGCTTGCAAGACAGTAAGGCAGAAGCATCAGTCCTGTTTCCTCTGAGGCTGCAGTTGCCTCTTTGGTGCCCTCCCTGTTTTTTTGATAGTTGCAGTTTGCAGCTAATGATCCAAGCTGTGTTCCCATCCAGATCTGGAGCCAAATTGCCCAAGTCGACACGAACACCTGGCAAATGTTCAGCTATGCTCCCATAACTGATTTTACAGGCTCTGTTCCTGCAAATAGCTGATCCTGGCTTTCCTGCAGTGAAGGGAAATGTGAACCATGCAACATTTGTGTTCAGCTTGAGAAGAGTTTGGGCTTTGTTTGGGAGTAGTTGAGATCTGAACCCAAAGTTACAGGGAATAAATAGATTACATTATGATAAATTATAGAGGGTGTCATTTAGGGATTTTATCACAGTGTTTACTATTTATTATATTATTTATCACTTAGGAATTATTATTTTATTTTGTAATAGGCTTTAAAAATTGTCTATACCTCAAATAATTCTTTGTATTTTTCCTTTTGCCTGAACCACCAGTGTATTGTGGGTGTAACATCCCTACCTAGTGACAAAGGTATTCAGCTTCAAAAGTAGACCACAGCCCCAAGGCAATCATTCTGCAACACCTGTGAGGCACCGCAGCACTTCAGACAAGCACATTTCAATGTCATACCAACTGAAATCAAACACTGTTGAATAAAATATCTGAATTTTCCATTTCATTACAATTGCTGCCTCCTTTTTATATTTTTAATTTATCTGGGTAAAGAATGCACACTGCTATTTCTATATCAGACTTTACTTTTGGTTACCAGAGATAGGAAATAATGTTTTAGGTACTGAAATACAGAGCTCAAAAAAGTAAAATCCATAAAGGAGAAATCTGTTCTCACAGGACTTTCAAATTGTGCTGTTGGTGACTAGCCCCACAGATACTTTAACCTGTCTGTAAGTTTGTCCTTTTAAGCAATTTCCAACATATCAAATTCATCTCCTGACACATATTGGATGATTTTGTTTCAAATCTTAACAGCTGCAGAGGGACCATAGAAATAACTGCCTTAGTAAAACCTTAGAGAGTGGTGCATGTCTGGTATCTGAGGGATGAAGCAGATCACAGAGTCAAAACCTTTCTCATTTTAATTTGCAATCTGAAGGGTGTCTACAGTCAACAGTCCTGTTAGTGCTTATAATGTGGAAAAGATAGAGGAGAGTTTATTTTAGGTTTTTTTTCTATTGCCTATCCATGGGAAACAGGCAGTGACACAAATGACCTCATCTTGATTCATGAATCAGACTAGTTTTTGACTAAGTTTCATACAGTCATGGTTACACTGCAACCAGCAGATAAAAGAGCTACTTGGAAGTTTATCTCTATCCTATATTTCAGTCATTTCTGTGGAAAAAAACAACTAACTCTGAAAACCAACAACCTTATTTTTGTGGCACCACTATCTATCGTATGTTTCTACACTTGACTCATAACATGTCCTGCATTTATTTTCTGTTGCCAAAACTAAATATATTTATATTGTTCTTTGTTGTGTTGAAAATTAAAGTGTGAAAACAAGCAGAAATTGTAATTGTCAATGACACCCTTGGGATACAGTACAAGTAGGAATCAAATCACTGGTTGAATCAAAATAAAGATGAAAGCAAAAGTTGGCCACATTATACATTTCATTGTCTGTTATGTTTTAATATATATTTAGATTAGATGTAGTTTTAACATTAAAAAGAGCAAGGGACATTGTTGGAACTATTGTTACAAAGTATTTAGTGAGCATCTACCTCACTGAACAGAAAGCAGAGACTGGAGAAGAGAGGTCTGAAAAAAACCAGCAAATACAGCTATCAGTTTTATCAGGAATTTAAACTGCAGCTAGCACTTGGAGAACAGATTGAGGCCTTATTACAGACTTTTTAGCTCTCATCTTTAGCCAGTGAAACTTCACCTTTCTTTAAATGTGGAATGTAAGCATTGTTGAAGGTTATTTGTAATGTGTTGACAATAGCCTGAGTTCTGCTTCTTTAATAAAATAAAAAATATTTTTTTTCTTTCACATACTGTGGGGAAAATTTCTTAGTGAGATTTTTCAAAAAAATTGTTTTCAAACACTGGAAACTTTTGCAACTGAAATTTTTAACACCTACCATGAAATATAAAATATATGTATATTGTAAGTGTTTGCAGGCATTTTAACCCTTTGTAATAGCAGACAATAATAGCACAGTGCATTTTAAATACCTTGTTAAAAATACTGTTCTCTTATATTTCAGAACGTTTTAGCTTTTTTTGGTTTTAGAGTGAGCATAATAGGCATTTTCAAATTCACTAGCACACCAGTAAACATTTCACAGAAAAATACAGTCTATGAAACAGTCCATTTTTACTGAGTCAGAAAGATGGAACAAATATCTCAACTTAACCTTGCATTCGCTGACTATTTCAAAAATTGTACTAAATTTCTTAGGGGTGAACAGGGATACCTTGGAGGTAGGCCTCTGGATTCCTACTTCAAATATCAAAGGTTCAACAGACTGAGTAGTTCGACAGACATAGTAGTTTGACAGACATAGTAGTTTGACAGACATAGTAGTTTAAATATCAAAGAGAAACAGTTTCCAGAAAAGACCCTCCTCTCACTGCAATACAAAATAATTTTAGTAGTTATACTTGTATGGCTTCTTTAGCAAATCAAAAGATAACCAAATCTACAGACATGCTTGAAATAACCTTTGTTCCTTTGCTATGCCTTGAGGAGTAAGCCCAGGTAGCTTCTAGTCATGAAGCAAAGAGAAACGAGAGAGGGCTATATAAGAAAGGAACTTCTAACTTTCTCCATTATTTAATGCTTTTAGCAGCACTTCACTTTTGCAAGCCAAGTTCAATTACACTTTTCTTTTTGCACACTTTTACTGACATTTGTTTATTTATTTCCTTGTTTGTTTCCTTTTACTTCCTAGTAAGTCTCCACTTAGGTTGTTGATTTTTTATGTAATTATTCCTGACCATTGTGATTCTGATGGAAAGTCAGAAACCCCAGTCTAAGAAGAATGTCCCTTCATAGTTTGAGAAGTTGTGATGTTGATGTGGATTTTTTTGTTTTTGTGGAGTCTTTACTTTGCATGTGGTTTTTACTTTGGAATACCTGAACACTATGGATTTCATCAATTAGCTTCAGTCATTCCACCACTACAACCAAAATTCTTACTTAACCTTGGTCATTTTTAAAAGTTGCAGAGTGAAACCGGAGAATTGAGTTTTGCAGATATTTTTTGTGCCTTTGAATAACAACTTTAGGGTTTTGAGAAGACTCATACAGTTGCTCCTGAACACATTATCCAGGCAAAATTATTAACTACTTTATTTCCTAAATTATAGGGTATATTTAAAAAACGAAAATTTGTCTTTGTGCAAAGGCCACTGAAGCCTTCTACTTAACTCTCAAATGAAATTTCCAGAAGAACAGTGTTTTTAAGACAGGTTTGTCAAACAGATATGAGTGTGCAATATTGTTTCCTGAAAAGCGGAGCTTCAAGTTTTGCAACATCTGTGTGCAACTTACAAAGATTTTTTGGATGTACAGTCTGTTTTTACAGTCTGTCAGCTTACCGAGCTGATAGCAAATCAACTACTTTGGGGAACAGATGATGGCAACATCCATGAATTCAAAAACGAGAAAAAATTCATACCACCTCATCTTGCCAAAGAGTAAGTAGCTATACTTTTTGGGTATTATTGAACTACTACTTGTGGAGAAATTTTTCTCTGACCTTCTGAATTTCTTTAGACAATGTTATCATAGCCAGATTCTCAGCAAATGCAATCTTCAGCATCCAAAGGTTCACGTCCAAAGATTATTTTTATCATCAGATTTTTCTTTGTACCTGATAACAAGTAGAGTTTCTGGGGACAGAAGTTGGGCATAACTGTAAACAAGTTTGACATAGTTGGTACAGAGAAACAAGTATATGGCCTCCCTCATCACTGTTTTCTCTCTCTGCAAAAGTGCTTTTTAACTGTATGCCCACTGGTCCCTGAAATAACTAATTACTTCATGTGGTCCCTAGAAGCTAGCAAAGAAAAGCCTATCAGGTGTCAGTAATTTAAATTTCTGTTATAAAGAATTGGAAAAATGTACCTCTCTTGCAGTAATATAAAGGTGTGCAAATCCACAAGCACTGGCAAGCAGTATTTGTCTAAAAGAGTCAAACATCTAATTTTACTCATGCTGTTCCACGGAGATGCAGATATGTTTTAACACATACGTGTCTTAGAATTACAAAATACCAGAACTCCCTCCAGAGCAGGTCAAATGAAATGTCTGGAAAATCTCTTCAGTATTCGTAACACAAACTCCAATGATGTCTTAAAAACAAACAAAAAAAAAATGTGCAAGCTCTCAACTTTAGTATCCATTATTCTACATGTTGAGACATAAATAGAACTGTAAAAGTACTGTATTATCACTGGAGTCAGAGCTGGTAATTTTTATTCTCACCTTATGAAGAAATGCACAGTCACAAAATAGTTAATTTTCTTCATAATCTGGATCTACCTAGACGTCTTTGCAATCACTTCTTAGCTACTAAACAGCTATGGCAAATATTTGCTTTATTGATATATAAAAAAAACATTCCACTGGGTGTATGGGCAACACAACATACATCTTCTATAACTATTAATGAAAAGTGTAGGTCTAAGTGCTTGCATGTACCTCACTGGAAATGTATTCCATAAATTGCTATTTTGTCTCCTGATACAAATTACGAAAAACAGCTGAGACCTAGCGTGAACAATATGCCCATGTCGCCTAAGATGCTAATACATCTTCTGAGAAGGTGGAAGAGGCAAGGAAGCTGTACTGGCAGCACATATTGCTTCTACCTTTACAAGACCCTAGAGATCTCTAGGTAATTTATTGTCTATGATTTTTCCTTGCTCAGTAGAAACACTTCTTTTCATTTGAAGTTTTCAACATGCTTAGGCATGCACAGGGAATAGGAGCCGATTCTATTTAAGTGAGATTCTGAAAGCTTGAGGAGTGATTTAAATTAAGTGACAAAAGTTGTATCTCTGCAAGATTATATATTGCAATTCGAAGCAGTGGTTTGCCACAACTGTTTTCAAAAGTCGATTCACTAGGTGCTGTCATGGTCTAGAAGACTTGTCTTTCATGCTATTTTCTTTATGCCAGATTTCTATTTTAACCGTTTTAAAGCTCCTGATAAAAAAAAAGGAAAAAAAAAATCAAACAAACAAAACCTCCACAAAACAAACAAAAAAAAAACCAAACCCACAAAAAACCATAACACCTTCCTGTCTCGGTTCAGAACCTCAGTGGTCCCTCTGCATACTATCTATCCTGTCAGAGCTCTTTGGCAAAACATTATGTCTCAAGTTACAATATGGGATACAAAAATGAATTATCTGCCCAAGGTAGATGCTTTTATAAGATTGAATATACAAATTATAAAACAGTGCAAAGGAGATTCATACTATTCAAAGGTGAAAGAAGCTGACTAACCAAAAAAAAAAATAATTTCTTGACTTCAAATAAATTGGAAAAAAAAAGTCAACTTAAAATGAACATACAAGTCAGCTTTCTTATGGGCAATTACTTTTCATTTTGAAGCTATGTTTAGTAAAAAAAACCACCTAAAGTATCACTAACTAAAGTATCACTAAACTAAAGACATCACTGACAAAAATATATTTTGTGATTATATAAATGAAATAATTATATTAACTCCCCCCAATTTCTTCCTCTGCAATTTTTTACCATTTTTCACTTCTCACCCTATTTTTCAGAGGGAAAATAATGCACCCTTTCAGAGGAGTAGAAAACTATGTTTTCCTACCTCATGTACTTACCTGCTATCCTTAAATAATGGATTAATACTTAGACAATAGACCAATAATCAATTTAAGTGTAGCTTAGTTGCGTAGTGAACACAAGGGAGCAACAACTGCTCTAATTCATTTTTACACTGTTTACATGGCAGGTCAGTTTAATATTATTTGGATCTATACTTTATGTTTATTGTTCTTTCTAGTCAGAGATGTTTATGTACTCTTCATATTTTTTATTTATTTTCTCTCTGGCTCCTTACAATTTAATTTTTGTTTGCTTTCAATTTATTAACTGCTAACCCAGACAATGTGGATTTGTAGAGCGGTGATTTTCCTCTGCCTGTTATGTCAACCTCATGGCTATATCTTGGTGAATGGCTGAGGGGCCTTTCTCTGGATCTGGGGCCATACAGCATGGCACAAGTCTCATCCATATAGCTGAAGTCTCTTTTCCTCCTGGCAAAGGCAGTCTGTCTATTGTGATAGTCACTAACCCATGTATCCTACATCCAGACAGCAAATAGACTGGACTAGACTAAACTAGACTAAATTGAATAGAATAATTTCAATTGGAAGGGATCTACGATGACAAACTGCCTGACCACTATAGGGGTGGCAAAAAAGTTAAAGCATATTAAGGGCATTGTCCAAACGTTCCTTAAACACAGACAGGCTTGGGGCACCAACCACGTCTCCAGGAAGCCTGTTCCAGGCTGTAATTACTTCCTCTCCTATTGATAGTATTTGTAATTTAAAACCCTGTAATTTAAAAGGAATAAACAGAAACATAGATTGGCAGTTGCAACCTATCAGGGATACCCATCAGTTTCTAAAATCCTTCTAGACAAAGATAAGATCCACCTTTGAACCATCACTCCAACCACTGTGCTAAGCTCCAGTGCCCCAAACCAAGATGATTTAAAAAATAAACCCCAACGGAGTCTTCTGATCTGTTGCAAATTACCCTGTCCATAGAAGACTCTTGGTTTTATAGATAAAATCCCTCCTAAGCAGCTCACAGTAGCAGCAAAAAAAAAAAATCTAAGATGGGTAATTGATATTGATTCTACAACAACAATTCACTTGAGCGTGCAAGAGGCAAACAGCAGCAGGAACAAACAGCCTTTTCTTTTAACATCTCCTGACTGTAAGTAGAAATCTACATGTTCACCCTTAGATTTAATATCCATTTATCCCATCCCAGTGAGTTGTAAACACAATAATAAAAAGTAGAAGTCCAAGACCGCATTCTGTATTTCACATCTTTCTGTCTGTGCCCTTACATACTGCTATCTTCTTCTGAATTGTGGAAGCTCTGGTTAATAAGGCAGGCAATAAAATAACCTTCATTCTATTTCCTTTGTGAAAGAAAATCCTTTCCAGAAGTATTCATATTGCAAAGGTGGTGACTTTTTACATTTTGGAAGTACATAATCATTACACAGGGGAAGATTCCTATCTATGTTCATGTTCTCAGGCTCCCTTGAGTGCCCCAGCTGTCCTTGTCCACATTGTCTACACCACAAATGCTTGAGGGAATACGTTGGGAGTAGCACATAGCTCAGCATTGGGTTGGAGCTTTGCCAGAAATTGTAGGCTTGCCATTTCTTGCAGTTTGAGAAGTACAGAGGGAGAATGGGATATTACAGCCTTTGCATGAATGCTCAATCTTATTCCACGAAGGACTATACAGAATTTACACAAAGATAAACCAATCTGATCTGACTTTAGGTACTTAGGGGAATTTCTGAAAAATGCATTCTGTCAGGATGGCTAAAATGTATTAGAATATTTATGGCTTGTTGCATTTTATTCACCCACATTCCTCACTGGAATAAGCATGAACATTTACAAGATTTAGAGGACACTTGCAGAGCTAAATCTTGACCTTTTGTTCAGCCTTTTCACCAGCTGCAGATAGTAGGACAGGCTCTTGGAAGAAAGCCCATGAATACTCATGTATGTGTTACACAAGGCGTATTGTATCCCTGAGACTAAAATTAAGAAATTTGCAGGCTACAAGCACACACAATGATTTGTCACTAATCACTCTAATTTGGAGCTCCTCCTCTGCTATATAGATATACTTGAAGGTTATTCCCTGCAGAAAAAATAATCACTATGACAGTCAAACTCAACTTTTTAATAGTGCAAGTGTATTAAACCAAGACATCATTCCTTTGTTTATGAGAAAATAGAACCTAATCAAGACTGTTGGCATGTAGAGCTGATGCTTTCTAAAGAACTGCTTGTCTCACATGTAAGCCTTTTTTTTAGCAACTTGAGTTAGCGCAGGGATTAAGTATTTAAGCTAACAGAAAATGTAATTATTTTTAAAATCTTCCAACAATTATTAGGAAGAAAGGAAGAATTTGATTGTCCTGTATTCTATACAGAGGATACAACTGTACACTACAATGAGCAAGAAACAGATTTGTTAAAAAATTACTTCTATTCTGTATATAAACAAACATGCCATAAGAGCATCCTACTGGGCCTTGAGTAGGGGTCCTCCTTTCTTCCTTCCTCTTCTTCCTTCTCTTCCCTTTTATTATGCTTTCTCCATACATGTAAATATAAGTATGTATCTTCTTAACACCAATCTGGAGAAAAGAAGCACTGTTCTAATAGAGACAAGAAAGAATAAATATGAAGTCCAGGGTCACAAAGGAAGCCTGTGATTCAGCTGGGTAATGGAATACATTTTTAGAGTTTCAGATGAGTACTGTATTTGCAAGGTACTTCAGCCTCCTATTAAAGATTTGTCACCAGCAAATGAAACGTTGTTGGCAGCTGGATAAAAATGGTTCTTCTCTTCACTTTTGAGATGGTGGAAAGATTCTTAAAAAGTTTCAGGGGCATGCATATGAAAACCTGAGAATTACAATTTACAGAACAGTATGCACCTGTAAGCCACAAGGCAATGCAGTTGGTAGTATGAAAAAAAATCAAGAGAGAAGTCATAGGTACCTTATGAAAATTTTGCTTTAAGTATAATATGCCATATCTGTCCAACTTCTTGACAAGATCTCAAGTTCTTCATACCAGATCCATATAGCAGATATGTTTATATTACGTGATGGCAGAAAACAGCGTAGGCAGCAGGCAGAGCTGCACTGGTTTATCACACATCAACTGGAAAGTCCTGCAATACACTGCAGCTCAGCCTTGGGCATATTGCAGCAACAGCATATCGAGGACTTTGGCACTGGGGAATGTAAAGGGCTCACAAATGCTTGGTAGCTATTCACTAGGTGAAAGCAGAAACTAGGAAGAAGTTGGTGTCTGCTGAGGCATATTTCTGTTGGGAAGCAGTGAGGCCATCCCAGAGGTCTGGCTAACAATCTAGACCTTTCAGCCACAACGACCAATATAAACAAGCACAGTAAAATGTACGAAAGAAAATAAATATGCAGTTTGCCTAGGGTATCCCAAAGGCAAAGAGAACTTACTGTACTTCAAAATCTCTTCATATATAAACTAATCTGAAATCCTCTCTGCGTGCACAGGACACTAGCAGTATTGTCAGAAAAAAAAATAAATGTAAAAAGCAGAGAAAGCCAAATGTATTTTTGTCTTGTAATAATAGTTGTCGGACAATTTTAATTTGTTTTGAATTTGATCAAAGCATCAAGTTTTGAGATATAGTAAGCACTTGTTTTCTTAACTGCCTGCAAAGGGAGTTGTAGGTGGTGCTCAGAATATTTTAGAAATTACTACTGTAATTAAATAAAGAACACTAATCCTGCTCTGCATTCATCTGCTTTGTTTGAGGAGCAGAAAGCTTAGGAGCATGTAAGGGAGAGAGTGAAACCCATAGTGGAATAAGGGTATTATTTTAAAGTAAATCAATTAAGTTTACAAAGTGTTTTCCAGAACCCAAGATAGGTCCTTCTTCATCTTTTCACTCAGAGTATTTTTCTCATCTTTCTGCTCGTAAAAAAAAAAATCATTAGGAGAAAACGTCTCTCAATGAAATGTCTTGGAGTGCAGGTGTAGATTAGGAGGGCTGAACCATAAGCTTCTGAGGTGTAGCTTCCCCACATCAAAATTGCCCCATAAAACCTCATGGATTATATATAAAATAGCACTAAATTCCAAATCTTAACAGTTTTGCAGTTCTGGGGGCAGATGTCTCTATATAGGAGATGTTCAATTCTGCAAGTTGTTCAGAAACTGAGAAGGAGAAAAGATAAAGTGTATTTGTTTAATGTTTGTGTGAGAATCAGGGAAATTTATTTCTGTTTTTTAGTTTAATCCTCAATTCCAGTACAAAACAGTTCATCAAATCCATATTTAATCTGAGAAAAAGAGCAGAACACATAGTTTATGTCGTGTATATAATTTAAACAGAAAGACCAGTTTAGTTGCTCAACTAAACATTCCCAACTTGTATTTTATGAGGCATATCATATATATTTCCTCTCCCCTTCAGCAGACTCCTTGATGTCTCTATGTTTCAGTCCCTACACAAGTCTTCAACATAAGTAAAGCCAGGAGAAGCCTGTTATCTGAAAAACTGAGATCATCCATTCAGTTGTTCCCGCTTGTTTTGACTTTGAACAAAAGCTGTATTATTTCCTTACCTCACAGTTATAACTGCAGATTACAGGTGAAAGAAACCTTCCCCAGTATAACATTCAAGGGCAAAAAGGCTGTGATAGCACCCAGAGCACTGTGGCTGGTATAAGAAAAAACGAAGACAAAAAAGTCAGTGTGCTGTTAACAAGAACACTGTTGAAGACTACAGTGTTTTGTTTTCATGCATAGGCTCAAAGGAGAAAACTATTATGTTAGAATCATGTTCCAATAAAAACAGGCCTCCAGGGAAACAGCTCAAGTACAGAAGGAACTGAGAAGCAAGCTGTGCTGGAAATCTCTTGAGGGAGGAAAAAATGTTCTTTCCCTTCTGACTCGCCTTCCATCTAGGATAATATGAAAACACCTTTGTTTCAGCCAACACCACTATATACCAGACCAAGAAAACATATTCAGTCTAGCCAGTACAACATACTGTGCTAGTGAATATTGTCACTTTTTTCTCTTTTTTTTTTCAGCATCTAAATAGCCTCACAGACATATGTAGGATGCAAACTTCTCTAAGCATAAAACAATAAGGAAAAGCAATACCACATGTTGGACTAGAGTTACATGGCTTATCAGAATATTCATAAAAAAGTGAGCAGAAGCACTAGTAGAGCATAAATATATGTCTCTAGCACAAGCAAGATGAAGACAGAGATAACAGAATCTTACTTAGCATGTGTGGCTTGGTTGAATGACCAAAGTATAGTCAGAGATGAATGTGCAAAATAAAAAAGTATATATACAAATTACACAAATCAGAGAAGTACCAAACACAAACCAGCATATTTGATGTTCCTAAGAACTCTGAAAAGAGCTTGCTAGAAATATTTTATCCAAAAAGGGTCAAAAAAAAAAATAAGGTGCAGTGCTTGGGGAATTGTTTTGGTTTGCTTTTTTAATGCTAATGACAAAATGGGAAAACTTTGAATGGTAAGTTAATGAATCTTTAAATCTTTTTTGTCAGCAGAAATTACATTGCTGCAAAAAAGCACACCCAGAAATTTTTTCTATATTCATTATGCACAGACACTGTCAGAGACTTCATTTTAGGAAACAGCGTTTATCCTTGTTTCACCTATGAGCTGTAGCAAACCTCTTGGGTGCTCCAGCTTTCTCATCTGCAAAGAGACGTGATTAAATTGTTTTATGTGGTGGCTGAGCCAGTGATGAAAAGCAATAAAGACTTATAAAAGTACAAAAAATATGTGTAAGTTATGAAAATACATTTGGCACCAGCTAACTTGTTTTTTATGATTCACATGGAGGAAGCTTATTGATGTAACCACAATAGTGGAACTTCATGATAAGAGATAAATATGACCCAATACATAAAATACGATCAAGCAGTTACATAAAAAGGAAAGAGCAAATTTTTTCTCAATTTGATCAATGAATTGTAAATTGCTTATTGGAACTATAAAGAAATATGTTTACTTTAAAATATTAAAAAGTATAGGATTAAGCAGAAAAAATATATTGCATAAGATTTCAAAATTATCTATCCAGTCTCTGCTAAGATTCAGATTTTCATTTCTGAGTGAAAAATAGAGAATAAGGATGAAGGGGCTGGATGTGCACAGGCGCTCATTCAAAATATTTCAACTGGAGTGACAGCCTGAAGTGGATCATGCCATTCAAGATACCTTCAATGTATAAGGATTTGAGGTGGGGATGGAGAATGACTATTCAAATAACCTTCTAAAGAAAGAAGACATAGGTATTATAAGGCTGCCCATAAGGCAACTGTGTCACACTGTTACAGAATAGAAGAAAAATACTTGCAAAATGTAATAAAAACAGCCTTGCTTGTAAGAGTTTAAGTAATTCTTCAGACTTCCTTGGTATCTACTACCTCCCAAAGCATTCTGGATTTGGACAATGCATTCAGAAAGATATGGATGATCTGTAGAGAGCCCAAAGATGAGTACTGAGCAAAAGCAGAGGCATAGAAAATCTGACTGATGAAGAAATAACAAAAAGCATTCTGGCAGGAAACACTGGTCTGCAAGTGTCTGTAAACCAGTTATTAAGAGTAAGAGCAAAAACTCTTTTTCTTACCATGTGTGGGAAGAATGGAGAACAGCTAACTGAAATGGGAGGAAATTAGATTCCAAAAGGCACAGATTGGATGGAAACACACACCAAGAGAAAATATTTAATTTCAATCCCTGCAGCTTTAAAAACAAAACAAAATCCTGACTTAATGGAATAGATCCTGATTCTGAGTGGAAAATGGAGATGGTGACACCTTGAGGTACTTAGCACACCTATGATCTGTGATTTCTGTGATCATAATAATTGGAGAGAACTGTAAATCAAAATTGAAGTCATCTGAGTCACTACAGTTTTATATTAATGAACCTGAAGGCAGAAGCTGGTCTAAAATGGACAATTTTCTTCCTGTTTCCAAATGGATGTTCATTTCTCTTGAGTCCACCAGTACCTTTGCTACAAACATGTCCTTCTGGCTGTTCTATACCTGTTTCAAGCAAACCACAAGAATTTGTAGGCATATGCTGTGTGCTGAGGGAAAAACTTCTTGGAATTTTTACTGCATTATGCACCTGCAAACAGCAGGAGTTGACAGTTTTGATTTCCCAGAGATCTATAAGTGGATGACAAAGATCAATGACTGTTTCACCTGAAATTTTATCTCACTTATGCACATCAAACCGTTGGTAACTGAGGCATCTGGGAGCCCAACTTGTCTTTTCACAGAGGGGCCAAGGAACCTGACCACTGTCACCCAAGGGTTCACAGTGAATTTCTCGATGGGTTGCTAAATAGACTATTTAATGGACAATGTAGCTGTGAAATATTTTCTTAATAGTGGTATCTTCTACTACTTTTGATCTGTTACAGATTGGTTTGGGAAAACCCTTTTTTTTCTTCCTCCTTTCTTCATGTCACTTTCCTGTGAATTTTAGCAAATGGTACTGTTTTCAATAAAAATCTGATGAAACAGAAAATTGGTAAAACTTTTTCTCACTCTTTTTGTTATTATTTGCTTTCCTCAGGAGCTCTTGCTTCAGTTATTAAACTTTTCAGAGGAGAGGAAAAATACAGAAAAAGTTGTGCTTCTAGGTATTTTTATGTGTTTAAAGTAAATTCCAATAGATATTTCTAATGGAAAGGTTGAAAATATGATTGGTTGCCAAGAAAGTACTGTACAATCATCTCAGAGCAGCTCAGATGATAGAAAATAATCTAGTATATTAACAGAAAATCTACAGTCATCCAAATTTTACTGCCTGAATAAATCAGTCACAGGGAAGTGTAGGAGGATCTCACTAAAATGACAGCAATGTCAGACAACCTCAAATTTAATTACTTCAATTCAAAACTCTTTGGGGCCAACTGATAATTGACTTTCTTTAATGANATATATATATATATATATATATTTGTAGCTTTTTATTTGTAACTTGACTGATGTAATTTTTAGCAAAGCAATCTTTTAAGCTTTTGAAATGTCAGTTTTGATAGAACTTTAAGGAAACTCCCCTGGTGAAAAGCAAAATGGGTTGCTGCATTATTGTTATTTAGGAAAATTTTGTATGTCCTAGTCAACCTGCTATAGCTCATAAATATGTCTTTAAAAGACCAAATTATTGCCTGTTATCAGCAATAGAGTATCATTTTGAAATGTGAAAAATAAATGATTGACTGAAGCACATCACATTGTAGGTCCTAGTGTTACTATGTAAACAGAACATAACTTTTGTTACCGTCATACTTGTTTAGAAAGCTTCTATACCTGGACATTTAATTAGTAAAGTTAAGTCTTTTTCTGAAATGCAGTTAGCTAGACTAACACCTTCTTGTGCATATTTAATTCATAGCTATCTACAATTAACATACATTCTCAGGCTTTTCCCTTTCTCAGATAAACTTTTTGAAGGAGGATAGGAAGAATCATCCATTTTTAATACACATTGACAATAAAAACAACTTTGTTTGCCAAAAGTAAGCAACATGGTGTGAATATTTATCAGTTCTCTCCTAGAATGAACCTTCTCTTAAAGTTTTGTGTATTGCTGTTTCCCAAATTTTGCTTTTTTTTATTTAAAAAAAGTGACCATTTCTGAACACTGCATTATTGTTATTCCCAATAGAGATGCCTTAGGAGAGTTCATGACCAATGCCATATTTACTTACTACAGCGGTGAGCTGAGCCAGTCTAGAAAAAATTAGCTGACTGGACTATTTTCTGTATTTATAATCTTTCTTAATGGAGGAGACCCACTTACAAGTATAATAGCTTGATAGTCCATTTCAACTAACTAAAAATTAATGCAGTTATCCAGTGGAAGTGGAAACATTTCTCATTATTAAAGTAGACCAATATTTTTCATTCTTAGACCCATTTTCCTATCATTTGCAATGTCATTAAAGTGTCAAGATAAGATTTTCCATATGGGTTATATCTATTAGACTTGTTTTTATTATCCTTTGTGATTATTTTCAGTCTTTTTAGAGAATGAGACAAAGGGAAAATATACTGTTAATTTCTTACTGAAATATGACGGGTTTTTTTTTAACATGGCTCCCACTATTACACACTGATAAGACTTGAAACTTAGTAGGAGACCCTCTCCAAGTCTTTGGATGTTAGGGATAAAATCTGCTCCAGATTTGCCTTTTGTAAAGGCAGTTTGTATACATTCAGAAGAAATTGCTTAACATTCATGCTAAATCCATTGAAACTCAAACGTCAACATGAGCTAGTTGAAAGCCTTGCATTCCCTGTGGTTGCAGGTCTAAGTATCTGTAGCTAGGACCACTATGAAGTGCTTAAGCTTTCAGTAAAAAACGTGAGATTTATCCATTCCCCCCACACTTCATGCTTCCCCTGCAATGAGGAGGCCCCTCTGAATGTTTGGCTCCTCTGCCCTCCTACTAGCTATTTTTTGAGAAAATATCCCTCTAAATATACTTCTCAGCATCACTGTTCAGCAGGTCCACTTAACTCTGGCAAAGAGGTGATCACCCCTGTGATCCCTGTGACACTGTTGGTAGGAGCCACAGGAGTAGGACAAGGAGCTGATTGGCCTGTCCATGGAAAAGTGATAGACCTGAAAGTGGGCAAAGGGGAATAGAGAAGCCATGAACTGCTGTGACTGAAAAGAGAGATTAAAATTGGAAGCATTTTCTAGCACCCTAAGTTGTTCAAAAGACAAGGGAAAAGTTGAGATGACTTTGTGAAGTGCCCTTGTTAATCAGTTAATAAAGGGGAAAGGTGAAGCAATGGGAGCAATGAGGAAACCAGAAGCTGGGAGAAGAAAAGTATTTTGTGTCTGGTAAAGAAACTGGACCTACCATAAGGCATTTAAGAAGACAGAAACCAGTGAAATTAGGAAAGTGAGGCCACCTGGAAGACTCAGGGGAGAGAGAAAAGATCATGGACAAGAAAGAAAGAATTGGGTTTGCTCTGCAGTCCTCAGTACATGCTTACTCCATAACTGAGAACAGAATTCAGAGACTTGCTTTTTTTCTATTTTATTTCCTGGCAGTTTCATCCTTTCATTAATGACTAGAGAGAATTACAGCCTACTGCTTTATCAGCTGCTCTGTTATCTCAGGTGACAGAAGTTTATTGGGTGGATCAAAAGCTTCAACAGTGCTGGCAATTTACATGGCTGTCAACATAATTGAGTTACTTTAAAATAAATGAACAGAAACCAGAACTAATAAAATTTCACACATGCATGCATACACACATAAAAAATGTATTGAAAGAATATTCTTATACAGGTAAAATTAAAGTCATGCCACATGAGAAGAGCCAAAATCAGGTCTACTTTTGTAAACTTTATTTCTCCTGTTTTGTAATTGAAATCATGTATTTGGGGGACTTTTTCATTGAATCCCAGGTAAAAAACATGATCAGACATAAGGGATCAGTTCTAAGGATGAAATGAGATATAGGAATGATTTGGCAATGAAAGAGTGTCTTGCTGGTCCTCTAGCTCATTTGCAATGGGAAGCAGTTACATATTGAGGGCTGCCAGTGAAGATTACTCTAATTGTATGTTCCTTATTTTCTGACTTAAGTGTCTGAGTGTCTGACTTAAGACACCTGTGGCCTGAGTTGCAGAGCTGTTGTAAACTCATGGTTGCACGTGAGGTCAGTGTGAGGTGTGATGAAATACATGAATCCTATGCAATACTAGAGACAGAGAAGGCTTCAAGTTAAACAACTTAAAGGTAATAGTTCTTTAAACAATAACCTCTGTGACTATCAGTCCCCATCTGTTTAGAAAGAATAAAAATAAAGCCTTTTATCATAACGTTCTAAGAACGTAGACATTACTGTTTATGAACCAGTCATCTGTGAATATGATAAGCCACAAAGAAAAATCCATAAGGAGAATCAGTTTTGCCTCTGTGCAGGTAGAGGGTGTTGAGCCAAATGCTACATAGCAGTGCTCACTAGGGCAGCATTGCGCATTCTGCATAAATCCTGTGCTACACACAAGGGGGAAAACAAACAAACAAAAAAAAATGGTGTTAGAATGCACAAGTAGAACTGACATAAATGATGACAACCTCTCCTTTGATTCTAACATTATCTAAGTAATAAGTGATTTAATTTACAATGCATTGGTCTTACTTTAACATGGAATTATTTTCTATGTGCAACGTGTATGAAGGAAGTGATTTACATCAAAAATGTTCCTTATTTTTGAGGATTAATTTTAATGGCAGACTACTGCTGCAGGAAATTTACATTCCATTGTCTTATGGCTCTGCAATGAATGAAGTTTTACATACTTATGGAGTTAATGTGTATCTCAGAGCCAGAGAACCAAAGAGACTGCTCATTGTCAAATTCACTTAAATTATTCTAGTATTAGATGCTGATTCTTGTAATTTTATTGAACTTTAAAAACTTGAATGAGTATTTTTTATTCCAGGTCCCTGCAATTTTCATTAAGTTTAAATAATTTCACTTATTTTGGTGAACAATACAAGTTGAAACATCTAGTTGATGCATCTCTTTGGTCTTACTGTCTAAATGAAAAGAATATTTTACAAGACTGGTAAAGCCCCAACATAACTCATTCAAGTTAAATAGTTGTATACCTATTTCAAAGGACATTCACTATGACTTTAGGTTTCAAATATTTTTCCTCATATTTATGTGCCATTTCATGAATAAGCCCTATGTAAAGAAATAATACAATATAGATTGTCCTGTCTAGTAAGATTGTGTTTGCTAGACAATCTTTAGCTCAACAGATTACTGCACTGATTGTACACCTAAAGAAAGCAAAATCCATTCTTGGGAAGATGAGAAACAGTTCAGCACTCAAACTGCATCTCCATAAAAAGACAGTAAGTCTAGGGATTTTTTCTTTCATTTCCTGTGACTCTATTAATCTTGCTGGATTCATGGAGCTCACTGGACAAGTGGGCAAAATATGCCCACTTTTTCATACCGCAAGGCTTACTATTATCAAAAGTCCTTTTAGAATAGGATTCAGTAGAGATTTTTTATTTTAAACAGATCAGAATGAAATCATACAGAGAGGCATACTCAGCCTTCATGTCAATGTACTGGTTTTAATGTCACGCTTTCATAAAGAATATTCTAAGTCTCTTTCAGATGCACATGTTCATTATATCTGAAACCCCCAAAGCCTCTCTTGACTATTTCACAACTTAAAAAAAAAAAAAATAAAAAAGAAAAAGGATTTGTTTCCTTCTTCCCTGTTTTGGTTTTGTTTTGTTTTATTTTATTTTTCATCAAATATGGTTTAACCAAAACACGTTAACAAGAACATTCCCCAGTGACAAGGATCAGGCACTTGCAAAGACACATGCTCTTTATGTTATCACATAGGTTTTAGGAATCCTACAAAATCTGTACTACAAAGAAAACATCAGAAGCATTGACTACTAGCAAATTCTCAGAAACATTAGTGATTTGAAGAGATATGATATACATTCATCAAAATGCATCTGTATATCATGCATATAATCAAACAATAAGAGCCCTGCTATCCAGTGCTTTTATGAAAGAAATGCTCCCTATGATTCTGCATTATATAAATCCCACAATAGCTTCTCTAGTTAAACAAACCACTTAACAATTTTAACACAGTACTTACATTGTGTTCTAAATCTTATGAGAATAAAAGTTATCCAGTGTTTTTTATGATTCTTGTGAGGAACAGCTATAAGTATATGCATTAATGTGGTTTTTACAAATGTGATTCACTAAATCTTTCTGTTTCAATATTTTAATTGCATGGTTGACACTTTCTCTGTGCATATTAGCCTATCCAGCAACAGGCAGTGGTTGTGGAAGTTCCTAACTTTCTAGTTTAAAGTCTTGCAGAGTGCAGTATTGACCATTTCTTTCAGCTCATTCAGAATTCCTTTTCAGTATCCTAAGACTTGTTGCAAGTAGGCTGAAATGGATTAATAAATTGCTATTCCTCTCACCCTCATTTCTGCCTCTCCTTGTGTTCTACTTTTAGATGCTGCCTCTATTGCATCATCTCAAAATTCAGATGGAAATTCTTGGAGACAAAGGTCACAACTTTTTGCAAAATCTGATTCCTCCTTTCTCTAAAAGTGCTAACAAAAATGTACCAAGGAAAGAGAAAATATGGCTTTACCATACATTACTTCCAAATAACTTGCAGTAACCAGTCTTTCAAGGAAACAAGTTTAAATTGGCTAGGAGTAACAAGAGACATGCTCTGGACAATAATAAAAATCCTATGAGCTCACAGCAAGGACATAAATGAAGAAGGGAGAAGTGCAGCCAGTAGCTCAGCAATGCCTCACCTAGGGCTGGAGCTCAGATATGCAGCTGGTGTGATTAGTGTGCTGCTTGCAGTCATGGCTGTCCTCTCTCCACAAGGAGAAACAAACACACTTCATGCTGCCATGGCATCATGGGTGATCATTTCTCCTCCTTGGTGGAAAACAGTGGTGTCTCCATCCCCACATACAAACATGACTTAAAAAGCAAAACTTAGAGCACCATGCTTCAGATATACAAATCAATGTAGTATTATAACACAATACTTGCACAGTAACACATTATTGCATGGCTAGGGGAGAGATACCCTGCTTCACTGTTAGTCTGAAATTGCTAACAATGGTCAAGTTCCTGTTTGCTCCAAAATCAAATGCATATTCCTGCTAGAGGAAGGATAAAATAATAGATGGAGTAAGCATTCAACCCATCATTGCTGGTTTCTTACAGCAGCCAGTTGAGATTCTGCAACTACAGAGCCTGTGATCAATTTTAAATATAATTATCTAGCACAGGAAGGCTTGAGCGCTTAAAAATTTCAGTTGTAAAATCAGTTAATCTCAAATGTTGAAAAGGTCAACATGAACAAACCAGGAGCAATAAAGCAATAAAATACAATCCTGTTAAGTGCAAAAATTTAATAGAAAAAGTAATTTATACATATGTTTCTTCATACTGTAAAACAAGAAATCATGCCCTGTATTTTAAAACAATGAAGCATGGCAGGTCAATTTTAAAGCAACGGAGGTACTAAAGAATTCAGCTGCTAAAGAAAATTCAATTTTAATCAAGTGATAAAGACCAAAACTTCCAGTCTACAACTCACTATGCTGGTAATTTTGGCATTAAAACCTTTAAATAAATTGAAAGAGAGGAGCATTTTATGTTTAAGAAGACATTTAGAGGCAAAAGAGGCTCCTGCCACTTCTTCATTTATGGTAAATGTGTTGCGAGCTAATTCAATGGGCCAAAATTTCCAGCAGTATTACAATAATGTGCACTATTACAGCAAAATGACTACAGAACACAGCATGAGAATAAAAGAAGGTAAGGTGAAACAAATTTGCATCTTCTAGTCATTTTTTCCTCTAATAAACTATTTCAAGTGTTTATTTCAGTTTAATTTTAAATGTCTAGAGAGACAGATACTTAATCTATTTTCTTGAGATTGTAATCCACTCTCTTACAAACCACTGAAAATCTTTCCTTGACATTCAGCCTGTATCTCAGAACAAAAGCAATCATCAGGTTTGTCTCGCAAGACTTCCCTTCATGTACCCTTAATGCCCTGTGACTGTTTATCCAAATAGCAAAGCAAGAGCCACCTCAGTACAAAGATGTTTCTAAAATAGAGTGTAAGTCTTGATTCTAAGAAAATAAATTACCTTATCCTTGTTTTACTATTTTGGTTTTCAGTTAAATTGTGGCACTTAACTAGGAACACAGTACTTTGTGGTAAATAGGGCCCCATTTGGCTCTTTCTCTAAAGAGAAATTTAAGAGCTGGAAAAGACTGATTTTGTTGAACTATGTAATACTCAGGGATAGATGATCTGATATAAAACTTTCTGTATGAATTAGCATGAGTGGAGCTCAACTAAGTTATGATCTGAGGATTTGGACCATTAATTTTAATATAGTCCTCTGTATGGGACAATCACCATTGATTAAACATTATCATTTTTATTATATAAATTCATCTGAATATGACTTTTATTGGACTTTCCTTAGCTACTTCTCTGAATGATTTTGCATTGTGAAAAGGAAAGTTTTTAGATGGAAATAGCATGACAATGATGAATATTTTTTTAACAACATAATTTTCTGGATGAAGGTCATAAGTACATGAAGACTACTATAGTCCTTTTTGGATAATAGCCAGTCAGGAAAGGCAGGAAATTCCCTGTGATATATCAACCTGAGAATATTCCAGAGAGATTATAAATAATTTATGACTCCTAGAAAACCTGAGAAGAAGAAATAATTTTCAGCCAGATGGGAATTAGACCCTGAATAAATAGTTATAGAGGATCAGTAGCTCAGAGTTGAGACTTCTGCATCTCTTGACATCACTTAGATCAAGTGATGAAGATCAAGTCCATGAACAATGGACTCACAATCCTTTTCTACTTTACCTCACTGGGCTTTCACTTTCCACATAACATTTTCTATTCACATACACAAAATCAACATATCACACATCCAGAAATAAGTCACCAGGGAATAAAGAACTTACAGCTGTGTCACATTTCTTCTTTACTCTAACATCTCAACAGATATCAAACATCTCTGGGCATGTGTCTGTTGAAGCTGCTGTGACAGACAACTTTCTGACCGGGTCTATAGATTGGCTATTATTGTCTGCAACACAGTGTAAGAAACGAACATGACTCAAAGGAGTCATGTTATTTTGATAAAACTGGGGGTTTTTTTTCCAGAATTTTTGTCAATATGACATTACGTGATTCTTCATTCTTGTATCTCAAGCTCAGCATTTAATACAGGCAGTAGAATACAGTTTGTGTGGTCCATAAAACATTGCAATATCAAAACAAAGCAGTACCATCTGTTTAACCTAATGCACAATCAGTAGTCTTAATTATTTCAGCAAGACCACTTGCTGTAGATGAGCACACCAAAAGCACAAGTTTTTGCAGTATAGGATAGTTATGAGGAAAAAATGTGTCATTGATGACTGAAGCTTCTGAGCTGCAATACAATATAGCCATAGCAACAGCAAGAAAGAGGGATTTGTTAGTGTAATTGGACTTACAGATAGTTTGATTCGTACAATCATTCTCAGTGCGCTGATTTCACTTTTCAGTCAATTATTAATACACTTTGTGAATCATAACTTACAAATTGCTTTAGAACATAATTAATTTTAACAGAGGAAAATCTTTTAAAATAAAAGCCTACAATAATCATTTTAACAAAACTGAAATTAAATGCTACTTTGAATCAAGCAATATATTTCATAAAATAAAAAATGCAAAACCTTTAGATTTTTCAAAAGGACTTTTTTTTCTGATGAAAATATTATTCATTAACAATTTCTGATCTCAACAAGGAACTAAAAGATGACTGAAACATATTAAAATTATGAAAATATAGAACTAATAAAAAACCAACCTAAAACATTGAACTTCCTTCAGAAACTTCAGTGAAAATAGTGTTCATTACTCATGAAACAGCCTTGGGAACAGCCTGCGTACTAATTATATTGACATATACTGTATATGCATATCCTTATGAATCTATACATATATGAAGGAAATGGACATTGCATCCATTGGAATGGAAAGGTCAACAGAATATTTCCGGATACTTACTGAAAGAAAGAGTGAATTGGCAGTTCTCAGATCCAAAGACTTTTTTCACTGATCAAATATGAACAAATTCATACAGGAACCCACCTCCAATAATGAAGAAGTGCCTACAGTGGATGAACAAAGAAGTGAACGAATGAACCTTTTTTGGCCATAACCTGCAAAAGGAATGTAGAGGCAGAAGAAAGGAAAAAACCAAGGATCCCGGTTTGTGATTTTGAAGACTGTACTTGAGGTAAGAACATGCAGTGAAGGTATTATTTTAATGACTGTAATTATGTGATTATGTATTTTTAAAAGAAGAAATCTGAAATACTTGCCATCTTTGGAAACTCAGGATCTATTGCTGCACACAGTATGCACAACAATATGCATACAGATGTTTAAAGCTGCTTAAAAACATAGTAAAATCTCAGTGATGTCAGAAGGTCAAAACAGTTATGCTCTAGTATAGATCAGTTGCTCTATGTTTAACAAAGCAATAATTATGGTAACCTTTGCAGCATGAAGTATAAAAAAAAAAAAAGGTAACAGGTTCTTGAAAGGTGTTTATAATGGGAATGTATTTTTATAGCTTACCATTTAAGGTATGCATATGAGTTATTGATATTATGGTTTTATAGCCAGATGGAAATTACCAGAAAATTTGATTTGTGAACCTCTAACAGTAAAAGCCACACAGTGCCTGAACTTTAAGTTTGACTTTGTAATATTAATGCCACCTGGAGAATTCCTACTTTTTAGCAAAGGTAATGTAGATTTTATCGTGATTTCAGCTGGAACAGTTGCCTTTCTTACTAGCAGCTGGCATAGCACCATGTTTTGGATTTGGGTTGAAAAAAAAGAGTTGGAAAAACACTGATGGTTCTGTTGCTAAGTGATTAAGAGCTCTTCTGCTCCACCACACATACTAGGTCAGGTATGCACAAAAACAGAGGAGGGGACACGGCTGAGACAGTTGACCCCAACTGTCCAAAGGGATATTCCGTGCCATATCACTTCATGCTCAGTATATAAGCTTGGGAGAAGAATGAAGGAGGGAGACATTCTGAGTGATGGTGTTTGTCTTCCCAAGTAATCATTATGCATGATGGAGCCCTGTTTTTCTGAAGATGGCTGATGGTAAGTTTTGAACGAATTCTTTGTCTTGCTTTGGTTCCAAGCACAGCTTTTTCTGTACTCATTAAACTGTCTTTATCACAACCCACAAGTTTTCTTATTTTTAGTCTTCTGATTCTCTCCCCTCTCCCAACAAGGGAAAGTGAGTGAGTGGTTGCATGATGCTTAGTTGCCAGCTAGGGTTAAACCATGACAGTTGAGAAAGGCTATTTTTTTCACAGCTATGATGAGAAAAAATACCAAATTTATTTCTTTAGAAAAGCCATGAACCTTAATTTCTGGTTACTCTAAGGACTACTTATCATGGCCTAGTTAAACCATTTCAAGTCCTATTTTCATTACAAGTGGCATATAAAAACATTCATTGTGAAAAAATAAAATACAAATTAATGATTTCTGTCACCTTCAATTTTTCACTATAATGCACAATTTCTCTCTAATTATTAGAGAAGGGCAGTTTTCCTAAACTTTCACAATATTGATAATCTCTTAAACTGAAAATAGGCCAGATGACATTTGACCATACTCCTCGTTTATCACGTAAAAAAATCTAAGATTAATTACCATTTGATTTTCGTCTATGTTATGGTCTACTTGAAATGTTAATTTTGAACATATGATCATTGTGAATCCCATCACCAGCACTTTTTTTTTGCTTATCAATTCTCATATGCCAAAATTCTTCAGCCATCTCTCTCTTAAATCTTTAAGAAGTAAAAGATTTGTTGGCTCAATCATACACCAAAATGCTGCATTATAAGTAATCTCAATGAATTTAGGTGAAAATTATACATGTCATCATGTATAAGGCATTAGTTATGTGTTCACTGAAAAAAGGACTCATCCATCCCACACAGTGAGCTGTGGCTCCTCTGTCCTGTGATATGCCACTGCCTACACCTCTGAATACAATACATGTCTCCAAAAGTATGCATGTATATCATATGTCAGTGTTTCACTAGTTCCAAGAATAAGGTTGCTTGTGTGTACTTTTTTTATAGCAATGCATTAGAAAATTATATTTATGAAAAATAAAAGTGAACTCATTTATTTTCATCTCCTTCAGTAGTGATGGTGCAGTTCATATGTGTATTGCAATATAATTTAATGACAACTAAAGCAGTTTAATGATGATCATCATTACAAAGCTTATGATCAAAAGGACAATTATGCTATAAAATCAGGTTGTACTTTTCATGTACTTATTTACCTTGATAACTAGAAATCTCTAATTTCTCTTAATTTTATATTTGGTCCTCCAGGCCAATGAATAGGATTTTCTGGCTCCTTGCAAAGCTGTGTTTCAATCAAATATTAGCACTTACTAGAGTAGCCAACATGATATTTAGGGGTAAGGAGGTCAAGGAATCCAGCCAACTGTAATCTTTGGTAAGTAAGCAGTAGCTAAAGAGTCACAGGAAAAAAAATAATGCATCACTTCAAGCTCTCCTAATTGCAACGGAGCAAAAAGTACAATTTTTGCTGATTGTACCGATCAAAATTCTGAGTCAATGGACATTTAAAGGATAGTCCTAAAAATATCACAGCAGGACTTTGGTCTAAATATAGTCTTAACCTTTGCATGTCCCTTCTTCAACTGATGGTAATATTAACTGGCAATCAACTTCAAGATACGGTTAAAGGAGAAAAAAGGATAAAAAGTCAGGAGCAGAGCAGTGTCTAAAAACTTTAAAGTTTCAATAAATAATTGATGAAAACAGAATTACTTGCCTTAAGGTCAATGGGTAGTAAGATTCCAAGGTAAATTAAGCCTAACCATCCACTTCTTAAACAACCAGTACATTATATGTTGTGTTTTAACATTCCTGACATATAAGAATGCTTTGATTTCCTGTCAGACTGACCCTATTATCTTACTAAGGTGACAATCAGGACAGGAATCACACAGCTTAATAAAGAAATTTTGTCCTCTTTCAAAAACAGATTGGTTGATAAGAAAGCTGTATTGAGTACACAGCACAGGACTGTGAGGCGGATTCTGTATGGTGGTGCTGATCAACCACTTAGATTTTCATCCTATTATTTCCCCCCAGGGAAAAGATAGATATGTACTGTTACATTTCTCCTGTTTTGCAAAGGACAGAAAGTTCCGTACACAGAGTATGATTTCCAAACAAAATATATTTCATTTAAGGACAATCAAGTTTTTTGGATGCAGTACCAGTTTATCAGAGCAACTTATGCCCATTAGAGTATACGTTTTTTTAACCTGGTGCCTAAATCAATATTGAGAATATGATTTCAGGAAAATATGGAAATAAGGGCTGCCATTATCTTTCACTTGCTGTGTCAGTTTCAAACTCGTTGTCTATTTTTTAAATTAAAACTGTATATTATTATAGTGTAAATATTCAGAGAATATTTTTGATCATAAATTCTTCAGGTTAATGCTGCCATTACTAACCTTCACTGTGACATAGAAGATTTTATCTTGGGGGTAGTGATATATATGCTTAATTTCAAGCATATGAACAGTAAAATTACAAGCTGCTAAGCTACATGAAAAGATCACTTGTATAGGGTTTATTCAGTCAAAAAAAACCATTCAAGTATTTTTAAGGAAAAAAAGATGCATCCTAGTTATCCCAAAAATACTGAGTGTTGCATTTGTATCCATTGAAATGTAGAAGATCTTCTGATTTTGAGGTGAGTTTTACTTTGCTTTAACTCAGCAACTTGCTGTCCCAGTCTTCTTTCCTATGGTAACTCCTTCCCATTTCAGAGTCATCTTTATTCTTTACAGCTTGTGTTTTCTCAGTAGAAATTCACAAGAAAATTCATATCATTTTTGTATATTTAGTAACTACGATAATTATTTTTAAAATAGGACATAGAATATACAGGGCTAATGCTTCAGCAGTTTACTTATGGCTGAACCTGAAATAATATCAACTACAGAAGGAGGTATGGAACAGTTAAACTGAACTTTATTATGGTTAGTGGATCACGTTATTAAATATATATTGTTAAAGAGACATATTTTTCAAATTCTTTTGACTGTTAGGTTGCAAGGCACACAATGAATATTAGTTTAATTGCATACCATGGGTTTGACCTAGACTTAGAATTGTTAACTGGAGTAACTGAACGCACAACTTCAGCACATTTAGTGTATGTATGGCTTCAAAATAGCAGAAAAAGAATGAACAAAATGATGGAACTGATTTTTCTGACTGGGCAATACCCATTCCCCTGCCCAACTCACATGAAAGCTACAGCTACAGAAATGTTTACTTGAAACTGCAGTTGTATACCTGATAGATGCTTCCTGCTCAGTTGAGCAGTTGGCTGAGGACAGGGATTTTAGGTAGAGGACTTTCTCTTGCCCTTTTGACACCCGAATGCATGGCTGCTTGAAAAATAATGTGAATAAGCTCATCTCTTAGGGAAACTCAGGAGCATCAGCTAACTAATTTTATGTGGAATACATGGTCTTAATTTTTAGCTTTGTGAAGAAAATTCAAGTATTCTTTCTAGGCAAGGTAGAAGATTAAGTAGCTGCAGTTTACCTTAACTTAGAAACACTAGTTTCTAAGGGATTTCATATAGAGGAAAACATACATGATATTACTGTGCGAGACGTACTCTTTCTGTGCATAAATTTCTTTCTTTCCTCAAAAGATGGGTATATAAGATTATCTAGGTGAATTTTTTCTCCTCAAAACTCCTTGATACCTATGGAAAAAATAAATTCATATTCTGACCAGCTGAAAAGAACATGAAATTCGTTCTTGTATGAGTAGGAATGAAATATTTAAATAAAATAAATTATGTACCTTGTTATCTTCACTTTTATTTGAAAATGAGCCATAATCACATTACTAATTTCAATACAGTAGGACAACACCTTGTCTTTGAGATCCATTTCTTTGAAAATTTTTCACAACAAGTATTTGGTCCAGATTGCACCAAATAATGCATACAGGTAAAGTTATCCTACAAAACCAGTCGGCTAACTGAAATGCTAACTCTTCTACATTATCTTTATGGCAGTCTGTCGTGGTTTCAGCCAAATTTACCAAAACCTGATTGACAGATGTTCCCCCCTCCCCCCTTNGAAGGGGAGTTGACCTGTTGATCCCTCGGCTTTTATATGGGGCATGATGCTGATGGGATGGAATACCCCTGTTGGTCAGTTCTGGGTCACCTGTCCTGTCCGCTTCTCCTTGCAGGTGGGACCCCTTACGCTTTTCCGTTTCCGACTCTCCAACGGCAAACGATGAAAATTATCTGACCTTGGTTCTTCCAGCAATAAGTCTAAACAAGGGCCTCTCTGCATACCATCCCTTGGTATAATCAGGTCTTATCACTGTGAGATGGAACAGTTCTGAACAATGTGCTGTTAATTTCAGAGTTTAGCTAGTCAGAAGAGGCCTAGCTAAGAAAGTAAAACTGTAAAACAGAAAATTGGTTCATTTTACCTCAAACCAGGACACAGTCATACACATATCACTTCAGGAAGAATTTAACTGAGAAACATCCCTGTTTGTTTATTTATTTAACCATTGGTTTTTGCACATTTTACTTCTGAAGTAAGCACAGATCAGTTCAGGAAATTACATGAATTAGCATGAGAAATTATTTTGAGAAAATATTTCTAGAACCACAAAGAATTTGTTCTGAAGATTCAAAGTAAGTGAAAGATTTCAATTTTTTGCATATTATGAAAAACATTTTTGTGCTTCATCATCACTATTTTCTTCATCTTCTGTGCAGAATATCCTAAGGAAAACGGTTGAAAATTTTGGTTGTTTTTCAAAACTTACTTAAAATAGCTGTGAAATAACTGTGAAAGGAACAAATCAGAGCAAGTTTCCTTTTCCTAGACTGCAAAACAAACTCCAATACCACACTATGCAGACTATAGACATTTGACACTAAGAAAGCTTTCTGGGGACAGAGTATGATAAAGTTACTTAATTACAAAGAAAATGATGGTATTAAGTATGCTATACAATGTTTTCTGTTATGATAATGATAATATTTTTTTCTCCTTTGAGGAAATAATACCTTAGGGTTTAATCTTACATATTATGGTTAGATAACTCTGATTTATGTTGAAATATGTAAACGTCTAAAAACCAAATGACTCTTAAAGTCCTTTAATAAAGTATGAAATTCCAATGCCGTAAGACAAGAATTCTGATGTTTACTTATGTAATTGAAGAATGTGTCATGTTCTATAAACACATTTGTTTTCCATCCATTTTCCTAGGATGGAGAAAAAAATAAATATTTCCCTAAGATGTGGCAGTTTTCTTCTGAAAAAGAAGGAAAACAAAGACTTCTACTCTTAGTACTCTGCTGATCTGATTGCTTATACTCAGTGCCTTTATGTTCTGTGTCAGTATATTTGGACTGCTTTACATTTAAATAAAAATTTTTAAACTGCCATAAAAAAACCCCAGAATTTGACAGGAAAGAGCAATAATATAATACATAAGATTCTGCCACTGCAAAAGCCATGACATATATTATACAGAACACTTGCTGTTCCAGTCCTTTGCTGTGGGAAATACCAGAGTTCTTATTGGAACTCTGAATGCCAGTGTCAGTTAATCTCATAATGCAGAGAAATATAAACAATATAGGTGAAATACTCACAGCACTATATCTGTGGGAAAAAGTAATATTGACTTCAAAAAAATCCCAGACTTTAAAACTGAAGGACAGGAGGACACAGATATATTAGGAGAAGGGTAAGGGATCATAAGCTGGGTCATTATGAAACTACCCACCTTCACATCTTTTTTTATATTCCTGTAAATAGAACACTTTTGAGCTCTGAATTTATCATTTATTTCTTGACTTCTCTCAATTTTAACACCATGAGAAATGGCTGATGTTCTCCTATTAAGCACATGATTAGCTTCTAAGAGGAGAGATTCATTACAAACCAACCTTATTGAGCTGAAGGGCACAGTAATTGAAAAGCATCTAATGGTGGCTTTTTCCGGAAGAAAGCAAACAAAAATTCAGTGGCAGAGTAATGAATTTTGGAGTGACCATGAGCTGCTAAATGAACACAGGTGGCTGTTTCCACAAGAAAGCTATTTGTAATAGACTTTAAATTAGCAGGAGGGAGATATAAGCTTTAAATACTTTCAAAATCTCACAAGTGTGAAAGACTTCATACATCACAACTGAAATAAAGGAAGGTGATTAATAATTGTCCTTTACCTAAATGAGTTGCCAGATGCACTGACTCTCAAGTGTGTGGGGAAAAAAAAATAATGTAAAGAGAATAATCTGAAAAAAAAACTAAACTAGATATTCCTGGTGCTCACGGTTCTTCCTGTTAGCCTTAGCAAGTTAAAAGTAAGTAATTCATCAAAGACTGCTTTGTATTAAGAGCTTGAGCAGGTATTCATAGACCTCTTTATGGAATTTTATTTTTCAAAGATGGTTGGGTTCACTGGTCTGTCTGGTTCAGCATCTCCAGCATAACATTCATGCAGTTACGCATAACAGCAACACAGAAGTACTAGTATTGACCTTAATTCACTTATCCCATATGTTTAAATAATTCCATTAATTCAGTTGTTAAATTTACATTTATTGTCTCAGTAAGGAGGCAAATGATACTGTCTTACTCCTTCTATTTTTTTAATACTATGATATTTAAGAGGGATTAGCTGCATTTATTCAGGTCCTTTGACTTCCTTCATCCTCTTAAAATACATTTGGAGAAAATTTCCCATACTCGTGTGGAAAAAGATTGGAGAAATTAAGCCTTCCAGTCAACAAATAGAAGCTGAACACATGCACAACCCATTGCTTTAGGGCAAGGCTGGGCAATGACTACAATGACAGGCAGGGATTCTTCAGTTAAAAGAATCATATAAGGAAAAGAGTGGTGTTACAGGAGAAGGTTTGTGGGCTTAATAAAAATTTGAAGACATGCTAACAAATTGGGTTGCACTCCCTAAAGCTCTGTTTTACTTTGTGAGTGTAGTCGTGACCATTTTCTGCATTTGCCCCACTGGAAAAGTCTAGTCCAAAGGTGTTGATAGGAAAGCAATGGCTATAATGATACTAAATTACTATGATAGCTTTCTTACCACCAGGCACAGAGAAAAATCTTTGCCTCAGTTCTTATTTCTGAAAATTCTCAACAAACACTGAAAAATAGCTTGTACCTAATTTTTCTTTTCTTTGGGACTATCTAACCATAGCTTTAAATTTCGAAGTAGTTTTTTGCACTTTCAAAACCAGAAATGTTGTGATAAACATATATAACCCTCCACTTTATTTTTCCTACTCATTCAGATACTTGGTGTTTTCTTAGTGAAGTACCAGATTACTCTAAGGAAAAAAGATTAATTTGGCATATTGTTGAAATTTTAAACACATATACATAAATATGTATTTCTTACTTTTTCTATCTCCCCTCATAATGAAACTTTTAATACTTCATAGCTCATATGTGCATTAATTACACTAAATGAGTCAGTTAGGTAAAATTACTTGATTCATGGTGGGCTTAAAATGTATGACTTTTTCTTTTGTTTTCCAGTTTTATGATATCCACGTTTCTCCAGCTGTGATTTTATTTGGCAGGTGTCATCTTATGCATCCTGAGTGATATTGCTTAATCAAAGAAATTTGTTGTCAAGTCAAAACTTCCACCTGCTAGCTATATTTTTAGCTTATTTCCTTAGCAGGCTCTAAAACATTTTAAATTAGACTATGAAAATAGTATATGGGAAAAGTAGTGCTCATATTTTACAAAACGTTAATACTAAAAATATCTATTAGCAACCAATAAATTTCATGACAGTTTTCAAACTGATATATATACTTTTTCAGAAATAGACTGTCAAGGTGTTTGTTTGGATTAGTAAAAGGTGTTCAGTTGAGCTTGAAATATTTGCAATGAAAGAAGAGAAACACTAATTTTTTACATTAATAGAATTACCAAGGACTTCCATCTTAATTTAGTTAAACATACCTCTTATTATCTGTCCTTATATGTTTGATGTTTCAGTAATATTAGTGTAAACATGAGGCTGGACTGAATGTTAGTTTTTTAAATTTTTTTCAATGTTTACATGACACAGACCTAGACTCAGTTTTAAGTATCTCTATTCTGGGAGAAAAAGCCTAGATAAAAAGTAATTACCAAAGTTAAGAAGCAGACAGGTATTTTTAATCACTTCAGAATAAGTTTTAAGATCTCTTATAACCTAGGTTACCTGTTTATACAGCGTTCCTTTCAGTTGGAAAGAAGTGGTATGAATATGTGAGTGTTTATTTTGCCAAAGTAGTTTTGCCCTTGGTATCACTTTGGATTTTTTCGGAGCAATAGAAGTATTCAATTAATTCTTTACTGGGATGTTGATATTACTGGTCAACAGGCTATTGACTTAATCACAGTAATTGAATGATTTCTATTAAAACTTGCCTACTGTGCATTTAAGTGGATTATCATGAAAAAGGCATAAATCACTCAATATCCAGAATAAGGGTATGCATTCCTTGAGCTGTCACAACACCATTGTATTTTATATTTGCTCTTTATTTTAATACAAATTCATCCACATGTGTTGACAAATAATTTAAAACATTATTGATGTGTGTTCTCATTCTGCAAACAATATGTGTTTTTCGTGTGTTTGCTGGAGCCAAATGCCTTCCCAAACTTTAATATATTCATGAGGTAAAAAAAAAAAAGCACAAACCAATGCAAAACAAATTCTATATGGTCTATGCGTTCCATTAAACACACCAGAATGAAAATACAAACATGAAAAAAATGCAAAAATCCACTTCTCCCAAGTGCAAATTAGGGCACTTAGAGCACTCATATTAATCAAAATCATCTTCAGAATTTCACATTTTCAGCTATATAAACATAAAAATTCAAGTTCTGATTAGCAGAGACATGTCTTCAGATGCTTCAGCAGCAGATGAGACCCATTCTTCACTGTATGAAAACTGTACTAGCAAAGTGAGCAGATAGTATGAGAGAAGGTGACAACAGGAGAGCACTGTAGTGAATACCAGATTCCTGCAGATAGTAATTTCAGGGTAGACAAAGAGCTGAAATAATTAGAAAGATGAAACGAGGACAACAAGACTGTTAATGATTTTTTTTCAGTTGATTAGAACACTTGACCAGAGTCATAGAACATATTTGTTAAACATAAGTTTGCTTATATAGTGAAGTATTGAAGACTTTAATCTCCTCAAGTTTAGTTAGTTAGGTAGTCAGCTAAGGTGAACTTAGTTAGTTAGGTAGTCAACTAAGGTGAACTTAGTTCACCTTGCCAGGAGGAAGAGGGGGAAGACCCTGAGAACCTTAACATTTTTTCTCTACAAACTGATTTGGGGAAAACAAATAAACAAACAAAAAACAAGGCAACTGCTTTGGCTTTCTCACTACCTTTGTGAGATTTAGAAAAGAACAAATAAAGATAATTCGCTGAAACTATTTTGGTGTTTAAACCACACCTTGTTTCTTAAAAACTGACTTGAATCTTTCTTTTAGTTAACTGAAATAAAACCTTAGCATTCAAGGCCAAAGCTGTTCCCAAATACCTGGGCAGATTTTGACTGAAGTCTATTTAACTTTATACAGTTCACAAATCTGATGTAACATCCAAAAAACTGATTGAATTTATAGGAGTAGTACAGCAATGTAAGAAAATTGGTCTTGGGCTCAACTGCCAGCTAAAGAACAAATTTCTCTCTCATATTTGACTTCATCCTTTATTCACAAGACTCCCCAGTTAAGCTAAGAAAAATGTAATGAGAGAAGCAACATGAATACACAGAGATAGGACCTCAAGGATTACAATCTGTGATCCCCTTGGAGAGAGAAAAAAGGCAGATGTGAGTAAGACACTGATAATTTAGGTAATGAGCATACACTTGTGTCCAATTTCTGTTGTTGTCCATTACCTGCTATTATTAAATACTAACTGCTTATCATTGGGACGTCACTGGTAAAAAACAGCAGGGTGCAGACAGAAGCTTGGAACTAAAATGAGGTATACAGAAGGCAGACAGGATGTGTGAGTTACTGGCAGTCACTATATGCTACCAGTTTTATGCATAACGCAGATTTTAGGAAAGTTCTAGAGAAATACAGCATCAGTAAACATTATCAGGTGGGATAATTTTGAGGTGGAAAATTTAACTTGTACTGCAAATTATTGATTTACTAATAAGTTATTAATTTAATTAATGGCATGCAATTAGCTAAATTAAATGTATTTATTAAATTAAATAAATGTTAAAGCACTTGCTTTTTCTCTTCTCTGATCCTCACAAGCTTGCAGACACACATACCTTTAGTCTAAGTGAAAATAATTGTTCTTGTCAGCTGATTAATACCCAATCCAGAAGTCACCCTTTCTAATATTAGATCCATTCAAAAAAACTTTTAAAAATTCTCTGTGTGAAAACCCAAGTGTACCTTCTCTTTCATTTCTGTCTTTGGGGCTTCTCTGTTTCATCCTAGCTATTTTGCCACAGGCAACAGTCACATACATTCCACAGGGGTCTAGCTTTCCCAGTAGCAGTAAAATGGTGTAGGTGGTACAGGAGACTCTCCCATCTTCTGTAATTAAAATTAATTCTCCTTCAGATCACTCTTGCCAAGAGGACCCTGTAAATACTCATCTCATGCAGTGAGGAAAAGCAAGATGTTCTCATCAGTCTTCAGTCTTTCTGCCTTAAGAGATCATATTGTGTGGGGGTGTTGGGACCTCTGGGAAAGCATAAGAAAGGGCAAAATGTCACCCACCTAGGAGTGAGCAGAAAAGTATGAGAAACAGCCCTTTGAGCACAAAAGTGAGAGCAAGAGGAAGGGGAGGAGATGGTCCTTGTGCTGGAGCAGAGATTCCCCTGCAGCTTCCAGGGATACCACAGTGGAGCAGGTATTTCTGTGCAGCCTGTGGAGAGGAGCACAACGGAGCAGATATCCACATTGTAGCCCAGGGATGACTCTAGGCCAAAGCAGATGCACGTTCTCTGAAGGAACTGAGGCCTGTGGGGAGTGCCCACAGTGGGGCAGGTTTATCCTGAAGGACTACAGCCCATGGAGAGTCCACACTGGAGCAGGGGAAAGGTATGAAGAAGGAGCTACAGAGAGGAGATGTCATGGCCTCACCACAGCCTCTCATTCTACATCCCCCTATGCTGTTCAGGGTAGGGGGAAGCAGAGAAGTCAGGAATGAAGAAGACAAGTTGAGTCTGGGAAATGGTGGGGAAAGTGTTTTTGTTTCTCACCATCCAACTCTATTTTAATTGGCAATAAATTTAATTGATCTTCCCCAAGTCAAGTCTGTTTTACCAGTGACAGTAATTGGTAAATGATATCCCCAACTTTATCTTGAGCCATGTGCTTTTCATCTTATTTTCCCCTCTGTTCCATTGAGCATGGGGAGTGAGAGTGGCTGGGTGGGCACCTGGCATCCAGCCAAGGTCAACCCACACCACAGAGATGTGAGAGGCAAAAAAATGTGCTGCGCACATACACTGCAATGTCCCTACCAGAACACAGCACTTGGTGCAGTTTGGCTAAGAAGTATTTTAAAAAATCTTTCTTTCAAATATTAGATACTTGCCTTTGTAATACATATATGTTGAAGGCTGTTATATATTACAATGGCTCATTCTGTTTTATAAAATATAAAAGTAGTATATATAAAGACAAATTGTGCAGCTGATGTACTTGATTGATGTAGTTGGTGTAATTAAAAGGTATAATATTTAAAGTTTTAAAACAGGTTATCGACATAAATCCAGTGAATACTTAGCTTTGGTGTTCTTTGTTCCCCAATCACATATTCTCTCTCTGCGTGTGTTTATCATCTATACTATCAAAACACTACAGTTTCAATGAACTGAAATGGCACTGCATCCATGGTTTGTCATGGTAATGAACACATTATACCTTAAAAGCACATAGTTTGCATTGTCTGGTGATAAGTTGGAAAGTGTACTATTTGAGGAATATTGAGATGTCAGTATATGGTGTCTTCCCTCTGCCCAATTTATTTCTGCTGATTACAAAACTGGTCAATAGTACTTCATAAAAATACCAATCTCTAAAGATGAGGCGCTCCATATCATAACTTTTTGAAGGAAGATAACTAAAAAATGAATGTATATAGAGGCAAATTTTTCAGTGGTTTATTCAGTCTTCATATTTTAATTCATGCTGTTCTCTTACTATTTAGGTTATTTCATGAAATTTCTTTCTAGCTTCTAGTCTTTTATACTAATCAAATACATTGATAAAGTTATGAATAGAGAAACGGCTAACTTCAGGTGTTCAAGAAAAACTCTTTTGTCTTATATAGGAACATACAGTATGTGTGAGTCTAACAGTGTGAAATTTTTCACGTTCCTGGAATATCTAGTTTTTTTAAGAAATTGAATCATGAGGCCTAGTGTTCAAAGGTGCATGATAAATTAATTTATTTTGTGACTTCCATGGAAAATGGTATACAATTTTAACACATAAATACTGTATGGGTCTCCCCATTATGTTGAAGGAGACATAAAGGTTACCAATTGTCACTGATACTCATCTGCATTAGTTAATAAGTATTAAAAAATATGATTGCAGTTGTTTGATGACACATGGCAGCTGTCAGGCAGTTAAGACTGTTACTGTACCATTTGATGTCTATCCTGTTCTTATGATCAGTGCTCCTGTCACAACATAGGGAGAACTGATGAGGTCTTCATTTCCTTCCTGAATTGCCAAACTTTTCAGATTGGCAGAATAAAGTAAACCAACTCCCATGTCCATTAGAGTGGAGACTGAATAGGAGGTCCAGTAGCAAGTTTTTGAGTTTTTAACTGCCTCCATATGCTTGTGAGATTGCTGTGATCTTAAGCTAGATATACATATATATATATATATATTCTCACATGGAGGAGTTAACTGCAGTATCTTGGACACTGTGATATGGTGATCTCACATAAACATTTTTTGTTGATCATTTGTCAGTTTGCAAACTAATTTTTAATGGTCTGGTCCTGGAAGACATTGAACATATTAACTTCCTTGTAAATCTAATTCTTAGCATCTGCTTGATTCTCTTTTCTAAGTAACCATCCACCAAACATCTGAGAGAAAACCATAGTAAAGAAAGTGATGATAATGAAACAGCTTCCCTCTTGGAAATGTTATAACAGCATTTGGCCTGACAGTCACTGGATAACCTCATTATCCGTAACCTGCCATTTTTCTTATAGCAAAAGATCACAGACACATCCTGAGAATGTGAATACTCAGTGAATACTGATTTTTGGCTCTGTGGTGTTCTGAACAAAGACAGCATGTAGGGGAGTTCTCACTTTCTTTTGGTCAGCAAAACAGATTTGCGTCTGAGGGACAGGTGACTGGAATAACCTTGCCATTACTTTGTTAGGTCTTGGTCACCACTTTTGTTCCAGGAGTTCTGTTCATTAAGAGTACATGAGAATTCAGGATCAATGATTATTCCTTTCCCCAAAACCCCAGACCAACAAAGACTTAGACACTTCCTTATGGAGAAGAAATGTGTTAAAACCTCTTACAGCAGCCTCTGACAGAATGTTGTTGTGGTCTTATAGTGCTGAGGATTTGTAAGTGGGGTTCAAATGATATTCTTGTCATCAAGAAATCATGCAGTAAACTGCGTGTTAACGTCCAAAACTCAGATTTTAGAGTGCTGAGTATGCTAACTTCTGTAAGAGGCTTGGCATCTGATAAATTAACAGATTCTTTATGCACAAGTTCTCCCCTACAAATGCAGGAAAAAGGAAGTAGAGCGTCAAAGAATCATTCATGTTCTGGTTCTTATTCCATCATTGTAGCACAACCCATCCTTGGCCATCAAGGATGCATTATGTTCACTCAGTGGTTGGTTTAGTTTCAAAATACAGGTTTTCCTTTTTACTTAGGAAAAAATGGTGCAGTCTGTACCACTGCAACTCGAGAAGACAAAAGGACCAGGAAGAATATCAGCACTGACATTGTAGATGCAAAGAGTCAGTGTTATAATTGTTGACAATGTCTAATTACTGACAACACCTACAGCTGTTATATCTTTATTAGGTCTTCTTCCATCTTTGACATAGTTAAGTACATAATCTGAATCATCTTTGATAAGGGTAAAATTTAGCCTAATATTTTTTCTAAAAGCAAAAACCTCAGAAATATTAATTTATATCTGTTTTTTAATTGGAGAGACAAATAAAATCTTACAGAAGCTGAAAGTATCACATTTATAAACATCTCCAGTATATATTTTTTCTGTGGAAATTACCCTCCAGAGGTTGATATTTCATCAGTACAAAATAGAGACATATGTACAGATTTTCTGTTTGTCTATTGCACTAACAGGAAATTCAATTTTAAAAAATTGCAGCAGATAAAATTGCAGTGAAGAGAGAACAGTAGCCATAAAACTACCACTAGTGTTTGGTCAGATGATGGGGGGGGAAGCATGTCTAAAATAGTATTCAAATAAAATTCTTTTTTATAAAGTTATCCAATTTCTCCAGAATCACACATTATGTGTTTCACACCATTTGTCACATAGTTCTGGGAACAACTTGTACCTAGCCCTCACTGACGCTTTGCATTATTATAATTCCACTTGCATGTCATTAGGCAGAAAGCAACCCTGTGTATATGTTGTTGTCTGGAAGACATAGAAGGGGAAACAAAGAATGTTTTTTTCTTGACAACTTCAAATATCATATACTCACAAAGAATATGTGTGCTTCTTTGTTAAATTCTAGCAAAAAGAATAGAATTAAGCCAAAGTCAAATATTGAGCCCTCTGGGTCAATATCCTTTACAGACACTTAAAGACCTGTACTTTTGTATATTAGCTGTCAACAGGAAACATTTGCATAGCCTTTTGTTAGTCTAGTCGCCTACCCAGCCAGGAACTACTCTTTAATTATGAGAATAGTTAAAAGGAAATTTATATATTAAATTCTCTGCAGCACCAAGATTTTAGTTTGTGGAGTAATCAGCTTGCTGGCAAGCAAATTCTTAATAGCTGCTACTTCAGGACATGTCACTGTAGATTAATAGTGAGGTTTACTTCATCAGAGTCTTCAAAGTTGTGCATTAAGTAAATCCACACAAATGCTTTCTATCTGTGAGCAGAAACAAACTTTAGAGTTTTAACTGGTCCTGTTGGCTTCAGTGACAAGGAGTACATTAAAAAGTCAGGCTGGAACCCATGGATTTTCTGAATAAAGTACAACAGCTTTAAATATCAGAAGGAAAGAAAACATAGAAACCCATAAATAATAATAAAATGCAAATAGATTAAAAGTGGATTTTTACAGTGAGTGGAAATACATTTTTCCCTTGCACAGGACAATATGGATTTTGGTGTTTGTTGGGGAATATCTCACAGTGACAGAGTATACTAAACAAACATATCATCCAATTGTACACCTCACTCTGCAAGCCACATGTACATACAGAAATTAATTATTTTACTAAAAGCTGCTAAAATGTGAAAGAGCAGCAGTAAGGGCAGAAACACAGGGTAACTACATTAGCAGGCAGAATCTCAGAAAGAAATTGACAGCAAGATGGGTCGGGGGGTATAGAAATGATAAAAAACTATATAATAATTATTTGCAACTCTTGTTGCCTTGTAAAAAGCATATATATATATATATGTTGTAAAAGAACATTTATCAGATTTCCTCATCACAAGTCATGTCATCACTGAGTCTATGCTAAAAGTACAGAGTTCTTCAGTATGATAACTCTTGTTTTGCAAGCAAAGAAAATACTGAGATTTCTGCCTTTTTAAGGCAAAGATCAATTTGATAAATTTAACCATACAGCCACTAATTTCCAAGATTCTGGCCTGTAATTTAAAAAAAAAAAAAGAAAAAAAAAAGAAAAAAAAGAAAAACAAACAAAAAACTACAAATCATCAACAACAACAAATGACAGAAAAAACAAAACAGCACAATCCTCGTTCTTCCAGGTAGGGACCCAAAACTTTTACTGCTTTGTGTATATGCCAAACATATCAATGGCTTCCTGTCAAGTAAAATATTTTACTTACTGATAGAATTTACTATTGCTGCAGTGGTAGTCTGTTGGACTTTTATATGAGGATTAGATTATTTTTTATTTGATCACACTGTGCTGTTGCTTTTATTTAGTGGGTTGGGGGTTTTTTTTCACCAAAAAGCTTCTCAAAAGCCAACTGAGTAGTATAAATACCATAATAATAAATTACTGTTATTGAGATGTGTTTTATAGCAGGCAGAAATGACACATCTAATGCAGATGTGTATCATTACAATGATATCCTACACTGGTTATTAAGGGCCAATTTGTACTGAAAAATAAAGGAGATCACCATTTTTCTTAATAACTGCTTGTACGTTGCATAAATTGTATACTAAAAAGGAAGCCCCACTGAGCTAGAAACTGTATTGAAAGTACACAGAACTTCTACAAGGACTGGGCATAATCACAGGTTTAAAGAGTATTCAACATTGCATTGTCCCAGCTGACAGACTATTTTGCTCCCTCAATTTCATTATTTTTTTCAGACTTCTTTCAAGATTGTCAGCTAACTCACAAGCAGAAAAGTATTATACACTGTATTATTTTTAGCACTTGCTTGACTCTTTATCTACTCCCAGTTCTAAACTATCACAATTCTGAGTTTATTTGAATTTACCTATATAGTTGCAGCTCTTCACCTTTCATAGAAGACTTGCAAGAATTACATTAAAGAATTTGTTACCCCCACCCTACATCAATATTCCTTCTCTCATTACCTTTGGAATTTCACTTACCCTTTTTTCTTTTTCCAAATGTTCACATTTTGCTCTTACTGCCCTGGTGAGCACTGCAGATTTATCACATTCCTGGATTCTAGGAAGCACTGATAGAAGTGTGTGCAAACATACATGGAATACCAGAGAGACAAGTTCTCACTCAGGAAGCTCCAAAAGGAGAACATACTAGGATTAAGTAACAGGAACTGGCTTTCCAGAAAACTACTGCTAACAAAAGATTTATTGTTCTAATCCAGTTTTAAAAATCCTGAGATGGGCATAAACTAGTTGTTTGTACTATTTTGGTAAACAGAGGTCACCAAAATCTGCCTGTTGAGACTGCAGACTAAAATATACATCTTATTAATTCTAGGGGAAAAATGAAAGAGGGAGGTCTTTAACAGTCACACAAGAATAGACATGTTGAAAGGAATATTTATAATTGGCCTCAGGGTTGAGGTTCATACATCAGAGAATAATTAAATTTCATTGTTAAAATATGTAACAGTCCCCGAGCTATTAAATTAATTAACTTTAGGAACATTATTGAGTCAGAATTTATAATCAAATAGACAGATGACATTTTAGAAGCCTCTGTAGGCACTACAAAGTTTGGTTATATTTATGAGGAATCTGATGATTTAATGATTGGCCAGCATCTTTAACAACTAGTTGACGATCTGACAATACTGACTCATTCTTCATTTTGTTAAATATGAACAACTCTGAGGATATATTTTCTTGATATTTTTTATTTTTAATAAGTTTCAACATATTGTGTAAAATTACAATAAAAATGTTTTTCAGCACAACATTTTTACTAAATTGCGAGAAGCTGGGGCAATACAGGCATATGACTCAAGAAACCTAGACTTTTGCAGTTATTTTTCTAAGATGATGACAAAATAAGGTTGTAGGTTGTGTTTTAGAGAACGGTTGAAAATATAAGGAGAAGCAAGAAAAATTGTCATAGGCAGGGAGAAGGAATCAATGTTTTACTTGTTTTGTTGTGACTGGCCAAGAAATAAAATCAGATAAGTTTGAGCAATTCTAGAAAGAAAAATTAACTAAAGTTTTGATCTACTTTGTTTAAATAGCTTTCGTATCCTCTTACTGTTGTGGATCTTCAGTAGCAATTAGATAATATAAGTGGCCACTCTGGAACATCTCATTACATAACTTAACCATTGCTTCTTACAAATATCATCTATTCCAATTGTATCATTTTTAAACAGTTGTATGATATCTTATTCTGAAAGTACCTCACTAATTTCAATCCAATATAAATAAAAATGGTACTTTAAGAATCAGAAACCATATCCTGTTCTTTTCTTTCAATGAATATTGCTTTATAAATGCCATTATGAATCCCATTTTTTCCAAGAACCTTTTTAGTTATCTACTCTTACAAAATACTTTTATATAAATCTGCCCAGCTGAAACACTAAAAACTCTTGCAAAGTGTATAGCTAATAAACAACTTGATCCTATCATAAACATAGAGTTCTGCAAAATATGCAATAGACAAACAAGGAAAGCATTAAAATATTAGGGAGGGAGAATACAATTTTTTTACTTCCTTCATACAGTAATTTGTATTTATAGATTACTGTAAAATTCATTGATTTCATTTATGGAATCACACATTTCAAGTACCTTTTGAACAGAGAAAAGAAATCTTCATTGAATGACCTTTAATGCACACAGCAGTTTTTCCCCAAATACGAGGAAATCTCTGTATTTATAATGGTATTGTTAAACAGTTTTAGTGATAGATGGAACTTCCAATTAGACAGTGTGAAGCCATTGTATCTCAGAAGGCTGAATTTTAATGTTCGTTTTGTACAGCGTAGAGAAGCTTCCCTTTTGTTTAGAGTTTTAAACTCTTAGAATGTCGAGTGAAATAAGCCAAGCAACATGAGTTTTGAGAAGTCTTAAGACTGAAATATTCAGAGTTCCTGCAAAGGATTGATTTTGTCATTATTTTCAGTTTAAGCATTTCTGTTGTTATTGCAAGAGGAGGTCAACAAAATAAACTTCTCCAGACAAAGGATCAAATGATAGTTTATTCTTCCCCTCTGGAAAAGATTATCAGAATTTTATTTTTGATAAATAAGTGGCAAAAATTTTGTACAAACATTTTGTACATACAAAGAATGTTTAGTTTTTGTTTTTAATTTTCTTTTTAACTCACATTAATTTTTTCAAGGACAGTACTTGGGAGTTGTTCAGTCAAGGTATGAAACATCTAAAAAATGGAAGATGGTCATGTCAATCCATGTTTAACTGCTGAAGATCACAGTAAAAAAATCTGTCTTTTAAAAGATGTGAGTGGTAAGATGCATGCATACTATCAATTAAAAAAAAAAAGTGATAAAGAAAAGCAAAGAAATATTTATCCTTATGAAAAAATATTAAATCAGATTTCAGTGAATTCACACTGATTAATTACGTGAACATGCAACTCATCACACAAAAAGCTGGATACATATACTTAATGAAAAAAAATCAATTTTTTAGCAAAAGTACGGTGTATGATTCTTTCTTAATATCACACGTATCTTGTCTCTTCAGTAACTTACACAGGTATATTTAGAATAGAAATTCTTTCTTAATTCCCCTAGGAATCACTGAAATGGAAATAATAAAAAGTGTTACTTTTACTGTGCTAGAGGGGAAAAAAGGCTTTGGTTTGCCAAAGGCACTGATATTTCAGCTTTAACTTCATTACAAAATGACGTTTGGAAAAAACAGAATCAGCTTGTTGAAAATTCTATTACTTTTCCATTATTTTCAAAAGAAAAATGTGCAGGATCATAGTTCTTTTATTCTAAATAATAATTATTAATAATAAAAATTATACTTATATAATGTTGCTGTAACACATTGCAAGATGAGTATTTTTGTCATTACCTGAGCAGATTTTATACTGACTAATTTTTAAAAGACGCAAAACTAGTATGTCTTACAAACACTGTTTGGGTACATATGTCCAAATAATCATACAAAACACATTTCTTGAACTGGGCTGTGAGATGCTGGTAAGCATCAATACTGAAGAGAGGAGAGAAGCACTGAAAAGAATGCTGATATAGTGTAAAAGCTTAAATTATGTTTTTAAACCACCTGAGATGATAAGGTTTAGGTGAGGAGGGAACTTTGAGTTTAAGAGGTGACTGAAATCATTCTCACTGCAAATCTATGCAAGGGATAGAGGTACATAATCTAGGAAATTCCTACTTAAATTTCATCGTTACTTCATAGAAAAAATAAAAAAAAAACCTTGTGAGATTGCTACCTCCAAAATATGATCATATTTGTCCATAAGAAATGAAATAGCAGGACATTAATAGAAATTTCACGAGGATTTAGCGAGTTGATTTGATTTGGCTTTGTAAGACAGATTTTCCTTTTGGCTAAACAAGGCAAAATGATTTTTTTTCATTAAATCTGTCTAATGTGCTCATTAACAGAACCAAAGCCAAATTCTGCACAAGATAATTGGTTTAGAAATATTTCTCACATGTTTAAAGTTATATTATCAATACGACAATTGGATTGAGGTTGCATCTGAATTGTGAACATATTAGGAAAGTCTTTCCTTTTTACTGGCTTCAAGAAAAGAACTATTTCTCATATGCAAATGAGGGTAACTGCACTGAAATCAACACAGTAAAATCCTCACATTCAAAAACCAGTGCAGCTGACAAAAGAAGAAAGATATTGCAGTCAGACAAAAGTATAGGTTGAAGAGCCTGAGTTAAAAAGCAGTATATCTTTCCAATCATGGGACTGACTAAGACACTAAAATAGAGAGCCACCTTCACAAAGAAAATAAAGATTCTGGTTATTGATTTGAAATGCTTTTTCTTTTGGACAAGACACCTGACAATGAAAATATGGAATATTGTCTATGTCAGGCAGGAAGGAGCTCAGACAGCTGAGCGTGAACCTATACACCGAGCCATTATGCAGCAACTTCTATCCCCTTCCTCCCAAAATGCATACACATACAAAGCATTTCAGAAATGGATTTCAAAACTGACTCAGGTTCAAAATAGCTCTTGCAAACAGCTCTTCCCAAACACCTCACTCCTTTAAAGTGAAGAAAAGAAGAAAGAGAAGATTTTACAAAGTATTTTCAGTATCCTGGAGAACAAGAAACACAAGTATGGGAAAAAGGACTACAGAAGACCTTGAATAGCATAGTTTAAAAAAAAAAAAAAGACAAAAATCTTTTATTGAGTAGGAGAAAAAATGTGCACAGATGACGAGTATGATGTGAAAGGGAAAGAAGATTTACCATTCTAAATAGCCAGCATTCCACTTTACATAAATCCACATTCATAGATAATGTAATAGGAAGCACATAACTCTATAAAATTATCCATTCCTTTAATATTTCACCAGCTAATGCCTCAGCTGTATTGAAAGTAAGCATCTTGAACATTTTCACAGTTTCCTCCCAGTCAACATCTAGTTTTAAATTTTATTAGCTGCACAACAAGCTGAAAGTTATCACTCTGTGGAAAAGAATCTGCTCTTCTCAAAGCTTCTTCATTGCTGTTGACTACTGGTGTTCAGAAAAAAAATAGGATCTAGGTTGTTTTTTCAGAATCTTTGACAACATATTTGAGTGACATGACATGTAAGCTCAGTTTTAAACATTTTTTTTCACACTAATGTTCTTTCTTTTCTTCACCTTTCTGTGGTCTGCAGGAGTGACAGGTATGAAAGAAAAAGAACAGTGTGCACTGGCAGCCCAGAAAGCCAACTGTATTCTGGCCTGCATCAAAAGAAGCGTGACCAGCAGGTCACGGGAGGAGGTTCTCCCCCTCTATTCTGTGCTCATGAGACCCCACCTGGAGTACTGTGTCCAACTCTGGAGCCCTCAACTTAGAAAGGACTTAGAATTGTTGGAATGGGTCCAGCGGAGGGCCATGAAGATGATTAGAAGGATGGAACACCTCTCCTATGAGGACAGACTGAGACAACTGGGGCTGTTCTGTCTGGAGAAGGATCCAGGGAGACCTTAGAGCAGCCTTCCAGGATCTGAAGGGAGCCTACAGGAGAGCAGGAGAGGGACTCTTTGTCAGGAAGTTTAGTGATAGGACAAGGGGTAATGGTTTTAAACCAGAAGAAGGGAAATTTAGATTGGATATTAGAAAGAAATTCTTTCCTGTGAGGGTGGTGAGGCACTGGAACAGGTTGCCCAGAGAAGCTGTGGATGCCCCATCCCTGGAAGTATTTAAGGCCAGGCTGGATGGTGCTTTGAGCAACCTGGTCTAGTGGGAGGTGTCCCTGCCCATGGCAGCGGGGTTGGAACTTGATGATCCTGTGGGTCCCTTCCAACTCTAACCATTCTACGATTCTGTGATTCTAAAAGTATTAGCTCAAACAGAATTTTCGGAGACATTGTGGCAATGATCAAAAATAAAACTTTATTGCAGGTGAATTTGTAATGCTGCATTTCATTTCAGTGCAAATGAAACTTTTTTTTTACCTACCAAGTCAAATTATTCCAGTCATTTTTTGTTACCTAAACTTTTTCTTCAAAAAAAAGAAACACTACCACCCATCTCATATAAATATGGGTTAATTTCAAACCATAAGATCACTTTGAAAGAAAATGTTCTGACTTTCCAGAAACCATAATCTATAAAATGGCAAATGCAACATTGTAAATTCTCTTCAGTGATCCTTTTTTTTTAATTGGAATTACTTTTCAAATCTAACCCAGCACTGAAAATAATTTTTAATGTCAATGTTTTGTCTTTCAGGAACTGATTGTTCTCTTTCTCTTGATCCACTCCCCCAAATAATCTAACTACCATCAGTGACCAATATTTTTGTGAGAAAATTTTGTAAATTCATTGTCAAACATTAGGCAACGAATGCCAAGAAAACATGTGGGACACATCCCTAGAAGACAATAAAAGTGCATCACAGAAATAACTGAATCTGTTTGGCCAGTCTGGTAAATCCATATGTCACGGAGCATCCTAAACAGGTCAGCTAAAGACCGTGAGCACTAGTCTACTACAACCACTAACCCACTCGGAACAGTGCTGGGTCAGAGCTAATATAAGTCCATCCATTAAAGCAGCCTGGGTGTCTACTGTGTAGACTGGCACTAGTCACAGGGATCTGGATGGATCTAAGATGTCATTGCCAGATCTTTAGCTTCATCAATATAGCTCTTAAATTTTTACGGCAAATCATTTATTAATCTGAGATTTATCTTTGCACAAGAAGCATCACAGTTTTCTGGAAATGACTCAATAATACTCATTCTTCATAAGCATATTGCTAAGAATTTTCTATTCATTGTAGAAAATGAATGTTGTTACTTCATTATTCTGAGTTTGCTATCATCACACCTAATCTCTTTAATGGGCCTAGTCATGTTTGGAAATGTTAATTTCTCTTTCCTGGATATTACTTAAAATCTATCAAAAGTAGGTCATCATTGATGCAAAATCCCTTCTAATAACTTTGATATCTTCATGATAATCTGATTCTCAAAAAGCAAATTTTGTCTCTGAAAGTATACTCATTTTAAAATCCCCTAAAATTAGATGCCCACAGTCATTGGTGAGTACAGACTTACATTGTTCAAACAGTAAAGTTTGCGACACTGTCTTACCCTGTCCCCAGGGAAAGATATTTTATTTCATCAATTTAATCATTACAATTGATCTATCAGGACCTGTGTCCATTTCTTTTTGTTTCCTACCATTACAGATCTTCATGATGACCTCAGAAACAAATATTTGTTCTACCTCTCAGTAGTCAGACCTCTCAGAGGCCTACTCAGGCAAGCTGAAGAAATGTCATAAATTATTCAAAGTAGCCATCTAGTTTGTTTGGTCCTGTTTGAGTTGCCTTAAATCATTGCACACAGGCAACTCAGTGGTCTCAGTCTGCCATGTAAAATAGACATAAAAATGGAATCTAAAGAATGATTTGATAAAAAGAAGAAAATCACCCTTCTCCTTGAGTAACAAATCTGTCATAAAAGCAGCATGGCTAATGGATTTCTAATGTAGGTGGAAGGTTTTAGTCAAATTGAGACAAAGGTGTGATTGACAAGAGCAATTGTACCTTTTAGTGATATTCTTGGAGCTGAAGGAATTTGATGGGAACAGTTATTTCACTAGTCCTGCCTCCTATTGTCTGCCTCTTTTCATCATTCTGCAGTAAAGGCTATATTTATCTAGATGGTTAATTTATATTTACTACTGTTTCAGTACTTTGCACATGTTTTGACAGCAACTGAATGTTCCAGAAAGTCATTTTGCTACAGGGATGCTGGAGATGAAGGATGAAGTATAAAAGTAGCCACTCACTTTTTCAGCTGCTATTCAAGTTCAGCAAGAGCAGAAGTAGCATGCAGCTGTGGTGACAAGCACAGTTCTTGGACATAAGATGTACATATCACCAAAATGTCTGTCCGCAAAAGTAGTTACACAGATATTTGGTCTTACAAAGAAATAACTTAAAGTAGTGTGACACGGTAATGGCTCCCCTCNCCACAGCTTCTCTGGGCAACCTGTTCCAGTGCCTCACCACCCTCACAGGAAAGAATTTCTTTCTAATATCCAATCTAAATTTCCCTTCTTCTGGTTTAAAACCATTACCCCTTGTCCTATCACTAAACTTCCTGACAAAGAGTCCCTCTCCTGCTCTCCTGTAGGCTCCCTTCAGATCCTGGAAGGCTGCTCTAAGGTCTCCCTGGATCCTTCTCCAGACAGAACAGCCCCAGTTGTCTCAGTCTGTCCTCATAGGAGAGGTGTTCCATCCTTCTAATCATCTTCATGGCCCGCTGCTGGACCCATTCCAAGAGGTCCATACCCTTTCTATGTTGAGGATTCCAGAGGCAGACACAGTACTCCAGGTGGGGTCTCATGAGCACAGAATAGAGGGGTAGAATCACCTCCCACCACCTACATTTTGTTTACAGTGAGGAAGCTGGACTAATTCTACTGATTTTAAAGCAAATTTAATAAAGTGCTGTGAGAACATCCATGTCTATTTCAAGACAGCTGAAAACCCATTGAAATCAATGAGAAAAATAAGGTGCTTAAAGTTCAGTGTGTTTCAGTGCATTCCTGAACAATGTTGAAGCTGCCAAGACTTCATCCCTAGAGTTAATGGAAGGAAAAAGTATGTAAGCATTTCATTGACCTGAGATGTGCTAAAGATAAGTTTACCCTATTGTAATTGCTCAACACCATAGCCAGTCATGTTATCTTAGAATATACTCATCTAAAATTAAGCTTATACTGCTTCTTTGTATCTGTTAGGAAAGAAAGTTGGTTTTAACTAGGAATTTATTATTGAGCCCAACTTAATATAAGTCATGCCTGTGGTGTATTTAACTAGCTTTTCTGGAGCACTTTGTATGTGTTCAAAAGTGAATCTCTAATTCTAAGCAAATGTATGAAATACTAAGTTCCTACCGGAAGAAGATGAAATCTCATTCATAAGATGAAATGCCCACTTCTTACTGGGATTTCCTAGAGGAAGCTTCATCAGTTCTCACATTTTGCAGCTAAGCTGTGGTGGTTTTGTTATGTATTGGAACTCAAGACACCATAAACTGTAACTCAGCTGTCATTACAGGAAGGGGACAGACTGCCTGCCTTTAGCACCTTCCCACAATTAGACCTGGTCAGTCTTTTAAAGTTTCTGCCACAGAGACAAGCTTAACAAGGTTCTAGCACACATCATCTCTATATATTCCAGCTCTTTTGTGGTAGCTGTTACATGAGAGAAAGGTAAATAAGCACAATGCTTCTCTGTGCTGGCTGCTTCTTCTCCCAGGGCAGACCCCCTTTGCAACATGCAGTGCCCTTCACTTCTTTGCACACACATACTTGCTGCTGCCAAGCACAGCTTGCAGTGCTCAGATCCTCTACCAGCTGAGAACATTTTGCGCAATACTATTGCAAGCCTTGTGGACTGGAAAAGGTAAGAACAGAATTTCAATACCAGTACCCTAGAGACATTTTATCAAGTTAACAATGCACAAAGTGTCTGTTATCAACAAAAGAAGATAAGCCATTTGTATGTTTATACATCAGTAATTCTCTAATAAAACGCATTGAAAACTGCTAATTAAATAACAAGCTGTTAATTATAAAATTACCACAGTTGAGCTACTGCAAGTGTAATTTCAATATGATTTCCTATCTTAGAAAATTGTTGACTCCATGTAGAATGATTATTATATAAACCAGAATGAAGAGTTTTCAGGGTTGGGGTTTTTTTGAGGAGTGAAGAATTTTAAAATAAATGAGTGCCTATAACAATCTCTTCTGATTCCACAGGTCGAAAAGACAGTATCTGTCACTTCAGTGGACAAAAGCAGGCCTCTACACCTTATTATCAATATCAAAACAATCCTGATTTGTCTCTGTACCTGGGAATTGACTCTATGGTTTATAATTAAATATATATTATAAGAAAAACACCTTCATGGGCCTTATTAGGGTCCTCCACTTTGATCTGCTCTATTTTTTTTTTTTCAGTTTAAGCATTTTCTAAAGAAAGATAAATTAGAAATATAATTTTCCTCTATCATCAATGAAGAGAGAAATGGGACAGTAAGAAAAGAATATAATTTAGAGCAACTGATAAAGTGATTTAAAATATACAGTTAGGATACCTTTCCCCCTGGGATACTGACACATACGAGCAAGTATCCACAATTTTTCTTCCTTTTGAAAAGAATCCCATACATATAAAATTATAAGACGAACAGTACATGAATGCATAAGTAATGTAATTTAAAAATTATCTTATCAATGTCAAATTATAGTGCTAAATGCTTAAATTTCACTTTAGGTTCTACATCCAACTAATTCTGCTATCTTCTGCATACAATGTGGCATATATTTCTTAACCCTATGACATTTTTTACAAGACCTTAAGCTCTCAGGCCACACACCCAAATGTGCACGGATTTCTAATAACAGGATTTTTCTTTTCCTTTATTTTCCCCCAAGATTATCGTTTCTTTCAAAAATAAAATCAAGTAGGATCAGAACTAATACTGGAACTTGGGGAAATTCGTAGCAGTTCCTAGGGTCAAAAAGCCTAGATGGAGAGAGGATTTGTGCAACATTAACACAGACAGTGATTGTGCAGGGAGAGAGGGGATAAATTCATGGAGACATCCAGTTTGGTGAGATGTTGGTCTGAAACCATCAAAGTTCTTATGAGGTACCACAACATTCAGGCAAGGATATAGCTAAAGGTTTCTTTTATCCCTTTCTTTTTTTTTAACCTCTATCTATCTTGTTCCAGCTGAAGAATTGAGTGATGTTTTTGGAGCTTTATTTTACAAGGTCTGTGCAGTCATTTGCTATGGCTATCAAACATCTCTGACTAGTGATAGAAAGCCAGAGTGTCCACAAAGTGAGACTGGACAGTCTAATTTACATGCGTAAGTTAATGATCTGAGAATTAGTCCTTGGTTCTTAAATCAGAAAGGTCCCATTTCAGTTAAGCAGCAGCATTCAAATCCTGAATGCTGAAGGTCTGCCAAGGTAAGCCCAGTCAGGCCCAGGGAAAGTCAAATGTACCTGTAGTTCACGTGTTGAAGAGAAATACAACGGCATATACTAGACTCAACATAGCAACTTATGGTTGTGTGAACGACAAACTGGGTTCTCCAGCTGATAATGCTGCTTATTACTTATACCATTGTCTAATATTAGAGCTACGAGGCATTAATAATTCTTTTTCTCTTACTTACAGTACAACAAATCAGTTGGTATGTCACACCTATATTCAAATGTATTCATCACAATTAAATACAGATAGAACACAAATGCTGTTCTTGACAATAAATGTAGTTATGGAAAACAATAAAGATTTTTATGTACCTAGCAGAGAAGCACATTAGATCATTCAATTCCTACAATTGGTCCAAAAATTAAATAAGGCTTCTGAATTACTAAAATGCACTGTAGGCTATATTTGTAAGATTTGTGTGTCCATTTTCTTTAATTACTATACAGCAAAAAAAGCCTTGAGAATTAAGCATAAGAATTAGGCTTTGCATGTATTTTCAAAAAAAAAAAAAAAAAAGAGGATTTTCTTCAAAGTAAAAAGAAAAAATACACTATTTGTGATCATCTGTGGCAATGAAGTATCTGCACTTAATTTCTAAGAATTTATTTTACCACAGAAACAAAGAAAATTGAGGCACCTCACTCACAGGATGGCAGATAGATTCCATTTTTCCAAGTCAGTTAGAGAACGAGTCTGTACTTCAGAAAGGCTAAATGTGGTATAGGAGAAATCTCATTAGACTGTACAGGGGGAAGTAGAGTGCGCAAGCTTGGACCAGCCCATTTATGTCCAGTGATAACATTTCCATTTCAAAATGACAGGGCCAACTGTCATTGAGGGCACTTCTGGTACCCTCTCTGGACTAAGCACAACCGAGCCTGCCATGGATCCTGATGCTTTTCCCTTTGCTGGAGCCAAGTCACACACCCTTGCTCTCAGACAGGAGCACTAATTCACAGCAGCAGCCCAAGCCTATCCAGGAAGACCTCATCAAACTTTTTTTTCCTGCAATTCTTACCTCATATACTGTGAGCAAAGGTAAACCTCATGACTTCAAACAATATTAAAATGAGCTTTTTCTTTTTCTTTTTCTTTTTCTTTTTCTTTTTCTTTTTCTTTTTCTTTTTCTTTTTCTTTTTCTTTTTCTTTTTCTTTTTCTTTTTCTTTTTCTCTTTCTTTTTCTTTTTCTCTTTCTCTTTCTCTTTCTTTTTATTTTTATTTTTCTTTTTCTTTTTCNGGCTAACTTTGCAAGAACAGGTAGAAACTGAAGTGTATGATTTAATTTCTGGATTCACACATTCATCAGTCTCAAATAAAAGCAATATGACTTAACCCCATACATGATGTAGCAACAGTGAAGAGCCACAGAGGAGAGTTGCAGGGCTACAGAGCATTGCAGGGCCACAGAAAACAAATACAAAATCTTAGGAGAATTTAGGTAGAGAATGTGTTTGTTGACACATAAGCAACTATAAAAGTAACACAAAAACCCCCGACCAATTAAAATGAATGTTTTTTAAAAAAAAAAAAAAAAAAAAAAAAAAAAACAGAAAGAAAAATTTAAAAAAAAAAAGACCGGG